>JAWXYG010000010.1:39461719-39851585 GCA_034222035.1 Acacia crassicarpa
AACCCAGTTTTGTGTGTGTGTGTGTGTGTGTGTTTTTTATTTTTTAATCGATTGTTTTTCTTTATAATTTCATATTAATAACCCAAAAATCTTCAGTTTTTCACCGATTTGGCCCAGGTTAGCTCCGCTATAATCCATTGACCTTTGACCCCAACCCCGATCGATTTAGTGATGACCAGTTCGGTTTTAATGACCTTGATACACTGAGCTCATGGTTGGAGGGATAAGCCTTTTTGGTTCCCATGAAGTTTGTCGTAGAAAATGCCATCATTTTATAGGTCGGGACTTGGAGTCGAGCGTGGAGTCTAAGGGTGTTGAAGGTGTGTGTTGTAAAAAGGTGCGTGACGAGAGGGAGGGACTTGTACAGAATCTAACAAGCTTAGCCTATTAATCTTGCTCATAATGAGAGAAAAAAAAAATCTTGCTCATAATGCGTGGGAGAAGAAGCTTTAGAATTGTTGTACCGAATTTTTCTTGGAAAAATAAACTTAAGTATTGTATATAATAAGGGATATATAATAAGGGATAAGTTATTCTACCTATTCTTATTTTGCCCACTTTTGCCTACCTCTCTTAATACCGTTAGATTATAATCTCATCCAACGGTGAAGATTTGAGAGATAAAATAAACTCTTTTACTCCTGTCTCTTTCCCACCACCTCTCACCTTCTCTCTTTCTCCTCCCCTTGAACCCTAGATTACAATTTTCAAAGAGCCGGTTTCTGGTATTCTTTGTTGCAGGGTCAAAGAAGTATGCATATTTAGAATGTCGAAATGTTTTCAATTGCGTGGGTGGTTCTTGTTTATTCGTCATCTACGAATTGAAAGTTTTTTTTTTTTGTTTTCAAAATATAATGTCATGATTAGAAATATTCGATACAGATGCAACTGGAAAGCGAAAGATTTGATTAATTTATTACAGAGCGTTTGAATGGTTGCTCAAATGGGTCGAAGGATACGGTAGCAAAAGAGTTGGAGGAGTCGGTGCACCAATGATCTGAGCAGTGGGTGATGGGAGATCAAATACCTGTTCATCGGGGCTTGATTCTTCAAATTCATCTTCGAGGGAAAAGAGGGACAGAAGTTGAGTTATTAGCCATGGGTGAACAGATATACGGAAAAGACTGAAATGCAACTTGGTTGGATCTATCGAACAAATCAACAAACCTTCAGAAATCTACACCTTAGTGAAATATATATAGATACTTTAAATCCAAAACATCTGGTTCCCAATCTATAAGTGCCATATGCCCATATGTATCATATTTACCCTTCAATCCTTCATGGTTAACGATGTTCCTCCTCTCAGTTTACGAATCTCACCCCTGCAAATCAAAGGAGAAAACTTCGAATGCGTAAGTTTTGGGAGTTTTCTTGAAAGTTGCAAGAGTAATTTAATCTTAGCTGTAACAACGGCAGAGGAGAGAGAGGGTGGGAAAAAGGGGGTAAAAGGATTTATTTTATCTCTTAAATCTTTACCGTTGGATGAGATTATAATCTAACGGTATTGAGAGGGGCAGGCAAAGGTAGGCAAAATAAGAGTAGGCAGAATAACATATCCCATAGTGCGTCAAGGAGACCCGTTGTTCCCCTACCTCTTTGTCATATGCATGGAAAAGTTGGCACACCTCATCCAATCAGCCATTCAAGATGGGGCTTGGGAACCAATTCGACTTACCAGGTCTGGTCCGCCAATTTCCCACTTTTTTTTTTGCAGATGACATTCTCTTGTTTGCGGAGGCATCAATGGACCAGGTTCACACGATTAACAACTGCATCCAATCCTTCTGTGATAGTTCTGGGTTGAAGGTGAACAAACGGAAAATGTAACATCCCAAATTTTTGGGATTTTAAAATTAGAGATGTTGTATGGGGAAATTTTTATTAGAATTTGGCCTAAGAAATTATAAGATTTATTACTGAGAATATAGGACTTATTTCCTTGAAAATTTTAGAAAAAGACTAAATTCAATTAGGATTTATTTCCTTACAATAGGTGAATACAAAAATTAAGAAATAATTAAAACAACAAATCCGTATTTGGAATTAAGAATGAATTTCTAACATTTACTCACCTTTTCCCATGTGCAAATCATGTGCCCCTATAAGTAGAATTATTTGGACATGAGCATTTTGGATATAAACATTTGGATCCATTATCTTCATCCTAGCCCAGCGTACAAACCTTTAGATTCAATGGCCATATAAGCCATATAAACCTCCAGCATATCCCCTCTCATCTCAAGCCCAATATTATATTACTCAACCCAACCCAAATTCAATACCTTTTAGCTAGATGAATCAGATTCTCCCTCTGTAACTTTAACACGTGAGCCAAAAACACCTCAGCGTTCTAGTTGAAACGAACCAGGCACGAAAACACAACGGTTAGGAAACGACTGGAAATGCAGAAACTAAAGAAATGAAGTTGACTTACACTCTTGCCTACTGCAATACGAAAATATATCGGGGGAGGCAACACCAGCTTTTTCAAAAGTAAACGCTCAAAGCTGGAAACGCAGTGAAGGGAAGGGAAGGAAACCAGCGCCGTCCACGCAACGCCTACCCCTCGAGCCACACAACGCTGAAAAACCACTCGGACTGCTTGGTTCCATCTCGGACCGGACCCTTTCTCTGATTATATATATACCCTATGCTACTTGGTTGCCTCACCCTTTGCATTGCCTCGTCAAACCGAGAGAGAGATAGTGTATGAGTGGGAGTGAATGGTGAATACTCTGTTTTGGGAAGCCGAGAGCAGAGGCGAGTAATCAAGAGAGATAAAACTGTTTTGAGACCAGCAAGCCGAGGAAGCGGTGTCTGTGAGCGTAGAAGCAAGGCGAGGAATTAAGCAAGCTCCACTTGCCACCCCTCTGTCATTTCAAACCGTCGTGGTAATCCTTCTCTACACCACGTTCTGAAAACGGGGAATGAACGTCGATGAGCGCTTGTTCATGCAAGTCTGAAGCTAGCAAGGTGAGTTCATTAGCTTTTTGTGCTGTTCCCCTGACGTCCTTGTTCTTGAGCTGACCATAGTTATTGTTTGGTCTTAGCCATTAACTCATGTTTTGATGATTTAAAACTCGCTGATGCGTTGTACACCTATTACTGCACATTAGAAAATGAAAAGACAGAGAAGGAAAAACTAATGTATTTATGTAAGAAAATAATAATAGAACCAAAGCTTTACTATCATAATATAGATATATATTTACTAGCATAGAAGGAGTTCTACACGTGAGTCCAAGTGCTTCTGTAATATATCTATATACTCAAAACCATGACCATAGTTAGATCAGAAACCTTACGGTGGAAAGTTGTATATATAGATACGTATGTATGCGTTTATGGTTCTGAACTTAGGAGCTAGGAAAACACATGCACGCCATGAACACATGTCTTGAGTGATTCATTCAGTTGGATCTGGACCTGAACCTAAACCATGTTTAGAAGTTTGGAAATCAAGTTTATGAATAAGAAACCCAAATGGAATCCTGAACATGAAGAGCTAAACTGATACACTTCTGATAAAGGACCTCGCTGCTGAAACAGGGGTTTTCGAGCAAGTAAAAACTAGGGCAAATGAGCTCATTTGAATCTGAAATTTTGTGGACATATAGTTCACATAGCAATCTTTACATCAAGCTTTGAATCACCTTAAACGGAGGTCTGTAGCCCAAGATATGATTTTTCAAAGTTAAGCTAAAAACCTGCAAATTTTCGGTAGGGTTCTGAAGCAGCAAAATGGCGAAGCATTTTGGACCCAGTAAAGATTTGATTTTTTTACCTGAAATTTTTACAGGAGAAAGTACACTCCTTAAGGTTTAAAATAAGCTTTGGTTCACCTAAAACGGAGGTTTACAACTCCAGTTATGATTTTTGGAAGTTGAGTCAAAAATCTGGAAAATTCCTGGTATGTTTCTGGTGTCAGTGGATGGCGTTGGATTTTGAACTGACCAAACAAAATTATAAAATTGTGAAATTTTCCAGTTAAATAGTAGACATATAGAGGTTTAATTTGATAGATAATTCATCGAATTCCGATAAGAATCGAGGGAGATATGATTTTCCAAAGTTTAGCCAAAATCTAAAACGTTTTTCTGCAACTTTTGGTGAACAACAATTTTTGAACTTGATTTTGAAATGGCAAACGTTTGAGTCTGATCTTGAAATTTTTACAGTAAATAGTGGACTTCTCAAACTTTCCAACGAGCCAAAGAACACCTAAAACGGAGGTCTATAACTTCAGTTATGATTTTTGAAAGTTGAGCTAAAAATCTGGGAATAATATAATATTTTATGGCTATTGGTATTATTTTTATGTGAAAGTAGACATGCTAAGGAACACGTAGCTTTTGGAAACATCTCATTTAGATTTTTGTAGAATTAATTACGAATTTTGAAAGTTTAATCAGAAAAGTTCTGGAAAAGTCCTATGTAAAGAGTCAAGTTACATATATACTTTTTAAATTTTTAGAAACATTATATGTAATGCAATAAAGCATAATTTGTAGGATAATTGGTATTTATTAAACTTCTAACTTAAAGTATTGATAATGTATTGGAATAGCCTCTGGGGTTAATAAAGATATTATAGAAATCTTAATCATTTTAGTTTTAAAATTTGAAGGATTGTTATTTTCAGTTTTTATTTTAATAATATTCATTATTAAATTTTGTATGTTTTATGAAATTATAAATTACAATTTTAATTATGTGGAGTTTGAAAGAGTTATTAATGGTTAGTAAATTGGTTGTGGTAGATTGATTTTTGGCATGTGTTTGAGATCTCGGATTAGGAGCAGTGTGATAATAGATAGCTTCGGTGAGAGGTAACCACTTTCCACTTATTATGTGTATTAGTATGTTGTTTGTGAGTATTTTGTGAAATAGTTATGAATATCTTATTAGAAATTGTCTTGTGGAATCTTATGATTTGAATTGTGAAATATTTGCATATATTTATTTATGTATAAGAATTGAGTTTTTTGATACTATGATATTTATTATGATAATTATGGGAAAGGTTGAATTGGTAGGGAATGAAATATTATATTCCACCACGTGGTGAGGCCTCCATTGGTGCACGATGGTTGGCTTTCTATTATCCCACCTGTTCAATGAGGGACTGGCCCACTAGTTCAATGAGGGCGTACGACACCCCGATGGTTCAATGAGGGGGAAAGGCCCATGGTCTGGGACATGTGCTCTGAGGATTTTGGCCGGTTCTCATCACATGACCAGTGAGCTTTTGAGTAACTAGTAATATGGATGTAACTTAGCCCATGGGTCTAGTGGGAGGAAATAAGGCGGTTCGGTTGGATTGGTTGGAGGTATCTGGGGAATTGTGTTAATGAAAACTGTGATACATAATTTCTGATATGAAATTTTGTGATATGGATATCGGCAAATTATATATATTTAAAATACTTTGTTATATAAATTGTTCCACATGGCACCTCACTAGCACATATTAATATTTGTAATGAGTTGGATTGATGGTTACCACATTTTTCCAGGTGATAGTTTCCGTCTGGGTCTGTCAGGAACAACTTCGAAAGCTTAGGCTACTTCTTCTGACAGTAGTGCTTCCATCTTTTGGTATGCGTTGGATGATTGTATATTGCCACGTTAGGGCTCATTTTGCATACTCTGATTTACTTTTATATATTTTGGTAAATGATGGGTATTACTTGGTGGTTAATCAACCGTTAATTAGTCGTTATGTTAAGCTAAAATGGAGGACGTTACAGAAAACAAGAGTATTCTTCTCAAGTAATGTCAACCATATTCGAAGGAGTGAGATGTGTGAGACTCTTGGCTTCTCCATCACGTGCGACTTGGGCAAGTACCTTGGTGTCCCGCTTCATCATAAACGGGTAACCAAAGAACATATCAATATGTGGTGGACAAGGTTAAAATGCGACTCTTAACATGGAAAGCTAAAACTTTCTCGGCGGCCGGGAGAGCCACTCTTGTATCCTCGGTCACCGCATCAATACCTGGGTATGTCATGCAAACTTCACTCCTCCCAGTGAGCACATGTGAGGCTTTAGATCGCTGTAACAGGAGGTTTCTATGGGGAAGCACAGAGGACCAACAGAAAATCCCTTTTATAGCATGGGTTACTATTTGTAAGCCTAAACTACGTGGTGGGTTGGGACTTCGTCATGCACATCTTCAAAACCGTGCATACCTTATGAAAATTGGATGGAGACTTGCAACCAGAAGGGATGATTTGTGGGTTAAAGTTATCCGGAGCAAGTATAATTGTGGAACTGATAAGGTCCCGAGGATAGATATGTCCAAGCCGGGATCGAATTTGTGGAGCGAAACTAAAAGAACGTGGGGAAAAGTGGAAGATGGAATTGAAACATTGGGAACGGGGCAATTACGGAGGAAGTGGACCAAGAGTGGAGATTTCACGGTTAAATCAGCCTATGACTCTCTTAATAGTATGATGCCCAATTCTGATCCTATGTGGGGGAAAATCTGGAAATTGAAGGTCCCGGAAAGGTGCAAGGTGTTTTCATGGATTGTACTACACAAAAGATTACTCACCAATGCGTCAAGATTCAAAAGAGGGTTGTGTAATCATGCCCGATGTACTGTATGCGGGACTGAAGAGGAGATGCTCATTCACTTGCTCAGGGACTGCCTTGTGACTATGAATTTGTGGCAACAGGTTGTACCCCAACGTCATTGGCGCAAATTTAGATCCATGTCCTTTGACTATTGGTTCCGCTGGAATATTAGGCTCAACCGTCGGAACAAGCATGAGGAAGAGTGGAGTCAGTATTTCATTCTTACCTGTTGGTGGCTTTAGAGACGACGCAACTTGTTGATTTTTGAAGGGAAGCAGACTTCTAATAGTTCCTTGTTGATACACGTCAATGCCACCTTTGGCAGCATTCACGATGCACACTCTCGGTTTCACCCTAACAGCAAGGGGGAGCGCTCCACGGGAGAACGCGAAGCTAAGTGGGAACCACCGCCAGCTGGGTGGGTGAAGATTAACGCTGACGGGGCTTTCTCACACACAAGCTCGGAGATGGCAAGTGGTGGAGTGATTCGAGATGAGCATAGTTCTTTCCTGAGGGGCTTCATGTTTAAGGGTGTGGGAGGGGATAGCTTGTCTGCTGAGCTTTGGGGATGCCTACATGGGCTGAAATTGGCATGGGACATGGGTTACCGGAGGATCATCCTTGAGTCCGACGCTATAGAGGCGGTGGAACTGATCAAGCAAGACCTGAATGAGCTTCATGCGGATTGCACTCTTATTGCGGAAATTCATCGCTTGCTGCAAAGGGATTGGACGGTCGAGGTGAATTACATCCGCCGATGGGCAAATAATATAGCAGATTACCTAGCGAAATCCAGTTTATCAGTGATGCCTGGTCTTCACACTTTGTCTTCTCCTGATATGGAGCTAGGACGCCTGCTTCTTTTGGATAAGCCTTAGTTTTTCTGTATGGATGCCGAATTATATCCAAAAAAAAACTATCCCATATAATAAAGGGTTAAAGGACAAAAATACACATAAGTTTTGTCTCGATGAATGTTTTTTTTTTAGGTGTAAAAATATACATAAGTTTGTAAAACTAGAGCAAAAATCTCATCACAGTTAAATTGTCTTAACTTATGTTAAATACATAATGAAAATGCCAAAATGTCCCTCAACAACACCCTCTCCCTCTCAACCTTCACTTTAATCTCTCAAAATCTTCATGAAGAACAGTGACGATTCAAGAACAGAATATAATTTTATTATTATTTTGTCTTTAGTTATAATTCCTCCAAGGCCAAATTTTGCAAAATGAATAGATTAATACAAACTACAAAATAAACCTAGCTAAAATTCAGAAAAACAAAACAAGTTCATGAACAGAAAAATAAAATTTTGCAAACTGAACCGATTAATCCAAAAACAAATCATAAATGGAAAAAAGATTCTTGGATAGAGGGGCTTTGGAGCCATTGTGATCGAAGAGGGAGCACAACCACCAGCCATCAACAATAACCCAAAAACAAACGTAAGTATGAAATCAAATCTAAGAACGAATCTTGATTTCGTTACCTATCATTGATTGAATTCAAATCTTGTAGCTGCGCCTCTTCTTTTAAGGGTGTGTAACTATCGAAGTTTCCTCATTTCACAACGATCTAAAATCTAAGAATGAACCCTCAGTTATTTGATCTTCGTGTTTTGGACCCAGATCTTGTCGTCACCACGAACTTGCTCTGTTCACACCAGATTCAATCAGAGGAACGTCATTGGTAGAGGACCGTCCAATGCCTGTCATTCATCCTCGTCCGATCCATCTACGGTACAAAAACAGAGATTTCGACGCCTCGGAGAAGATGAAGGAGGAAGGAGAGAAGGGTAAAGTCCAGCGACGATGTAGAATGGAGAAGATGAAGGAGGAAGTTTTTTAGGTAGGGCTCAAGGCCGAGCTCTTAAATAGTCGAATCTTCAATCAAGCAAAAACGGACAACTGCGAAAGAGCAAATCTTTACACAAGAAAGTGAGCCGGTGAAGTAAGAGAAGCTCCTAGCCCGGTTGAAGCCAAGTCGGTGAAAAGGGATCTGTAAGAAATTTTGCATATGTATGATAGTATGAGCGTCTGGATGGAGAAGATGAAGGATGAAGGAGAGAAGGTAAAGTGAAGGGGCAAAACAGGAATTTCAAAATTATAGACATTTTTATTTTTAAAATAATGTGGGCCCCACTAACGACTATGCATTTTTGCTTTAGTTTTGTATTTTTGTATGTACAACAAACATTTCTTTAGGGTAAAGCTTATATCATATGTATATATGTATATTTGTCCCTTAACCCTATAACCCTATAATAAAATTACACTTTTGGCTATTGCCAAATCTAAATGAGAGTTTGACCCCAAAAAAAAAAATCTAAATGAGTGATAACTCTTTGCTCATAAGCATTTTTCATTCATGATATTTGAATCCCCAAAAAAATGATTACGCCCTCATGCTTTGCTTTTATTTTGTATATTCCCTTAATTTTTGTTTTGAATTTGATTTTTGCCCTTTTTATAAACCTTGTCAATTGTATAAAGTATACTAAATGGATTATTACACGTTGGTTATTTTGAGATTTAAAATTAAGATATATGATTCAGAGTTTATATTTAATTCAAAGATTAGAAAATAAAATACAAGTGGCCCTTTTGTTTTTGTTGATTTTATAAGTGGCCCCAATTTATATAGACCAACAAACGATATTGGATGTGAAATTACCTACCATTTATAGTTTTTATAATATAAAGTTAACTTTTTAAAAAAAAATATTAAAGAAAATACTTAATCATGTCATAAGTTGTGTATCTTTAAAGTATACTCTCTCCAATCTTTCTTTTTTTTTTTTTGCTCAAGCTCTCCAATCTTAATTATAAAACAAAGTTTATAGTGTAATTTATATTATATAAATTGTCTTATAATTAGGATTGGAAGTAGTATTAATTTATAAGTTAGATAAAATAATTTAGAGAGAAAAATGATAAATATAAATATTTTAAAATAATTTAATTAATTTCCTTAAATATCATTTAAAAAAAATCAAGCATGAAGAAAAAATTTTGACAGAGGGATCGGTGGCTTTGATCTCATATGATTGGCTCATCCAAGATGGTAAGAAGCTCATAAAGTTAGAATAGATTTCTCTCATTGTCCTTTTCTCATCATCTTTTATCAATTTTAAATTATGTCCATCCAAAAAATCTAAAAGGTCGTAATATTCTAATCTCCTCAATCAATGTCAAATGGGCTTATAAGGAAGCTGAGAAAAATGAATTATGAAAGGATGTATTTCCAGTTACTGCTTGTAACCAAATTTTCCTTATCATGTAAGTAACCAAAGCAAAGCAAGTGAAAAAACAAAGCATGAGACGACAGAATCCACTACAAATTTAAAATTCGCTTTTCCTCTTACCCAACAGTCAACAAGTCTCTAAATTCTTGCAGTTACGCTCCTACCAGTAAAAACCCTTCTTCTTCATTCATCTCTCTCCTATAAAAATTCTCTCTCTCAGTATCACAATTCATCGCACTGAACTTTGCAACACCATGTCGGTCGACATTTGGGTGGTACCTTTCGTGGGCCAAGGCCATCTTCTCCCCACCATTGAGTTATGCAAGCATCTTGTTGCCAGAAATGTCGAGGTCACTCTCGTCATTTCCTCCCACCTCTCCTCATACCTTCCCTCTTCTCTCCACCATTACTCTCTGCTTCACGTCGAGCAAGTTCCGGCCGCCTCCATGCCTCCCGCAGAACCGGGTTCCCACCCATTTGAATCCATTCACAAAATTCATGACTACTATTATCAACATCTTCAAAACCTTCTCTCTACCCGTCTTGAGAACTCAGCAAGACCCGTTGTTGCCATCATCGACGTCATGATGAGTTGGACCGTCGGGGCTTTCACCAGTTTCCGAGTGCCAACGGTGGCGTTCTTCACTTCCGGCGCGTGCTCGGCCGCCTTGGAGTACGCAATTTGGAAAGCCCAACCGGAAGACCTAAAACCCGATGAGATCCGATTACTTCCTGGGTTACCCGAAGAAATGGCTCTAACACTTTCGGATCTTCAAGAGGGACCTCACGGCCCGCCACCACCACCGCCAACAGGTGCCGGCTTTTCTTTTCCTCCCCCTCCCGGTGGACCAGCACACATGGGACCACCCCCACCCGGAGGACCCGGACACAGGGGACCGCCACCTTCCGGTGGACCAGGAAACATGGGACCACCTCCGCCGCCCGTTCCCGGTGGGAAACCACCGTGGGTGGAAGAAGTACGCGAAGCCATCGCGCTGCTGTTCAACACGTGTCGCGATCTGGAGGCTCCTTTCATCGACTACGTGGCGAACAAAATCGGAAAACCGGTCTGGGGCATCGGGCCGCTTCTCCCCGAACAATATTGGAAATCGGCCGGCTCCATCCTGCACGACCGGGAGTTTCGAACGAACCGCCGATCCAGTATCACGGAAGATGAAGTGATCCAATGGTTGGATTCAAAGCCACGAGGCTCTGTACTATACGTCTCATTTGGAACCGAGGTAGGTCCCACAATGGAGGAATACCCCCGACTAGCCGAAGCTTTGGAGTCATCGGACCATCCATTTATATGGGTCCTTCAACCCGGGGCGGGTAGGATGGGTCCTCCACCTGAAATGGTGGGAGGGAAACCCGGGTCGGGAGAACCCGAATCAGAAGGGTATTTCCCACATGGGTTGGATACTCGGGTCGGACAAAGGGGGATGATTATACGCGGGTGGGCTCCACAGCTGTTGATACTGAGCCACCCATCAACAGGTGGGTTCTTATCTCACTGTGGATGGAACTCTACAGTGGAGGCTCTCGGGCGTGGGGTTCCATTTTTGGTGTGGCCCATAAGGGGCGACCAATACCATGATGCCAAGTTGGTGGTGCAGCATCTTAAGGTGGGGTACAAAGTATGTGATAATCTGGCAGAGGTGAAGAAGGAGGATGTAGTGAAGGGGATAGAAAGGCTGATGGGTGATAAAGAAATGAAGAGGAGAGCTGAGACAGTGAGTGAGAAGTTTCAGCATGGATTCCCAACTACTTCTCAGGCTGCTTTGGATGCTTTCAAGGAATATATAAACCAGAAATTGCTTTAGGCACTTTGCCTCTGTTTGTGTGTCTATCTTTTAATATACAATGTTTAGAGAATGTTTGGGAATGTTCTGAACGTTTTTCACATAAATGAAAATTGTTCACAGCTATAATAACATTCTGGGGTTGAGATTCAAATGGATAAGCCATAATTATTAATATTATTTTTTTAAAAAAAAAGTTTTACTTGTTGACATAGTGTGGGGAAGTTTGATGATATTGGGATATGAATGAGAGGGAGTTAAAATTGCAAGTATTCCACCAACCGAGTAAGCAGCGTGGAAGGGGAAAGTACAACGGGAAGTAAAGGAAATCCAGGAAGCTGGTTATCATATACGTTTACAAGTTTCTGAAGACTAAGACAGGTTTAAAATGGGGATGGTGGTTATCAGATTCAATACTTAATTTATAGACCTGAATCGCAGAAGTTAGCAAGAATCCATGTGTCCCTACGTTAGTGAGCTTATAAATAGTCATTTGTTAAATCTTTTTACGTTTCTTATCTGGCAATGAAAAAAGGGACTTTGTCATTAACACATGGCCAGAAGTCAAGACCAGTACATGAAATTTACGAGGAAAAATTAATAATTTGGTCTCTATAATTCTTACTAAATTTTAACTCGACCCTTACACTTTAACTCACTTTGACTTGGTACAACTCAATCCTATACTTTTGTCTTCATTGCAACTTAATCACTCAACTCTGACTCACAGCAACTTAGGCCCATTTGGATGGACTTTTTTAAGAAAAAAAAGTACTTTTTTTAATGCAAAAAAAATACTTTTTAAATTAATTTATGTATTTAGATGATATTTTTTAAAAAAAGTAAAAGTCACAAAAAAAAAAAAAAACAAAGTACTCCTGTTTTTCAAAAGCTCCAATTTAAAGCTTAAAAAATAAGCACTTTAAAAAAAACACTTTTTTTAAAAGCCCATCCAAATAGGCCTTCTTAGACTCTAAAGTTTAAACATTATATAATTCAATCCCTAGCTTTTATTTTAAAACACAATGGCTAATTATAAAATGAGTAAAACTATAAAGACTGAATTGCAATAAATAAAAGTTGAAAGACTATTAAATTGCACTTAGTCAAAAAGCAAGGATTGAGTTATAATCAAGTCAAAATTATAGAGACAAAAGAATAATTTTCCCAATTTACAAATTAAATAAGACATTTCTTGTGTTTGAATTGAAAATTAATACACTACTAGTAATAATTGAAAATGTCATAAAAATATATAGAACTAAATCATCTAAATAAATCCAATGAACAGAAAGAACGAGACTTTCTTTTCCTTTTATCGTTTCATGGTAAAACCCAATTAGATTACCCTAAACCTACCTTATCCCAGAAAAGAAATGAATTACAAATGGTACACATTGATATTGGAAACAAATGATTTTGTGCAAATAGAAACGTCTAGTTGGTGAATCATGATGAATCTGAATCCAGTTTAGGGACTACGGCAGTTGAGAGCTCTAAATGGGAAATGCGAACAGCCCCGATAAGCCGCTCCGGCAATTCTTCCATAGTATTTGCCTGAAAATATAAATATTAATAGCTACGTCAGCCCCTCACAGGCTATCCCTGAATGCACGGATGAAACTTGTCAAGTGCTCCGGAATGACTTGCTCCCGGTACTTATTATAAGAACATATTAACAGCTTTACATAAACCAAGGGATCAAGTTAAAACTAGCTATTATACTTCTAGGGAATCCAGTTAACAATTCAAAATTACCTCCAACAAAAGTCATTAAATAGAAGTTTAGTAAGTTAGGAGAAAGCTTGGTTAAGGAAATACCAAAGCAAAGGACATTTAGGGGGAAGAACTAATGTTTTCGACAAAGGATCATATTGAGGATCATGAGCAAAAGTTTTCTAGCAAGCACAGGAGAGAGTACCACGGACCGTTTTTAGTCATGTCTCTTGTTCAAAAACACATGCATGCTATGAGGGTAGTGTTTTGCAGAATAATGACATTTTAACATTCCAAAAATGAAATTTCGCACCAACACAACTCATGTTTATCCTACTCAAGCAGAATTAGGTTTGATCCAATTGCGGCTTTTTAATTGTCATTACTTGGTTAGACGTGCAATACTATTGCTAATGTGAAACAAAGGACAGCCCAGTGCATAAGGTTCCCACAAGTTGAGGCTGTTTTAAGGATTTGAGCCCAGTAAGCTCTAGGTCACATGGCAGCACTGTTGCTTAGACGTGCAATACTATTGCTAGGATAAAATTTATGAGAATTTAAAGAAACATACCTGTACAAGAAAAGCCATATCAACCACTAACGAAGTAATTACCCCAACCACGAGCCCCAAGACTCCATTGGCAACAGCAGAAGAACCAATATCAACATCAATCTAGAAGTTGAAACCAATGATTTATCAATCATAGCAGAAAAGGAAGACAGCGCCACCATTCATTATGATCAGAGAAAGAGAATAATTTTTTAAGAGATTGGATGAATATTTACTTCTAAATACTTTGGACCACGGATATAATTGCAATCAACAGCCTTTCCCAGTAAACAAGGAGTACTCCCAACACTTTGGCGCACAATCCATGAGCCCTGCATATTTTGGGTCAGAAAATCCAGGTGTACCTTTTTTAGCCTTTAAAGTCAGAAAGTAGTTCTAGCTAACAAGGTACAAGGAAAAATGAAAATTTCCATAAGATAAATTATAACTAATAGTTTCCCAACCAAAAATAATAATAATAATAATCTATAACTATGAAGAAAAAATTTAAAAATTGTTTTAAAAAACTGAGAAAGAAAAACATCAAATTACTGAATGGGATAAAAGAGGGAATGAATTGGTGCAGAACCGAAAAAGACATAAAGGCAGCTGACCACCAAAATCCCAAATACGTCCATAAAGGCACCACAGAGGAGACGCCACAGCGGCCGCCCGTTTTTTTCTTTTGGAGGGGGGGGGGGCACTTCAGAAATATAGCAAAATGATTAACAGATGGTCGCATACGAACACAGCATATACATATGGGCGTTTACACAAACCGGGCACAAAACAAAGGCACTTCAAAATATGCATGTAGATAGACATCTGAATGCTTCTGTGAGCAAACAAGTCACCGATGATTGTGATGGACTCAACATCAAAGGCCATAGTCCTAACCAAGAATTTTCCTATATACCAATGACAAAAGTTACAAATACCTTTGCCACTGATGGAATGAGCTTCAATCTGCTATTACGGAACTCATCATCACCATCAACAAAGCGTTGCAAGAGAGATCCAGGGACCAACGCCTTTGTCACAAAATAGAATACCATACTATAGTGTGTTGATCCAGGCACCTACAAGTCAAAAAATGGGTTTTGTTTACTTCAAAAATTTATATTGTCCAACCTTGAAGTTGTCTTGGAAGAAGAAACTCACTTGAACATTAACGATAATTGAGAACAATCCCTTTTCCGATGCGACCTACATAAATACCAAAAGAGAACAATCAATGAAAACCTCCAAAATAATAAACAATCAATGAACTCAATAGTTTGAGGCAGTTTCTCGATACTCACCTGTGCTGCACATCCCTGGCGCCTAGCCACATGATCAATTCTTTTTGTGTCCTTGAACCAATCAACAGCGACAAGATCCATCAGGTGCTTACCTGCAGGAATCTATACAATTTGCCACAAAGAAATAAGAACATATCAACATAGTAATAGATTTCAAGTCAAAAGGTAAAACAGGAAAGGACCTTTGACTTGTCAAAACAAAATTGCTTGCTTCGCACTCTGAAGTTATTTCCATCCGAAATTTTCCAGCAATCACGTGCGCTATCACGATCATCACGACGTAAATTACCCGAAAAGCAAGACAAGTCAAGTTCAGTTGCTGGTTCTTCTTCCACAGCAGCTTCAGTATAAAAACAAAATATATGATTAGATTTCCTCCATTCCCAGCTGTTGGTTTGTCTCTACAGGCGTACATGTTTATCATTATAATAATTCCAAGAATGAAATTATAGACTTATAGTAAGAAGCCACCTGTTTTTTTGACATCGTTCTCAATCCCACTTGTGTATGCCTGAAATATTAAAAGAGACATGTTAAGAATTTATGAAGTTTGTACCAAAATTATAGAGGTGAGATTGGTGGGAATACAAAAACAACCTCTTGTTCAGACTCTGCTATTTGAAGATCTTCATCTTCATCAGAGTATTCATCCAACATAACAGAATTTCTACCGGCAGCATTCATTTGATCCACAGAGGTTGGATGAGCAGAAGAATCATGGGCCTTGGGAGTGTTCTTTGAAGAAATGGATGCTGAGGACATATTAACCATAACAGGGATTCGTGGAAGAGCATTCCTTTCATCTGTTTGGGAAAACAACTCACGTAAACCTGTTCAAAAGGTAGAAAGAAAAGAAAAGACCACATCAATAGTGTGCAGGACAAACAATATTTGCATGTTGACAGATCATATAGTGGAAATGTAGAATCGAATCATGCCCCCAATGACTTCTTACAGATGGTGACAGACAACGTTTCCAAGATAACATTACCATGAGAATATAGGGGCAATGGGAACTATAACTCATCCAAGTCTTAGAATTAAACCACTGCTATTGACTATAGACAAAAACATCAGCAGATACATTCTTGTGAAAAGGAAGGTATTTATGCTTTCATAGAAAACAGAAACCTATCATTAATCCAAACCAACCAGATTTCCTAAGTATGACGTCCACAAATTCAATTCCACAGCGAAAAACTACTGCCAACAATTTTACCACTAAATCCTCAAACCTTCTGCAAAAAAGAGATGAAAGAAGCCAGCAACACTAGAGCATACATAATGTGGGAAATAACTCATCAACAGGTGAAAATATGATGAGGAAAGAAATGGCATTAACGATCCACAAGGAAATTTCAAAGTGCACATATTATTGGAAAAAACTCACCTGCAACACTATTTAACATCTGAAGGAGACAATGTTGCTGAAAAGATGACATGTAACCCACACCCCATCCCTTAAGATCAATCTGCATAAGATGCTGAACTTGAGTCCTTGGCCTCCCATTTCGAGATTTTAAAGGGGAAATATTAAATCCTCCACCTGAAGTAAACAGTTCTTAAGCCTAGAAAACAATTTGGCATACATTTCAAGTAGGATCATGCAAGCTACGAATCACTCAATGGAGACAACTTATCTTCTCCAAAAAAGAAGTATAAATTATTTTAGGTACCAAATTCTAAGTTCATTCTATTAATCACATTTAAATCATAAGACATCAGCTCATCACAATAATCAAGTGTTACTTCAAATGAACCCCCCCAACCCAAACAAATATAAAACCTTTGTCACTTCGGTTGAAGCCACAAGAGAATGAACAACCCATGTTCCTAAACTAAAAGGAATGACCTTCTTGGAAAATTCTATAAATATTTATTGGATAGGGCCCAAATCATTGTTTGAATTCTTGGCTCAAAACAAAATGAATACATTTTGATTGGTCACCCTCTATCAACATGTATCATGGGCCCAGCTAATGCATGAAAATTACAGTAACAAGATTGAAACACCCATGTTTCATGATATATAGACTCTTCGTGTGTGTGTGTGAGAGAGAGAGAGTAAACTTACTCTCAATATGGGCTCGGACGTATCCTGGTTGTGGACCACAGTTCACATGCTCCCTAGAACGAAATAAGACAACTACAAAAAGAAGAAACATTAGTGCAAACTTTCAGAATAGACAGCAATTATAAGAAAAAATAGCAGATCACCTACCGTAACTTCCATCATCATTTCGGCGCCAATAGCGTACATAGCAAAGATCACGGGGCCATACAAACCTGCCATCATAAAGACATTGAGGAAACAATGTTACCTTGTAAGAAAATAGCAATCCTAAATCATATTTTTAGCATAAAAAATAACTAATACTTTGAGGGGAAATACACAGATATAATTGTCCAGAATTGAAACAATTAGCAATAAAGCTAATCATAATGCCAAAAGTTTGGGCCTAAATTAAATTTAGGTTTTCAGTCCCGATTCAAATTCAGAAGGACAAAGTCAAGCTTAGCCCAGTTATAGAAAATATTTGTCATTCTTGTATTACTATGAATTGACTTCATTTAATCAGTAATCAAGAAATCCATTATCTCTTCATATGTTTAACTTGTTTGGCATCCAAGAACATATATAATATGTTTCAAGATTACATTTTGTGTTAAGAAAATTATCAAAAAGTACTACTATTATGTGATTCAGCATTGGAAGGGATGAAATTCAAGTAGTATTGTAGTTTGTGCACAAAGAAGAAACAATGTAGATTATATTTACATCGGAAACCAATCCAGCTGAAGTCTATGATAAAGAACTGCTGTGTGCCCATCCACCTCCTCGACTAAGCTACCATGTTGGAAACTGCAATCCCACCTACAGGTGCACAAACATCATGAGAATACAACATTTCTCAACGTAAGAACTATGGGACATAAAACATCTGGAGCTAAGCAACAAAATAAAATATACTTTCCTTCATTTTCTTAACAATAGTTGTACTGCCAGTACTGGCATAAGGTACAAGGCTTCAAAACTTAAGCATTTCTAAGCAACATAAAAAATTATTTGAGGAAATTAATAACTATATCAAGGGAAATATGTGAGAAAGAATCATGTTTAAAACAAAAAATGCCAGAAATAAGATGACTATCCATACAACTTTTGCCAGTGCAGAGTTCAGTAGCTACTTAGAAATCAAATAAAAACTGGAACGACCAACCTAGTAAACAACTAAATTGTTCAAAATATGCAAATTATATAGCTGAATTGTTCATCAAAACATTGTCTCTCCTTCAACCATCTCTCAATCTCAACTATGACGTTTATAAGTTGGAAAGTTTAGAAGCAACACCAGATGCTATTGTCCTACAATCGATAATCACTCTGCTGCGATAAACATGGCGGTATTTCTCCAAGAAAGATAAAGGAATAACACAATTTGTCAAACTGCAGCAACCATGAAAAAAACTGGACATAAATATGCAGAACACCTACTCAAACCGCGATCCATCCATGCTCATCACAAGCTCAAAAATTTCTTCGCATGTGGCCTCCACAACTCCGACTGCCTTCATTGCCCTACTACAACTCCTGGGCTGCATATAGAGTAAATTGATGATGATTGTGTCAACCAAGAAATCCAATGAAATGGTAAAATCCTATAATTCAATGAAAGTAAGACAGATAGAGTTCCATACAAGGTAATCAACTTCAAGAAGTTCTTCAAAGATGCGAAGTCCTGCCAACCCAAAAGGCAAAGACATCAATCAATTTGTTAACAAATGAATAGTCAGTCATTGAAGCAGCATACAGCTAATCATTGAAACACTGTAACCCAATGTAGCTAACCATTTTGGCATTGTAAAAGACGCCAATGTTTTCTTGAAAATGCTTGGTTATTGCTATTTTGATTTAACAAATCAGAGTCTATTTCCCGTGTCCAGTCAAAAACTGATTCTGGAGGACCTGTATATCGCAAAATGAAAGGTTTAAATACAGATTCCAGCAAAATAAATTTAATGCAATAAGTCAAAGTGCAAATAAATTAGACCATTTCCAATTGTTGTCCTCCTCAACAAATCGGGACGTGCCATTAGATCATCCTCCTGAACACTGAACCAGAAAAGTTATAAAATATAATTGATACCATGAACTCATAGAAGGATACTAATATAAATCCCACAAATAACTTAAGAATGGAGATATTTTAAAAAAAAAAAGGCAACTCAATCATTTTCAATTATGTGTCAAATGTCCTCTCATGTTGCATCTCCAAAGAATGAATATCAAATTAAGACAACCAAATCTAAACAAGATCGGACATAATTTAAATCACGACATATGCCACTAATATTCAAACTGCAGCTAATCTCATTTGAAGTAGCACCCTCTTCATTATTTAAGTGAAGAGAGAAAACCTCAAAAATACTCACGGGCTTTCATGGTCTGAGAAAGTTGTGTTCCCATCATCCATCCCAGATTTGTACTCAAAAGAAACATATTTGTTTCCATTTGCAGGTTGTGCTCCCTGATGCTACACAAATTATACGCTCAAAAGTGAGATTCTATAAGAATGGAAAAGCATATCCTAACAAGATGGATCTAAAAAATATACAAATTAAAACACCAAACCATAATTTCTGTCACGCATTAAGAAATTTCTTTTAATTTGAAAGCCAATACATCTAAGGGAGATATAAAACCTAACCAACAGGTAGAAATATGAATATTGTTTCAAATTTAGAAGGCACATTAAGATTATGCAATTTGATCAAACAGACCTGATCAATTACATATTCAATTTTTTCCTTCCAAGTTAATGCCTCTTGAATGTTAAATGCCGCCATCTGCAATTAGAAACCAATAAATAAACATTTGCATAACACAAAGGACAGCAAAAGTATGCTGGTTAAATGAACAGTGGAAAAATAAACTCACTGTCATCCGATGGTACTTGTCTTTCATGTTGTAAACGGACAAAACATAAACCATCTGCGCAAAAGAGAAATATATGTAAAGGGTCAAAATTAGAGGGATCAGGAAACAAAAGTATTGTTTGTCTGATAACACTTGGAGTAAAAATGGTTTCTAAGAGAATGACATTACATAAAAAGAGAATTGCTACCAAAAAACAGGCTATGCTGTTCAGAAAACAGCTGCAATAAGACTAATCCACTGTATGCGGAAACAAAATGCAAACCAAAGGGAGTCCTGCTCAGATGCCAGTATAGCAGCCAGCTTATCAAGTTATTTTGATCTAACATGATGATAATTCATGCATATTTCCAAGTAGTCACATATTTCATCTGAGTAACAAAACCCAAATTAATAAGATAAGATGTTGCTAGTCCACAGGCCTAAAAGAATTACACTTATTTTTGCCTCGTCATTTGAAAGCAGCTATGCTTGGAATAGGCTTTTTGGTATATTTGGTGAATAATAAGCATATGCCATCAGAGCATGGAGCATTTCCTTATCAGGTTCAAAGGTCGTGAGAGGAGTAAGGAGAGAAATCTTTGTGGCAATGCCCCACATATGATGTCCTTTGGCATCAGAACTAATAATTAATATCGATGTTGATCTTTCCCTATTAGCAGCTACATTTAAGGAAAATGTCTCATCCTGCTGGTTTGCAATTCTTTTTCATATAATGGAATTTCTTCTTTCTTTAATTTAGGATGAAGTTGTGATTAGTCTGAGATAACAGATTCTGTGAGTTAACCATGTCAGACAAAGTTCTCTACTCAGAACTTCATTTTATGTTGAAGCTCGTATTTCTCCGTTGCCTACCTACGTACCATTTAGTATTTGAGTAATTCTCCTTGCATGCCCTTTACATAACTTATCCGTTTACATTATCTCCGCATCGCTCTAGTTTCCACTTCGTACATTATATTTCCCCATAAGCATTACTCTTCTATAGAACACAGGAAACGTAGGACAAGTATAAAATCATGCAAAGCAAACAATTAATATTGGAAGTACGCTATCCAGGCGTCCACCAACACTTCGAAGCCATCACGCTCCTTCAGCATGTCTATGTACCAAAAAGATAAATGTTAGAAACGTTTCGATAACTCACATGCCCGTGATGGGTCTTCAAGCCTCTATCCTCCACCCTACAGTTGCCATCAATCAACAGTGTTTTGATTGGAACCTATAAAGCAGAGTCAGAGAATTAGTCGCTAACATTGTGGCCAGCTTCTCCAACACTCTCCCGTCCCAGGAAAGTTTTGACAGGAAGAAGAACGTTTTGAAAATATATCTTCGAACAGTTGAGAGGCCATCATTATCATTGTGTTCATAAAATTAAAACCAAAACCAAAACCAAAAAAGCAAATGAAAAAAAAGTACCCATTTACTATTAGCATTAGCATATATGCAAAGATTCAAACAAGTTGTCATTTCTTGTGTGAAAATCCCGAAAAGCATTACTCTCGAAAGTGGAGAGCGGAAAGTAACCATAAATCGAAACTTCGGCAAAATTAACAGAACAGCTAAAAATTCGAAGAACAAACTGTCAGAAAAATGGTGAAGTTACCCGATTATCCTGTGGTTTCCTCTTATAGTACGCAAGAAGACGGGACTCAAGCACGAAGTATCTCATGTGGATGAACGATCGGCCGATCTTTCTTCGGCCATAGCGTACCATCCAGCCTTCGTACACAACCTTTGACGACATCCTTCCAACCAAAGATGAAGATGAAACTGAAACTTTTCCAACAAAAGAACTGCCGAAAACAAAAGCCAAAAATTCCAACAATCTATCTGATATTGCAAAACAAGAAAACTCCAACGGAATATGTCATGAAACCGAAAGCTTGAGATGAAATCTCCGCTTCCGCGAGATCAATTTTAGCTAAGTGTCCCGATCGGTCATGAGCAATATCAGAACCGCCGGATCACAGACCCGGCGATTCCAAGCTCCATTGTCCGGGGAAATTTCAATCTGATAACGTGCTTGACTTCGAAATTAGAATTTCCAATTGTATCCGAGGAATCTTTTTTCAAAATTCTCAATCCTCGCTTTGACTTCGAACGCTCCGCCGTATCCGGGAACGCAAGAGCGAAGAACGAGTGACTGGAGGACTGGGAATTTGAGGAAGAAGAGATTCTGACGAGCACAAGAGAGATCCCACGTAAGTATGAAAGGCTGTGGACTTGTAAAGCGTGGGACACGTGGATAGATATTATTTGTCCGTGCCGGCGAGGTCATGTTAGCGCCGTGCCCTTCGTTTTTTTGAATTGATGTGGCGTCCTCTGACAGGATCCGTTTACTTTCCGGGTTGGATCTCCGCGTGATGATTGAAATCGGATCTTGAGACCGTGCTGTGCTGTCTTGATGTGCCGAGGAAAAAAAAAGTGGGAGAACAAATTTTACTATCTCCGTCCTAATTAAGAACTAATTGATTTTCTTTGAAAAGATTAAGAAATTTAAATAAGTTATTTAATCATTTCATATGTTATGTATTCTTAGATTATATATTAGTTTATTAATCAAACTAATAAGTTTGAAGAAAAAAATAAAAATACTTTAAATTAATTTAATTAGCTTCCTTAATCTCTCCAAAAAAGTCAACTAACTCTTATAATTAGGACCGGATGAGAGAGTAGATCTCAACTAAAACAAATAAAACCAGATAAATTCTCATTAACAATTGATTAAAGAAAATTAATAAATGAATCACTAATTATTAATAATTTATTAAACTTATCAATGAATTATCTTTCTGGACTTATATGTCATCCTCTGAGAAAAAGCTTAGTTTTGAATTTTGCATTGGTTCTTTCAGAAGGCTCAGTGGTCAGCAGGAGAGAGGATCCCACGTATGATTGTTATTTGTTCGTACTTGGTACTCGCTGTGTATTAAAAGAGCTTCTTGCTGGAATGACGGATATATCCTTACAAGTGGGATTTTGGGGTTGTCTGCACTGGCCTCATGGTCATTGCACTAATTTTCGCTGGGATTTTGACTTCGGTATACTTTTACACATGCTAAATTGTGCTGCTCGTTTAATTTGCAATTAAAACATTTAAAAGTAACTTTTTAATTATGTTTTACCATTTGAAAAGAGATTTTTTCGATTTGGATGAATAAAAACTTTTGAGGTATCCAAAAGTGATCTCAAACAAGCATCCGACATTATAAAAAAAATTTATGTCTAGATTAAACTCTTATTATATACTTACCTCGTACACGATAAATCACATTAAAAAAGTAGTATATATCTCTAATTCAAGTTGGCACATAGTTAGTACACATTTCTTGAGCAATTGTTCCGTAAAGGATTCAATGCATGTTTGTTTTAACTTTTTATAAATGCTTTTACGAATACAAAATAAGTATGTAGGGGGAGTTTTGTCTCAACTTGTGAAAAATAATTTCTGAAACTATGATTTGAAGGTTTCGAAACAAGTACTTAAACTCAAATATAGGGATATTTTATCATTGAATATCAATATATCTATAGTACACTTTTTTATTTGGTTAAATGCTTTCGTCACTTTGTGTTTTTCAACAAGAAAGAGGAGGGTGAGTCTTGACATAGTAGTAAGGTTATTGTCATATGATATGGAGGTCAATGGTTCAAATTTTGGAAACAATCTCTTTGATTGCAAGTGTAAGTTGTGTATATCTATCTCTCTCTTTTTCAAACCTCATTTTGTGGGAGCTTTGTGCACTTAGCTGCTTTATAAGAATTTCAAGAGTATTTGGAATCCAATTAACTCACTGAAGTACCCACACGAAACCGGAACACCAATGCAGACTCCGATCACATTACACAGCAAATACACCATAAAGAGGAAAAGAAAAGAACATTCTTATAAGAGAACTTTTTAAAAGGAGAATATCAATATTTTGTGTGTATTATATTTTTACTAGCCTTCTCTCTTAATCTCAAACCCTATATATATATGTATGTATGTATATATACTGCACGTACGGTCGCATAGGAATACATACAACCCTTAAACGTACAGTTATATGTCAATAGATATGACCTTTAAACCACAAAGGATATCTCTCTTTATAACTCGTGTCTCTCCATGATAGCTCTTCTTGAATCAAGCTTGGATCATAATCCAGTAATCCACTAAAGGTGAACTAGTATATTCCAACACGTTTTTTTAAAAAAAAAAAAAAAGAAGAAGAAGAAGAAGAAATTATCAACAAAAATAAAAACAATAGTGGGGAGATTATATTCATATATCCACACGCGCGGAGGGATCAATGCAGGTAAGAGTGCAGTCCAATATGGCAATAACCTACACATGGTCGGAGGATAGGATCATTCTACTGTGACGACAAACCCATAATTTCCAGCACACAGTTGCAAAAATGGTTTACCAACTTCATTTAGCAAGATAGGTTTTAAGCAAACCTGTTTTGAGTTGAGCTTCAAAATCCATGGTAAAGAATTCCTCAAGTTTATTGAGAGGAACAAGATTACGTACTTTGGAGGTCATGAGCAAACTCACATTACTTGAGAACGTGATTAACCTCCCAATAATAGGGCAAGACCGGGGAGAAAGGACAATGATCAGTAGAGGGCATGTGGTGTCTCTAATATTCTTAGTTGGCAACAAGAGCTTGTATAAAGTCAAAGTATCATCAAATTACTTCGGATTTGAGACTAGTACGGGAAAACCGTTGATAAGAAGAGTTAACAAAACAAAAGTGATGTGTACTCATGTTTGGGACATTATAAATATTTATTTATATAAATCAAGACAAAACTTCTAAATCACAATTGAAAAACTGATTTTAAATGTTTCTATCGATATTTCAAACAAATGCAGTTGTTGTAGACGTCTTTTAAAGGCATGACTCAAATAAGGTTTGCAACTTTTATTTAACTAAAATGGTTTAGTGATCAAGAACAAAGCGTGTACAAAAGGCTTTGGCCATGTGCAATACTATTAATTACATGACTTCTATCACACACACACAGGTGTAATGCGCATACCTTGACTTTTTTCCTAATGTTTGCACCATGTTTTTAAGTATGCGGGAAATATTTTCTGTAGTCCATTTCTATACCTAGTTTGAGCAACCTTTCTTTCACGTTTGTAACACATCTTTAGGTGTACACGTGTGTACACATATGGTTTTAGTTATTAATTATTAATTTGCATTTGCAATATCCGGCTTTGATCTTTTTCATAATAACCCGTGCAACTTTTTTTTTTAAGTACGTGACATAAATCTTGGAGCATTGATAATTGAATATTATTACATTTATTTGTGTCTCTTAGTGAATAAATTTAGGAAGGTTTGACTGATAAACCATGGATTTTGTTACTTAATTAGGTTTTGAGCTTTTAATTGGATTTAATTCATTTTTATGATTAAATTCCAGATTTACAGTGATTTGGTATTTTCACCATAACTTTTGATCTAGATATCTGATTAAACTGATTCTTCTTTCCTTTTTTAGATGATTTAGAGAGCTACAATTGTTATGAAGACTCGGAAGGCTGATTCGGACAAGAAGATGGACGAAATTAGAGCTAAAGACAGACCCATTTTTCTGGATTTTTATTTTGCTTGAATTTTGTAATTAAAGTCCAGTTTTATTTTATTTCTAATTTGGGCCAAACTTGTAGAGCCCATTTTGCTTTGGCAGCTAGGGTTTATTTAGTTAGGTCAGTAGCCAATATTTTGAATACATGTTTGAAGCAATTTTGGATTGAAAGACAGAAGTTTTATTTTTCTTTGAGTTCTTCTTCATCTTTTTTTCTGTGTTTTACCTAGCCAAGAACTTCTGTGGTTAATCCAACGTGAGAATTCCATGATTCGTCTAGAGAACTTGTGCTTATTCGTTAATTTAACTCGTTTCTATTTTCATCTTATCGAATCCGATTTCTGTAAATAGTTCAAATATTAGATTTAATATTCGGTTGGTTTATCCTAATGATTGAGTTTGAACTAGGGTTTTAAGTTTTGTTGTGCAATCGCATAGTGGGATGCCGCTGTTCGGACATATTCTAGGCGATCGTCTAATCGAGGGATTTTCTAGGTGAATACAGAGATCTCAGTTCGTCCAGAGTCAAACATGGGTTATTTATATTTCGTTCAATGATGGAAGTATCTGGAATCTAAACGCTTGGTTGATCGTTTTTAATCTTTTTTAATCTGCTTCTAAATATTTCATTCTGTTTCTTTTAAATTTCGTTTTTTATTTGTTTCAACCAAAAACCCCCCCATTTCTACTGTTTTTGTTTCGCTGTTATTCCAATCAAACCCACTGCAAATTCTTTGGAAAAAGACACGGGTTCCCTATTACTAGAAATAATCTGGTTATTTTAAGAGACACGGCAAATCTCTTTCAAACATACAGAAAACTCAACTATATGTAACATTTATCAGTAGTTCCCTTTCATGTATTATGTGTACTACACTCCTTTAGGCATGTATGAGATGTCTTAGTTGTGTGCGAATAGCCTTCAATACGAGCACTTTGTTATATTTTACCCTTTTTTCTTCTGTTTGATCACACCAGGATAATTTAATGTCTTTACAATTAAATTCGTTTATTTTGAAAATCTTGGGTTGTTAAATTTAGGGTTAAGGTCCGGCTTTGTTTTTGGAAGTGTTATGCAATAGTAATGGTGTCCCGAAATTTTTTTGGTGAATAGTGTGTTTTCGAATTTAGTGGTTCACCCTGGCTATTATAATTAAGTTTTTAAGTTTGACTATTGATTGATCAAATATATTGAGCTGAATGCAAATTTATCCTACAAGTTTTTTCTAAAGAGAAATGTTATCCTAAAAATTTTCAAATCGTAGTAATTTTACCTTACTTGTTATTCATGTCAAGTTTACCAGTTAGTTGACTAAATGTGCTTATCTGACAGGTTCATATGTCATCAACTTAATTTTTTTGAAGTTAGATTTAAAAATAAATAACAAATGCATCACATCCCAAGGATTAGATAAAATAAAAAAGGTAAAATCATCTTGTGTGTTGTGTGATGAAGAGAAAACTAGCAAGGTACGTGTTTATCTTGGCATCATCAATGTAAGGAAGCAAAGGGTTTTTGGTGGCTTAATTCTCAGCAATCTTCTTGTGTGTTATGCATTCAGTAATTAAATCTTTATCTTCGTTGCTTTCTAGCTAATGTGAGTTCCTCCTCTATCAGTAAAACTATAACTTCTTCTTCAATGTTGTTTCTATTGTGAGCTCAGTATATTTAGTCAAATAATAGTTTAACTTCAACCTAAATAATGGTATAAGGGTGACATTACTATAATTTGAAACTTCCAAAACAAGTTTGCACATTGACAAAAAATGGATAGTATGTAAATTGTCAACATATTTAGTTAATTAACGGTCAAACTTAATTGGGATAACTACCATGATAAAATTACTACGATTTAAAAAATTTTAGAGCAACATTATTCCTACACGATAATTTACCGTGCAAAATTCGACCTTGACCCATAAAGGTTTTAATTCAAGAACTCTAGGGTGAAAAACTTGATGAATAAGAAAATTTTCCCTTAAATTGTTCAATGGTTGAGATCCCACACGCTTCTCCGCGTTTGAAGACATGGGCACCAGCCCCTTTTCTCCCATTGAAGTAACCACAGATAGTGGCGTTGCAGTTCGAATAATACAGATTTTATACTCCCATGTTTATGTTTTATAGATTTTTTAAGAGTCAATAGTCAACTTTTTTAAAATCAGTCATAGTTATAATTTATTTTGTGATCCCAACTCTCCTGATTTTTAGAGTTTAAAAAATGTTTGAACTCAATTTATTGGCAATATTATTGCCCGGAGGTCAACACCTTGACGTTAACATTTTAAAAAGCACATTTAACCGTGTTTAAGAAACCATAAAACTGTTATTTTAGAAGCTTTTTTTTTTCCTAATAGAGATGAAACCCATCTCACATACTTACCTCGTAAATGGTAAAAGATATTCTCCAAAGGTTAATCCAATACACAATTAAAGCATATAAATTGTTAACGCTTCCATAAAAGCCAGACAAGCAATAAAGTATCCTCTATTTTTTCCTTTGTCTTGGGTTGTCTCGTGATCCTTTCTTCAACTTGACCTACATCAGTACCTTGACTAACCCAAGATCCACTAGAAGCAAGCCCAACAACCAACCCAGCAGCAACAACTGAAGCGACAGAAATTAGTGGGTTCATGATAACTTCCTCACACCAAAAATAAAGATATAGTTAATGATATAATCAACCAAGCTTGTTTTTTGTCCAAGGATGAAATTCTTAATGATAGTTGGTTGTATTCACCAAATTTTGCAATAATAGCTTGTTCCATAGCATGATTAGCTGCATTTTATATGTTTTGGATTACATTTCTTCCTGAATGATTGGCCTATAAAAGGTATCTGGTTTATCGCATTAGGTATCAAAACTGTGGCTTTCAATTTAAATGGTATTAGTAGTGCATGTTTGGATTATCTTTTGAAGAATAGCTTTTACGATTAACGAGGTAAGTATGTGAGATAAATTTTATCTTAACTTACGGAAAAGAGCTTCTAAAACCACGTTTGTAGTTTTCCAAACACTTATGAGCATAGAGGGGAGGGAAAGATTACACTAATTGCGGTTTGGCATAAAAACCAATTGACTAATTTAAAAACAGCAAGATCTTGTTGGTGGACAATCTAGAAGTACTTCTTTTAGCACTCTTTGAACTCGAGGACATACCTAAACTTTGGGGGAGCCTTTGGGACCCAACTCACTTAAGCTTTATTTATAAAAAAAAAAAAAAGAAGTTAGCTAATTTAAGGATATTAAATTATTTAATTATAACATATGTAACATTATCTGTCTAAAATACTTAGGTCTATTGTTATATTGTATACAAGTTTATCCTCTAGATTGCT
Source organism: Acacia crassicarpa (assembly GCA_034222035.1). Lineage (NCBI taxonomy): Eukaryota > Viridiplantae > Streptophyta > Magnoliopsida > Fabales > Fabaceae > Acacia > Acacia crassicarpa. The sequence continues at coordinate 39,490,790 of JAWXYG010000010.1, forward strand.
TGCCAATGTAATAATAATATAAATAAAAAAAACTATATATATCGATTTATAAGTTAGACAATTTAATCTGGAGGAAAATATTAAATATAGATACTTTAAAAATAATCTACTTCTTTTTTCTAATACCTTCAATTTAGTCAACCATCTATTATATTATTAAATATTATTAAGTATGGGGTAGTAAGAGGATGAAAGAATGGTAGAGAACTGGATAGTAAGAAAGCTATCAATTCTCATTCAAGTTACCAACTACCTAATGTTTCTATTTATATGCAGTTCAGGGATGGAGCTGATGACCCCTCAAAAAAAATTTGTCCCAAATATTTAATGCAGATTGGATTTTTTTCTACTTTTGGTCTAAAAATTTATACATTTGGTCCAAAATTTATACATTTGGCTCTTCCAAGTATTTTTTTGGAAAAATTAAAATGAAGGACCTAAAGAAAATAGTATTTATTATGAAAAACCATAAAAATTGTAATTACCTTAAAGGACCAAACATCATAATATTAATTTAATATTAGTAAATTACCCTAATCAAACATCATATATTATCTCTTTTATTTTAGTGTGTAAAAATTATAGTTTCATTAAATGACACATTCTTCAATTTTTGAAATCTATAATTTTTTAAAAAATCAACAAAATTTTAATTAAGAATGGAATTATACAATTTCAATATAATTTGTCATATATGTTAAACTAAGAAAGTTTGTGTGATTTATTTTAGAAGCAATTTATGTGGGTTAAGAAGTTTATGCAATGTTCATGAAATTAAAAAAAATCTAATTAATCTATTATATCCTGAAAATATGAAAATAAGTTTAGGTTTTATTTCTATAAAAAAAAATAATTGATGTAGACGTTGATAATTAAATAATCTATTGAAAGAATAGACATGAATGATCATGAAAGTTGTTTATTAAATAATCTATTGAAAAAAACTATGATCATGAAAGTTGTTAATTAAATAATCTATTGGAAAAAAAAAATTATGATCATTTCATGATAGATTGATAGGTAGTTTTCTCAATTTTTATTATAATTTCTAAAAACTATAATTTACAACAATAGTTTTCTCAATTTTCATAGATATAAATTAAAGTTGTAAAAAATAAAAATTGGGAAAACTATTGTTTAATTAATGAAACAAAGAATTTTATATTAGTTTTAAAAATAAAATGAGGAAGAGGATGTAGGAGAAAATGTAGAAAATTTTGTTAAGGCATTTTAGTACTTTTAATTTTATATTTTTTATATTTGGCCCTTTTAAATAATTTCAATTTTTATGGTTTTTCTCCATAAATATTTTTTCTTCTAGGTCCTTTATTTTAATTTTCCTTTTTTTTTTTTTTAAAAAAAGCTAATGCTTATACATCCCCAAATAATTCCTGATTAAACCGACTATAGGAAATAATGGGATATAGAAATCCATATAAATATTATATTTATAAATTACTTAATTTGATTCTACCTTGGCTCCTAGCATGTGACGGCTAATCTGGGAGATTAAGTAATTTATATTTACAATTTTTCTTTTAATTAATTCACCTTATTTATAAAACGATGTGTGTGTGTGTGTATATATATATATATAATCTAATCACGATCAACATTCCAAAAAGATCAGGTAACATAAGCCATTAATTTATCTAACATTCCCCATATCTCTATAAACTTATATTTTATATGAGCTTGCATTATCCCTTAATTTGTTCTTACCACCTCTCAAATTAATATTATCAATCACACACAAAACGTATTTGTGAATAAATCTATTTTTATTTTATTTTTTAATAATTCTGTTACTTGTTAATTATGCTATCCATGTCGGTTTATCTTTGAATCATTAACTTTGATATTGTATAAAAAATCTTCAATCTATTTAAGATTTTAAAAGGGAAAAAAAAGTATTTTCGAAAGAATGTATGAATTATCCAGATCGTCCATCTCTGCCGGCCCCACGCACTCAAAAGCAAGGATCTAGATTCATCCAATCCCATCAGACGGGTAATCCATCCAATGGATATCAAACGCGAGATGATTTGTATCACATGTTTAATATAAGATGTAATTGATTTATTAGAAGTTAAGAAAAATAAATAAATAAATAAATAATAGTATTATATATTGTGTATCTTTAAATTATAGGTATATATTAAATAAAATAATTTTTTAAAAAAGAATAAATTTAACTAGTTTTCTTAATAACTAAAAAAAGTCAATTTTAATTTTTTTTCTTTATTTATTTATTTTTTTATTTCCATTGACTCTGGTTTCTATAAAAGCCGACTCCCCGATGGCCTCCTGCCCCAGTCCCTTCGCTCAAATCTCTCTCTCTCTCTCTGCATCTGGCCTGACTCGTCTCTCGCCCTAGTCATCGATCTTGGGATTATTCTGCTCACCGTCGTAGTTGAACCTGTTTCTTGTTGCACAGACACCACCTTCGAACGGTAATTTTGCCCCCATTTTGCGTGGGCCCCGTTGATTCCGAGATCTTGATGGATTTTGTTTTCTGACTGCCTCTAAGTACACAAGGCTTCGAGCTTTCATCCCTCTTATTCTCTTCTCGTTTCTTTTTGCTTCCACTTCTAGTGTCGATTCATCGCTTTATGTGGGGGTATTTGATGCTGTGTGAGATGGATCTTTTCTCTCTCTCTGCATTACCTACAATTTTTTGTACATTTAACGTCTACGTTATTATGCCATGCTATTGGTACGAGAAAAAAATTTCGAGAAAAATTCCTGATATCATGGGTGTTTAGTTATCGTGAGCCTTTTACATTCCCGCATACCTGGTCATCTTATTAGAAGGGAACTAAACCTAGCTGTTTTGGGAGCACGATCCATTGAACTTGCGCTTTCTGTTTTCTTGTCTTATTTTCTTTTTCATGTAGAAGATTCACGAATATATGTTTTTAGCCCTGGTTTCCCTAGTTTATAAAGTTTTCAATTGCTAAGAGAATCGTAGTAGTGTTACATCTTTACAGTTAATAGGATTAGAAAAATTTAAGATTCGTATAATTTTAATGTAAAATTATTTACATTTGATGTACGGCTTCAAGATTTATATAACTTCTTAATTAGGTGTATATTTTACTCGAGATTCAAGTCCCATATCCTGCCCACCCCACTCAATTTGTGTCAAGGTTACAAGATAATAAAACTTTTTGAAGGGAGTATTCTCCTTCTTTCTCAGTCTATAGTTCCCAATAGATAGATGGCAATGAAACATGTTGTCCAAAGCTTGTGGTATATTTTGTGGTTTTGTCTCAATGTCAACGGAGGGACTAGTTTAGGGAAATTTAAGGCTAGATTCATTCCTCTAAAAGATGACGAGGAATGAAGAGGGGGAAGAGGTGCGTTTTTTTGACAGATGACATGGAAGATAGTAGAGCATATGACAAATGGCACGTCAATTTTGAAATTGTTACTAGTTGAGCCTCTTTTAAAGTTTAAACCCACCCAGACCAGTCTCTAGTTGAGCCAGCCTGAGAAGCGGAAAAGGATGACAACTACCACCTTAAAAAGGCAGTTTATTTGATAAAAATGCGTCATGTTAGAAACAATGTTACTAAAATAAAGTAAGCAAACTAATGATCGGAAAAAAATGAACTGTCATATAATTCCTACCTCTAATTCAAGCTAAAGGGTTGTGACTTGTGAGGACATATGACCACACATTGCATTATTTTTTATTGGGAGCATATCTCATTAGGAATATTGGTTCCTGATAGTACAACAACAAAGCCATTTTAGTAAAAAAGAAAAAAGGTAATCAGCACTAATTAGTCTGAAATATTGTTGCTTGTTGATAGGCTTCCTGTTTGTGGTCTATTGCTTGAAGCAGATATAATATCTCATATAAGAATGGCTGAACAAGGATTGGAAGGGAGCCAACCAGTAGATCTAAAGAAGCACCCTTCTGGAATTGTGCCTACCCTTCAGTGAGTAGCCGTTGTTTTTAAACGTTTCCACTTTGCTGTGCTGTCTGATGGATTACACGAGATAAACATACGTTTTGATAAGTTGTGTGGTTTTTGTAAGTTCACTGACGATTCATGTGATCATGTTCATTGAATCCTCTCTGGTCTTTCAACCTCCAATTCTTAATCTATTTATGCCCAATTTTGATGTCATTAGCAGTTTAATAAAATGTTTGGTTAACTCTGTGCTCTCTTATTCTCCTGAGAGTCCCAGAATTAATGATAATAAATAGTGATACAAGGCTTTCAGGATTAGGCTCTACTCACATAAATGTGGGACCCAACAAAATAAATAAAAAAAACCGGCTAGCCGGTGGGCATAAAGTAATTACAGAGATAATATATCTAAATACCTGTAACACCAGTAACAGGAGTGCTGGCGGAAAAAAAATGTTAACTCAGTAACAGAACACATCTTAATTATATGACCCTGATTTCATTCATATGTGGTGCATCATGTGATGCCTAACGACAGTGTCTTTCATCTTGAATGTTAAAAAAGGAAAAATGAAATGTTGCTGGATGCAGTATATAATATTTTATGAGTATGCTGTTGAAATTATTAAGTTTTCTGTTTGGTTCTTTCTGGACGTGATATCATTACCATTCCTTATCAAGTTGTCCATAGCATGGTAGTTAAAAACTCGATTTATCACTGCGATTTTACGATTTTTTTTTTTCATTAAAACGATTTTACTAATTTTCCAAACGCTTTTATGTTTTTACAATTTTATGTTTTACGATTTTTTATCCCTCTTCCAATTTTACGTAAAATCTCAATTTTAACTACCTTGGTCCATAGCTCAAAAAAGCAATTTCAAACATGAAGTGGGATTTAGATTACCCTGCTGGACTCCTGTTTCACTTGGATATCTTTGTATATGGTCTTTCAAGATGGATTCAAAACATATGCTCAAATTTTTTTTTAATTTTTTTTTATGGTGAAAATTCTGAAATTAGTTTTAATATACAATGGAACATTATGATAATGTATCCATTCTCTACTTGCAGGAATATTGTTTCAACAGTCAATTTGGACTGTAAGTTGAATCTTAAAGACATTGCCCTTCATGCACGAAATGCAGAGTATAATCCAAAGGTAAGTACCGCCAGTTGGCAAAATTTGAGCTGTGCAAATTATTTTTGTTTTCTTCAAAGTAAATTATGGGTTGTTTCTCTTAAACTGCAGTACTTCATCAGACCCAAAGATGCTTGGTTCATCTAAGTTGTTATATTAAAATCACCTTCAATATTAATTAGTTCTCTTTACATATTTGTTGTCTGAAGCAGTATACATGCTGTCCTAGGTATATCTGCTCATGTTTTTCTGATGTGATCCTTTGCAGCGTTTTGCAGCTGTGATCATGAGGATCAGGGAACCTAAAACCACTGCTCTCATCTTTGCATCTGGCAAGATGGTATGGTCCTTTCTAGCGATTGGTACAATTTGTTTTGTTTTAAGGTTGTGTTGTTATTGTTGTTTTTAACATGTGATTTACATGACAATTGAGTGGAACTTTTATTTGTAACTTTATTGTGCTGGTGTTGTTTTCATTTGTTATTAACAAACCAGAATTTGATCAGGGGATGGGCTTCTATTGTGCATGAGTTATTTTGATGCTTTCAGAGGGTTCTCATAAGTCTCGCCTTTTCTGTTTGTAGCTGTTGAGTCTTGATTGTGCATATTTCTCACGCCATCTAAATTTGAATGGTATGATTAGGTTTGTACAGGTGCTAAAAGTGAGCACCAGTCTAAATTGGCAGCAAGAAAGGTATATTTCTTGTTCTTCACTATTCTCATTTATAATGTATACATTAGGGTGCTTTTCAAGTGGAGGCCTAGTAGGTTGGGAATTCTTGCCCTTCATGGGGGCTTGGTTTCGACGTTTCAGCTTATTCTTGCCATATTTGGATTAGAAGAAGTTCCTTGATGTATTGGGAAGGGTTTTTTTTTTACCCTTCCTTTTCACGCTTGATAATTACAGATCATCCCACCCCATCTTGAGGCAGAAGGATATTTTCCCTATCCATTCTAAGCTGTTCAACACAAAACACTAGTGGATTCACAAGAGATACAAAATCAAGGCTTAGATAATAAGCCCTCCTGGCTAATAAATTGGCACATGTGTGCTTTTCCTGTAAGAATGATTAATCTCTTGGTCCCAATCCAAAAACATAAGGGACCTAACAGAAGATCTCCCAATGGATGATCAGAACCCCCATCCATTAACAACAGTTGCAAGGCATTAATCGAATCTGTGTAAAGTTTAATTTTAGTTAAATGGTCGAATGTGCTGATCTGTGACCATAACCTTTTCTTTTGATTATTTTTTAAACAATTATTTGGTAACGGGTACTGTCAGGTCAAATTGAAGTATCATCTAAGCCCCAATTGGGTGCAACTTTTTTGAGTGCAAAATTTTTCTTTGAAGTTTGAACTGTTATCTTCTTGATCATGAAACACATGCAACTCTTTTCAACGCAAAATTTTCTCAATTGGGATTTGGGAGTCATGTTTTCTTTCAAGTGGCAGTACTTTCTAAATTGTCTTCTCCCCTCTCTTTCAGTATGCTCGCATCATCCAAAAGCTTGGTTTCCCTGCCACATTTAAGGTACCATTTAAACTTTCTTTGTATTGTTCTTCATTGAACTATTTTCCTATCGTTATTAAAAGAAAGTGCCACTCTCTTGTCAAATTGTCATTATGTGCTATATAAGCGATTTTTGTTGTTTTTGGGATCATGCTTTAGGATTTTAAGATTCAGAACATTGTTGGCTCTTGTGATGTCAAGTTCCCCATACGGCTCGAGGGTCTTGCATATTCTCATGGTGCTTTCTCAAGTGTAAGTCCTGAAATGAACTTGTGCGCCTTCTCAAAAGTGTCTTCTTCAATTCTGTTTTTATATGGATGGTGTTGATTTTCTGGTGTCTCTGTAATTTTACTAATCTTCCTTTTTCCCTGGTGGTTAGTATGAACCAGAGCTGTTTCCTGGTCTCATTTATAGAATGAAGCAGCCTAAGATAGTGCTTCTCATATTTGTATCGGGCAAAATAGTCCTAACAGGAGCTAAGGTAACATATTTGAGGCATTCTCATATTAATCTCTATTTTGCCTTTTCCTTGTTTGTGGAATTGACATTGTCTTGTTTCTATCTCTGTAGGTGAGGGATGAAATTTACACTGCCTTTGAGAACATCTATCCTGTGCTCACTGAGTACAGGAAAAACCAGCAATGGTATGGACACGACTCTATCCTCTAACAAAGTCATGAAATATAAATAATTGATATTGTTGTTGCATGCCGTATAATTTGTAGCTGATTTTCTTGTCCTTGTTGATGTGATGTATATAATGTCTGTTGTATATCATTTACCTGTGTTTTTACCCCTCCTTCATGTGATGCATTTCAGAACGAGCCAGCATGTAGGATTTGGGGAGCTTTCTATTCTTGTTAATTTTTTATACTGTGGTGCGTTTGGGGCAAGGCGTCTACTTGTCATTAATGAGGTAATCTCTTACTCCTATTAAGTACTACTGTTACTATTATCGCAATATTTTTCTTCATGTTGATTGTTAGTTGTGTCATTTTGATCCCTGTAGTGTCCCCAATGTGCTAAACCGTTGTGATGGAGCAGCCCCTCTTATCATCAATGGGGATCTTTTGGAGGGGGCATGGAGAAATTAACGATACTTCCTAACCTGTTGAGATCTTTCTACTAGATTGGTCGCAAAAACTGATGACAAAAATTATATCCCTTTTAATGGGACATGCTGGAAATTGTTGAGAGTGGATGTGGGATATCCCCTTTCTGCCAGAACAGAAAGGGCGGGGGATTGGGAAGAGAAGTGAGAGAGAGGCGCTGGGAGCGAACAGGATTCATGTTCGTTGATTAGATGCATTTGTTGCCACTGGTTAAAAAAATTCCTGGAGAGGCCCGTGTAAAAACATTCTGTCATGTGTACATGTTGCAGTATATAATTTCGTCCACTCTAACTATGATCCACTTTTAGCGAGAGAGAGAGAGAGAGATGGATGTTCTCTTTAGACAGTCTGAATTTATTGAGCCAGTTTATGGTGATTTGAGATGATCTTTTAAAGACTCATTTTCTTCATTTTGAATAGGGAAAATTGTTTAAAAGGAACTGTTTGAGAAGTTAATTGACTGTTGGTACTTCATCTTTTTTAAAAGATCTTGATCCTCTAGAGTGAATAGATATAAGGATTTAAAGTGAGTAGTTATAAGGATTAAATGACTAAATTGCCCTTTTAGAAAAAAATCTTTCCTACTTGCAACTCATCTTCCTTAGGTGTAATATAACTTTCCTATGTGCAAATGTCCCTTGTATTACGAAATTATTTTATGATATGCAAATTATTAAGTGGGATATACCTATACATGCAATCAATCTTACTCGTGTGTAAATGTCTTTCTGTGTCCCAAAATTAAGTCAAAATATGCAAAATACAATTGAAGGTCCGAGAAACCATTGTCCTCTCATTGAAAGTCTTTGTTGTCATTTTTGAATGAGATTGTCGTCATTGTTGTTGGAGGAGCTTGTCTTTGCCGACATTAATCATTGATTAAGACAAGTAAGGAAAAAGTGAGTCAACAATTGATGTGAGAGAGGAAGGTGAACCAAAACCAGTGATCGATGATTTATGGAAGATGTGTGTGAATGATGATGTGAGGGAAGCGAGTGTGAGAGCATCTGAGTGGCAGAATATGGTTATATGAGCAATTTAGTCATTTCATTCTCAATCATATGTCCTAAAGGACTAGGTCCTTAAAATAAATTGAAGTCCTTTCAGGGAAAAAACTTTTCAAATGGGCATTTATTAGCAATATGCCCTTTCTAAGACAAGATGTTTTTTTTTAAAAAAAATCAATAATGCATTTATGATTAATTTAGTTGAAGTTAGAAACTTCTGATATTTAAGGTCTCTTATTTAACCTCTATTGATATTAGAAGTTATAAAACATTGTTATCTTCATTTTAAATTTTTATTTTCATTTATTTAATTATTAATTCATTTATTTTGTACAAAAACATTTACTTAGTTTTTAATTCACATATTTATAGTAAAATATTTTCTTGAACATGCCTATTATTTGAAATTTACTTATTTAAATTAGCAAACATTAATATATAAGGGGATTAATTCCTGGGAATTAAAGGTGGGTCCATATTAGGAGATGTGGCTTTATGGCATTATATCCACAGAAGGTTAGAGCGTACAAACTCATCAGAAAGACGACTTTAAGTGAGGAGCTGGATAATATTGAGCTCCAAGGCCCTGACTCTCCAAATAAGATTGGTTTCAGTAAAAGAATACTTCAGCAATAAAAAAATTAATTTAAATCATTTAAGTAGCCTTATATATTTTTATATATATTATTATCCTATATTTGGTTGGGGGTTCGTGGCTGCCCCTCTAACACAAATGTCTCTTTTATAATTCAAAGTCGAAACCTAAAAGTATTTAGGGAAGTTTTACATTGCTAGACCAATTCTATATTGGTATTTAAGTGACCATGGTAGCTTAATACTCCCTCCGGTCTTCTTTATAAACAATTTTTATATTTATTACGAATTGGGTTAAGGTGCATTTTTGCCCTTAAAGTATGCGTCCATGAGCAATTTTGCCTTTAAGGTTTTTGGCGTAACAATATTGCCCCTGAAGTTTCAAAACGAGGCAATGTTGCCTCTTCGTTAAAAACCCTAACGTTCAACCGTTAGGGTTTTTAACGGAGGGGCAACATTGCTCCGTTTTGAAATTTCAGGGGCAAAATTGCTACTTTTTTTGGAAGTAATGTTGCCCCTAAAGTTTAAAAATGGAACAATGTTGCCTTCCGTTAAAAACCCTAATGTTGACTGTTAGTTGAACGTTACGGTTTTTAACAGAGGGGCAACATTGCTCTATTTTGAAACTTCAGGGGCAACATTGCTACGCTTGAAACTTTAGGGGCAAAATTACTCTTGGGCGCATACTTTAAGGGCCAAATCGCACCTTAACCCTTACGAATTAACGGTTAAGATTAGCTAAAGACAATAAATATATAAAAAATGTCATATTTCTTTCAAATATACCCTATTTATTAAAAGAGCATAGGAGAGAGAATGAATAACAAGTATGAGAGAGAATATGTAATAAATGAGTAAATGAAAGAGAATTAGTGATGAGGGGGTAATTAATACAAAGATGTATATTTGATAGGAGTAGAAAAGAAAAATTAGTTTAGATTTTAAGACACAATGAGAAAATTGCTTATAAAAAAGAATAACTCTAAGTGAGAGAAAATTGCTTGTAAAAAGAACACAAGAGAGTAATTTATAAACACACGTTGGCCGAAAAAATTGTTTGTATAATGCAATACTCCTCATCACTCTTGGAAATATTACCTCCGGTTTTAAATATAAGATAAAGTTTGTAGTGCAATTTGCATGACGGACTTTATTCTATATTTAGAATTACTATTCCTACATTCCATTACTTCAACAAATAAACGCTTTTTTTCTTTTATATTTGTTTCATTGGACAAGGTGATCATTTATCTCTTCCCTACCACCGTACGTAAGATTTTTCTCCCCATCAACCATCATGTGACCCACTTGCACAGCCAAAAGATAATACATAATACATACATGTATCAATAGTGTCACAGACACCCAAAAAAACAAGGTTTAGGGGCAACAAGGATAAACTGAGATGTCTCTAAAGTCGTACAGATATTTACATAATTACTTGTCTGTTATCAATGAGCTACACTCTGATATCAACTTTTCAAGTTTTACTAGTAAGTGCTCATATTATTATATTTTTATTGTAGGGGTGGACTACTCACATACATCAGCACACGACCCTGTGGCAGAATAATATATGATATCTCAAATTAGGTTATGGTTCACTGAGACTTGATTTTTCACAGCACAGTAAATACCTTTTCAATTTTTCTCAGCATGGAACAACAATGGATTCGATAAGTTCTTGAAGTGGAGCAAGCTCCTTGTTGTCAATTAGCCCAAATTCCTGCACAAAATAAGAAACTTTTTTTATGTCAACATTTCAACGAAATTGGACCATTGATGAAACTCTGTATCAATCACTAAACAACAAATGAAGATAAATTGTTGCCGATCGATTTAACATTGCATACTGAATCCAAAATTAAAAAAAAAAAAAAAAAAAAATTCTGAAAGTCCTAAAAAATCGAGGACAGTGAAGTTAACCTCAAATCCTCAATTCTAAGAAGGAAAAATGTAGGGGAAAAAAAAGGATACTTAAAGCACATCACATAAATATTCAGTGAAAAAAAATGAGACTTACACTTGTGAAGAGTATAAAATGCTTGAAGCATGTGTTAAGGTGCGCCTCTTCTTTGAGGCTCACAATTTTCTGAAAGTGTGAATGATATGTGTGAGCGTACACACGGAACAATCGCTTGAATATAGTCTTCACAACATCAATGAAGTTGGGAGGAAATGGTGCGCCTACAAAATTAGACCTTATTTCAACAGAGATGAAGATTACAAGAGTCTACTATCTAAGGGAAGTAAATAGATATAAAACTTTACCAATCTTCTGTGGGAATATGGATTCATCATCAAGCTGACACTCAATCCAGTCCATTAGATATTCTACATATTTTGGGGCCGAAACCTCAATAGGTTTCTTAATTTGTACACCATCAGCCCATCTATACTCATACCTGAAAGTTTTGAAACAAAAGGATAAACTGAGAATTACATGAATGGTAAATGTAAATGTAGTGTTTTGAACTACTTCCAGTAAAACCACTTCATAGTCAAAAAGTCACTGTTAAATCTTCTTAAACACCAGAACCATGAAATATATCGAGCATCAACTTTGAACACACTCTGAACATAATACTGCTGAGTGCAAAACTAATCGGATCTGTATGATGGCCCACCTTGCCTAACTATTTTAAAAAGTCCAAATTTTCTTGAGGTTTAATTATTTTTCCTTGTCGGAACTATGAAAACCAATAGTTAACAAGAATCTCCAGCCTAAAAGGTTTTGCAGGGCTAGATATATGTACTTGCATGATATTGCAGAAAAATAATGCCAGTAAAAGGATATGAATACAACATAATCAAGGGAAATCAAGGCTTTAGCATCGCAGTGCAGAATCCACCCTTTTATCAAAGTATTTACAATATAGGCAAGAAATGCAAAAATAACCAAGATATCACCAAGACACCAACTTGTTATAAATTTCATACATCCATATCCTCAATTATCAAGAAGTTTCTCATAATAATATAACATTGCACGAGAAAATCTTAAGGAGAAGTTGATAATAACAATTAAGCAAAGAAACTTAGAGTCAAACTCTTATGAGATGCCTATTTAGTTTTCAACAACTTATGTTAAAATTATATCAATTGAACAACACAATCATCTTATTTAAAATCCATTTTTAAATTCAACCGTGTCAACTACTAACTCATGTAATAGGAAGGGGAATAAAGAATTGAGGGAAATGACTATTCAGTTAACTGCATTTTTATAAGCGTGCCATACTTGGGTCCAGCAGACATTGTCAGGCAATTCTCAGGGGTACAAAACTCTGTAAGGGTGCCATAAAGCAGATTTACCTGGTTGAAGAAATCTACAGCTGCAATATGGACCAGGAAAAACACACAAATTATTGCATTTTGAAATTGAACAGGAATATGATAAAGATAAGTTTGGGGAAAACTGAAGAATGAGAGGCAAGAAGAAATTACAGTAATGGCCTACTCTCAACAGAGCTTGAAAAAAAAAAAAAAAAGGGAATGAGGGAATGGGAGTTACTATTGACAGCAAGCCACTCATTTAAATCCTCCCCAGGAGGTAGCTTTACTGCTTCCCTTAGATTTCCACTCCCTAATGTGGCATCAATGTGCTCTCTAAGCTGTGCTCCCTGCAAAACAACAAACAAAATAGTTGACATCAAGAGTACATTTAAACTATAATACTGCATTTTCAAAATAAACCCAGTTATAGTATTTCTGAGGGCCATCATAATAAATTAAAATATCTTGCTTATGCAAAGTATATCCTCTTTTCGAATCTGAACAGACTCAAATAGTCCACAATCATGTATTGACGGTTTTATTATACCATATCCAATTAAATATCCAATCAAAGAGATCCACAAAGTATGATTCAATAGAGGGAACCAACCTTACTCCCTGAAGGTGCACTCTTTTTTGGGCGAAATGTTCTTTGGTTTCTGTTGCAGAAAAATTTGTCAAGGAAAAAAAAATCCATATAAGGATGGAAGATAAACGATTCAAACTAAGCTTTTATTGATATTCATTAAAACTTTACATCACTGACAGATGTACCAGGGTAATGCAGAGTTGCACACAAACCAATACTTAATTACATACACACGGACAGTAGTATTTTTGTAACATGAGTGCATGCCTTTGAAAGGTTAACCAACTCAGATTTCTAAAAATTTACAAAGGATTTTGTTGCAAGTACGTATCCCATATATAATAGATTACAAGTACAGCCAGTGACTAGCTTTCTCTATGTTCTAATGAACACTTATTCATTGGCTTTATTACGTTTGATCATTTGAAGAAAATTTCATATTAAATGTTGCTGAACCTCAGGATACTTGCCAATTAATAAAGGTAATTTTTCTTCCCAAGTTTCGAAGAAACTGAAAGCAAATTAGCAAAGACGACGTAGAAACTATAAGATAATTGAACCCATAATAACTAAAAAACATCCTGAAGATATGAAAGTTTTCATATAGACTGGAAAACGAAATCGATCATATCATACAGATAATCTTTCTTAAGATGATTCATTAAATGCAGAATCAAAAGGCTAAGTTGGCGTAGATAACACGCGAATGAAAAATCGTAGCTGTTCAAAGCATAAATTTCTGAAAGATTTTTAGCTCACCTGCCTATCCCGAAGAGGCTCATGGCTCGGGTGGGGAGGACAGCGAGCGAGAGTATGCTTGAATGCTTCTGCTGTGTTTTGGACTGGGAAGCTTGCAAACCGAAGTTGCCAACTTCTTCTATTTTTTGATTATATTCTGTATTTACAAATTAATCCATGCAGACACCTCTATTTGTTGCTGTAGACCCTGGATTTATTTTTTTTTCCAAAAAAACCCCAGGCATTGCTGACGTGGTGGGAATGGGATGAAGGAGGCTCAATTTCGACGGACCTAAATAAGCCGCCGGCTTGCCCAATCATTTTTTTTTTGCCTCAAGCAATATTAATTAATCTCCTGTGAAATTAACAACCGATGTATTTTACAATTAAAAACAAATATAAAAGGAATTTTATCCTGACTTGCATAAATGTATTTGCAATAATACTTCAAACAAAGCACATACTTTTCTGGGACAATTTCAGTCAATCCCATCTATAGCAAATTAATTTTAATCAGCCATAAAACTTTTTGAAACATCACTGTACGTCAATCCCATGATAAAAATAAAATTAATTTTTATAGGTGAAAAGTCAATGATACCATTCTTTTTTTTTTTCAATAAAGTGATTGAAAAGAATATGGAGAATTAAAAACATTTTAACTATTTACAAGATAAATATGATTATTTACAAGATACATAAAGAGATTCAAAAAACCTTGGTACTTAAAAATATTTTAGCTATTACAAAATAAATATGAAAATAATATAAATATTTATATTTACAAGATAAATAAAAAGATTAAAAAACCTAAAAACTTAAAAATTATTTTGGCTATTTATAAAAGAAATATAGAAAATTACAAGGCAAATATAATTATTTAGATGATAAATATAGTTTTTTTTTCCGCTACTAAAATTTTAGGAAAGGGGTTGAGCTCATCCACTGTTCAAGGGTAAGACACTTAGAGCCCAGTCTACAGGAGATACTGGCCAGAGAGTATACATGTCTCCACCTCTACCAGTGTTATTATTGTTTCCTAGATGATAAATATAGTTATTCCCTACTTTTTTTTGTTTCTTTAGGGCTAAGACTTGAGCCCATAAAGAAAATGGACATTTTAAATGGGTTTACCTTAAACCTACCAGCTTGCAGACAAAAGTAGACTGGGGCGGCTTAGGGTGTGCATGGTAACACTCCTAGAATGACTTTTTTTCTAATTTCTATGCCCCGGAACAAAAATGGATGAGAATTGTGTTTGGTAAATCTGGTTTTTTTTTTCTTGCTCCTAGGATGAACCGATTTATTTTTTGTGCTGGGGAGTAAAAAAAAGAAGCTAAGAATTTTGGTTTCTCTATTCCAAAGCAAAAAATCAGAATTTATTTTTCCTTCAATCAAAATAAAAAATTACCCTCATCCACTACCACCATCGCAGTTGTCACTCCTAACACCACCACTGCCCCACCACCGCCACCGCCCCACCACCACCACCGCCACCGCCACCGCCCCGCCACCACCCCACCCCGCCACTGCCACTGCACCACCACCATCGCCATCGCCGCTGCCACTACCACCGCCCCCCGCTGCTGCCTCCACCACCGCCCCCGCCACCACCACCACCACCACTGCCATCGCCACATAAACAATTTTTTAAATATAAAAATTACATAAATAATTTTTTTAGGAAATTTAAATTTAAGTTTATTTGTAAAGTATAATAATTATATTAATTATTAAAGAAAATGACAAAATGATAAAAATAACTCATTAATCCTTCATCTTCCTCCCTTACTATTTTTTTAACTCCTAAATAAGAGGAGGAAAAATGTGTTACCAAACGTAATTCTAATTCTCGGAGTAAAAATAAAATGGGTTAACAAACGTAATTCTGATTCTCAGAACTCTTCCAAAGCACAAAATCAGAAAAAACTGTTTCATCTCAGAAACAATGCTAGGCAACAGAATGGTTGCCATGCACACCCTTACAGTGCAATCTTCAATTTGAGGCTTTTGTGCATTCACCTTATGATATAGTCCCTCATATTCTTAATAATATAAGATATATTTGAAAAGTTGATCTTTATATTAAATATAAGACGTCTTTTCATATTTGTCAATTTTTTCCTAATTTATAGATGCTTTCTCAACAATAATCAAGGAAGACGAGAAATGATTAAATTAAGGAAGATGACTAATGTGCTTTTAAAAATACACGTCATATTAAACTACCTTAAGTAGCTTCTTTAATCTAATGAAATTAAATAGGTATATTTTATATTAAGGACTAGAGTGAGTAATACTATTTCCCCTTGTTACCCATAGCGCATAAAGAATAGAGCTTAATAAAAGAGGCTTATGTTGTGCCAACACCTTAGTAGCGCAGTGGCATGAGAGTCAATATTAACTGGCTTCTCTCTCCAATGTCCAAAGTTCGAACAAAAAAAAAAGAGGCTTATGTTGTGATGCTAATAAATTGATTTTTGCAGGAGATCCAAATTAATATGAACCTTTTGAGTTCCTCGTGACATAGCGGTTGGCCTGGAATTCTAGATGAACACGTAAAAAAGAAATTTGATTGCTTCTCCTTTCTATATTTTCAATTTCCAAACATATTTGCTCTCCCTTTACCAAGATTTACTTGACTTCGTGTTGTTGAGTCAACCAAGGGCCCGTTTGGTACAAAAAACTGAGGGGAGGGAATGAGAACTTAACAGAGTTCCCACGCAAAAAACATGTTTGGCATGCCAAGTTCCTTGCAACTTTGATTCCTGCCAAGCTCTCGTAAACGTCGGAAATTGAGCTCTCCAAAAAACTGGTGGGATCCTGACAAGCTTCCCAGGAGAGTGACTTATTTTCACAAGAAAGCCCTTCTGAAAAGAAAAGAGCCACAGTCTGGGTGGAAAGGAAGAAAGTTCCGGCGAGGATGACGATGAAAGAAAGATGAATGATGATGAGTGAAACTTCTTCCTCCTCCTCTTCCGATCACCTCTCTCTCTCTTTGTACCTTTCGAAATTGACGATGATGCTAACGGACAGAGGAAGGGTTGATGACGGTGGCATGTAGCTGAGCGTCGATCGGAAAAACGAGATGGTGTGGTGCGATCGGTGAAGTAACGAAGTCTCTCCGTGTTCTAGTCTTCTACTTGAAAGACAGCTTTGTTCACGGCGGTGTAGAAGATAGCAGCTCCAATGTTTTTTCTGCGTTTTTTATTTTTATGGGCGATCTTGGAATTTTACCTCAACTTCCCACCTAACCAACAAACCAATTCTTCATACCAAACATTTTATTTTCCCTCAACTTCAGTTCCATTTCCCATGTTTACCAAATAGTCTTAACTTTTTAATTTCCCTCTCATATTCCATTTCATTCCTTTCCCTTCTTAAATGTTCCTTGTACCCTAATTATCTTTGATAGAGTTTCATGAAGAAGATTGAATATGCAAATATTAATTCAATAGAGATTCTGCCAAGGGATTCAACTCGATCAATATTTAATAGAGATCATAGAGTTCTTTAGGAAGAATTGAAACATGTTCTAGTGTAGAACACATATATCCAACCTTAGGCTGGTGCTTTGATCTTAAATCAATGGGCTATGTCTAAGTATTTATGGAGGAGATGTCCAGGAGAGCGCGAGATCACTGTGCACAAACTAGGCTCTCGCCAAAAGGCGTGGTGTGTGTGCTGTAACATCCTGAATTTTGAATTTAATATCTTGAACATAAACCTATCTTGGGAAGACTAGTAGGCTCTATTTTCAGAAAGTGATAAATTTGAAATCAGTATTTTGCGGGACCCACGGCCAAAAATAATTCTCTGCAAACTTTCTCGTGAAGTTTGAAAAAAATTGGCCGCGGGACCCACTCAATAATAATTTATTATTTAAATAATATTATATTATAATAATAAAATAATATATATTAAAATATTATTAAATTTTTTAAAAAAAGGTTCACGGGGCGGCTGAAGAAGTCACGGGAAAGTTTTCATTTTATAATTTTGGGAAAATTACGTAAAACGACCCAGAGACGAAAATTACACTTAAAGACCCATTTTCCAACTATAAATAGACCTTCCATTTCATTTCATTCTTCACAACTTCAAAGAGCCATAGAGAAAGGTAGAGAGAGAGAGAGAGTAGAGATATTTGCTTGAGAGTTATAATAGCTGGTTGGTGATTCGGGTATTAGCAAGTAACAGGTAACTCTGAATATTCTTCCTTATACTTGTGAATTATGTATGATTATAAATTTGTTTGTTTACTATTTTGGCAAGAATATTTAGAAAATATTTATGGTTTTAAGATCAGGTGTGGGAACTTTGACTTGCAAATCTGTAGAGGTACTATTTATACGTACGTTACTATTCACATATACCGTATTTACTATTCATTTTACTATTCACGTATACCGTATTTACTATTCATTTTTACTATTTACGTATACCGTATTTACTATTCATTTTACTATTCACGTATACCGTATTTACTATTCATTTTTACTATTCACGTATACCGTATTTACTATTCATGTTACTATTCACGTATACCGTATTTACTATTCATGTTACTATTCACGTATACCGTATTTACTATTCATTTTTACTATTCACGTATACCGTATTTACTACTCATTTTACTATTCATGTATATACCGTATTTTACTATTCACAGATACGCATAGTATTTTACTATTCATAAATACGCATATCAATGTATATAATGGTATAATAATGCATTATTTTTGAGTAAATACATTCATCATGGCGGTTGTAATGTGATGGGTGGAGTAAGGAGGGAATTGAATGATAAGAATTGTTTATGCCACCACTCGGTGCACAGTGGATGGTACTTTTCAGGGCCCCATCTTCCATGTTTTCCTCTGGCCGGGATTTCATTGGAGATGTGGGACATGTGACACCTCCTTAGTTGTTATTTTAAAGGAGGGGAGCCATAGTCCAGATTTAAGCTCTATACCTTTGGCCGGGTGTATCTTAAGTTTTGGTGAGCTTGGAACAATTCAGTCAAATGAATGAGTTTCTATTGGACTATGTGTTAGCCTATGGCTCCAGTCAGCGGTATATGGTTGGAAGGTGATATAAGGGAGGGTGCATACTGCATAATGCATTTCTGAACAGTTCAAGAATTTGATATAATGATGAATAATCTGTAAAGACATGAGAAGAGAACTTTTGAGATATATATGTTTTATTACCTTCTATATTGATGACTATTAGTATAAATTATTTTGTATGAGAAATTATGGAATCTACATATATATTTGAAATCAGCCCATATCTTTTTGTCATATATTATTTGCTCGTGTACGGTAGAAATATTCAGTAGTTACTGAGACGTGGAATCTCATCCCATATTAACATTTTTCAGGTGATTATTCTAGTAGAGAGCAAGGGAAGGCACCTATGGAGTGAGCTCTGGAAGCTCTTTTGATCTCCAATAGATTATGTTATGTTATTTTATTTGCCATGAACCTAAGACTTCCGTTTTGTATTAAACTCTGAAATATTTTCTGGAATTTACTCTGATTATGTATTACGGGTTTTATTCGAAATGGTAACATTGTAAAAGGATTTGGATATTGTTGAACTCCTTTGAAGGTATTTTCAATATTTTGACCGAGTTTTTGGGTATTAAAATTGTGGTGTTACATTTTTGGTATCAGAGCTAAAGGTTCCATGGCAATTTTGTTTATTTTCTAAAGTGATTTCTTTAAAAAAAAATTTAAAAAAGTTCGTGGCAAATTAAATATCATAACATGAGCACTTCCCTTTGTTAGATTTAGAATTTATTTAGCTATTTTTATTTGTTTAGTGTCCTTATAGTATTAATCATAGGAGGAGATAATGGCAAAAACTCGAAGAACTAATTCAACCTCTGCTCCATCCCAAAGAAGTCTCCCTCCGCATCAAGATGGTCCCTATCCTCAGGATAACAATGCCCTTTTGGCAGAGTTACGAGACGTCATCCTGGAGATGAGAGAGAAAGTGAATAGACACGAGGATGAACTAGCAAAAGGAAGAGGCCAAGGTGGTAAGGAAGGAAAGGAGAAGGCTCTGGAAGTCACACCTTCTGACCATCAATCTAGGGGAGGAAGTTATTCTCGTACTGAAGATGGAGGTAGTAGCGGTTCTCATTCTCAGTATCATCCCTTACCTATTACTGAGGTTTGGGAAAAATTTCGGAAGTTTACTCCACCAATGTTCGAGGGGAAGCTAGATCCGATTGCAGCACTGGAGTGGCTGAAGCGTGTAGAAAAGATTTTCAGAGTTATCGAGATTAGCTCACAACAAAAGGTGATGGTTGCTGAACAATTGTTGCAGAAAGCAGCTGAAGAATGGTGGGAAAGCACCAAAACAAAAGGAAATGCTGAGATGACGTGGGAAGAGTTTAAGGAAAAGTTCGAAAATTATTACTTTTCCCCTTCAATCAGAATAGAGAAAGAAACTGAATTCCTCACATTCAGGCAAGGGGAATTACATGAAGACGAATTTATTACTCGTTTTTTAGAGTTGTCTAAATTCTGTGGATATTCACAGAACAACTCTAAATGGTTGAGTGCTCGATTGGTTGAAAAAGCTAGACCAGACCTAAAAACAGCTCTATCACCGTTCCTTGATGAAACAAGGGATTTTGAAGAAATATGTGACAAACTGCGCACGATAGCAAGGAACAAACGAGAAGAGGAAGCTGAGAAGATGAAGGGTTTTCAGGCCAGATCTACACACCTCATGAGACCAACGGGAGGAGTTACTAAGAAGCAGAGTCACAACTTCAGTAATGTGAATACGCGGTTTAGCCAACCATCCAGAAATCACTTTGGTGGACCATCGAGGAGTTATTTTACTGGACCCCAAAGAAGTCATTTCAGCAGACCACCGAGGAGTCAATTCAAAGGACCTCAAAGGAGTCACTTCAGTGGAGGTCAGAGTTCATATAGGGGATCCACAGCTCCTGCTGCAAGCACCGCCAACAATCAGATGTGTGCCAAGTGTGGAAGAATACACCAAGGACCATGTGTGACGTGTTTCAACTGTGGAAAGCCAGGACACATTTCCAGATTTTGTGAGGAGGAGCCTCGAGGGGCCAAGGATGCTAGAACTGCAGTGCCAGGGAAAGTGTTTGCACTATCACATCAGGAGGCAAGTGCTTCACCAAATTTGATTAAAGGTATCCTCAAACTCCAAGGTGTAACACCCGTCCTTAATACGCCTTTATTTATCAGAGTATAAGCGCACAGACATCGGAGTAGATTGGACGACTTATTTGCGGAATCATATCTATCCCATAGCGGGTTCTTAATACAGCAATCCAAAGTAGACAAACGATAAATAACATAATATGGTCCATAAATTTATTTTAACATATAAATTCCTTCTGTTGGAACCCTTACAGCTGCTTCTTTCCTCTTGACCCCGATCCACTACCTGTCTCTTTCATGTGATCTGAAGTTCAAATGAATGAACCCCAGGGGTAACAATTAATCTCATATGCATATATGAAATGTAAATGCAGTATAACACATGTATAAGCATAGAAAAATTCGCAGTAAACAAATCACACCGTAACCGCAGTTAACGGCAAAGGACCGCAGCCCTTTAGGACACGCAGCCCTATGAGACCGCAGCCTCAATCCATAGCTAGGATACACATATGCAAATTATCTAGCAAACATGATCAGTCATACATGAAATACATACATACATGCTAATAAGATAACAGTTACCCACCTCAAGTTTGAATCCTTAACTCGTCTGATGATGTTGGGATCAGTAGAGGTGTCAAGGTATGCCTAAAACGTTTATCATTGTCATTAGTCACTTCTTCACGTTTAGCAATACTATCACTATATAAATTATTTTAATGTTTCTCATGGTTTCCCAATCCATCAACACTTTTCCTTTCTAAATTGCAAAGTATTATCTTAAATACCATTTTTCACAATTTCGGGAAAAATTCTTTCGGTTGCTACAGTAACACTATTGCATTAAAATAATTCACTGTAGCAACGCGATGTTACTGTAGCAGACGCTCTGTTTGACTCTGTTCTTCATTTTTCTTTCATTTTTGATTCCAAAACTCAGAAACTAATACTTAGGAATTGTAGAAACTAGTAGATATGAAGTCCGGAGACTCACCTTGATCAGTTTCTGGAGTTTTTACGCACGTTTGGACCTTCTTCTTCTCCAACTTTGCTTCTTGTTCTTGAACTCTTTCTAACGTTCTTAGCCTATATTTCTTCTTCTTACTTCATTTCTTGCCCTTTTCTAATGTTTTATGATCTCCGGTTCAGTTTCCAAACTCTCAGGTTCTCAGTCTCGTATCTGCCCGAGGTTGAAGATGATGAATAGTAAACGAGTATGGAGTTGAAAAGATAAGAAATGAAGAAGATAACTCACTGAAATGATTGCTTGACGAAAATGAAGGTGTTCTGCAACTCCTTTAACACTTCTCCCTCTTGGTTTCACTCGCTTCGGATTTTCACCCTCGATTTTCTATGTTTTCTGCATTTTCTCCGTAGCTTCCTTATGCGTGCGTGTGTTCTCTTTATGCATTAGGTGGAAGGAAATTCAGACGGATGAAGTATGTGAGTACGTTGAGTTTGGTGAATAATGGTGAAAGTGGGTGTGGTGTGAAAGTGCATTCGTTGGCCGCATGGATGTGGGTGTGTTGTGTACCATTTTGCTGCCAGTTGAAGAGAAGTGTGGAGGTGGATGGTCGGACGAGTGGGTGATGTTGGTGAGTATGAACAAGCGGACGAGTAACCCGCGTGAGGAGGAATGAGAGTGATGAAGTATTGTGTTGTGTTATGGGGCCCACTCAGAAATAATCCCCATTTGTCCTCTGCAAGGCTTTTATTTGCACCCTGGTATTTTTCTATACTAAGATGCAAATTCAAAATAAGTTTCAGAGATAAGTTCTCAATCCCATATAGGATACTTCTTTCTCAATTAGCTCCTTTAAACAATAAAATATTGACTTTAAAGTTCCTTAGCCAATATTTATTATCTTAATAATTGAGAAAATAAGCCTTGAATTCCAATAATTACTCATATAGTCATCCAGACCAAATTTTTATATTGTATACGTGAATAGTAAATACGTACATATGAATAGTAAATTACTATTCATAGTCCCAAAATATACTGATTCCAAATTTGTCATATTCAAATACTGGGTCTAGTAGTCTTCCAAATATAGACAAATTTCCAAATCTTTAGACCCAAAATTTGGGATATTACACAAGGTCTTGAAGTAGAAGCCTTATTTGATTCTGGTGCCACACACTCTTTTATATCATACGACTGTGTGCCTCGATTGAATTTAAGAGTGAGTGAATTGCCTTATTATATGATTATTTCTACACCGGCGGGAGCTTCAGTAAAAACTTCTAGGGCTTGCTTAAATTGTACGATTGAGATTGATAATAGGATCTCAAATATAGACCTTGTTTGTTTACCCACGAAGGGTATCGATGTAATAATAGGAATGGATTGGTTGTCAGCTAATGACATCATCCTTGACTGCAAGAGGAAGACTATCTCTCTTGCGGATGACTCTATGAGTCATAGTAGACCACAATTGTTGTCTATAGTACAAGATGAAAAGCCTGTTCATCATGGTTGTCTTGCGTACATGGTGTTTTTCTCCATTCAAGCAGAAGTGGAGGAAGGGATAGAGAACATTGAAGTGGTGAAAGAATTTCCGGAAGTATTTCCGAAAGAAATGACAGGTTTACCCCCAGAGAGAGAAGTAGAATTTTCTATTGATCTCGTACCTGGAACAGAACCTATATCTAAAGCTCCTTACCGAATGTCTCCATCGGAACTAGCAGAATTGAAGAAGCAGATCGAAGAATTGTTAGAAAAGGGTTTTATCAGACCCAGTGTATCTCCTTGGGGATCGCCCGTACTCTTTGTGAAGAAGAAAGATGGGAGCCTGAGACTATGCATTGACTATCGCCAGTTGAATAAAGTGACTATAAAGAATAAATATCCTTTACCCAGGATCGACGATCTACTTGATCAGTTGAAGGGAGCATCCATATTCTCCAAGATCGACCTCAGATCAGGTTATCACCAACTGAGAGTCAAAGCTGAAGATGTCTCAAAAACTGCATTCAGAACTAGATATGGCCATTATGAATTTCTTGTTATGCCATTTGGGCTAACAAATGCTCCAGCAGTATTCATGGATTACATGAATAGAATTTTCCGACCATATCTAGATAAATTTGTAGTGGTTTTCATTGACGACATCCTTATCTACTCTAAGGATGAAGAAGAGCATAAAGAGCACCTTAGAATCGTGCTACAAGTGTTGAAGGAGCACAAGCTCTATGCGAAACTGTCTAAGTGCGAATTTTGGTTGAAGGAAGTAAAATTCCTAGGCCATGTCGTATCGGCTGAAGGTGTTGCAGTGGACCATACTAAAGTTGAAGCAGTTCTCCAATGGGAACGACCAAAGTCCGTGACTGAGATCAGGAGTTTTCTAGGTCTAGCTGGCTATTATAGGAGATTTATCAAGGGCTTTTCGCAAATAGCTATGCCTTTGACTAAGTTAACAAGGAAGGGTCAACCATTTGTATGGGACGAAAAGTGTGAAGCAGCTTTCCAAAATTTGAAGACTAAGTTGACTACGGCACCAGTACTTATAATTCCAGATCCTGCTCAGACCTTTACTTTGTACACAGATGCTTCCAAGAAAGGTCTTGGGTGTGTATTAATGCAAAATGGTAGGGTAGTAGCTTATGCTTCTCGACAGTTAAGGCCACATGAAGGGAATTATCCTACTCACGACTTAGAACTGGCAGCAGTAGTGTTCGCTCTAAAGATTTGGAGGCATCACCTCTACGGTTCAAAGTTCGAAGTTTATAGTGACCACAAAAGTCTGAAGTACCTGTTCGACCAAAAGGAGCTCAACATGCGACAGAGGAGATGGATGGAGTTTATCAAGGACTACGACTTCGAATTGAAGTATCATCCAGGAAAAGCGAACGTTGTAGCAGATGCCTTAAGTAGAAAGACAATCCATGTAGCCCAGATGATGATCAGAGAACATAAATTGCTCGAGGAGATACCAAGTACATCTATTGATGTAATGTCAGGTTTGGTCGCTACCATGGAAGCATTAACTATTGAAAGCACAATTTGGAAAGAGATTAAATTCGCTCAGCTCGAAGATGAGTATCTATTAAACGTGAGGGAAGATATTGAAGAAGGAAAAGAATCGAAATTTGGGATCGATAGAGATGGGATATTAAGATATAAAGGAAGAGTGTGCATACCTAATGATGGAGAAATAAAAAAGCTCATACTAGAGGAGGCACATCGGAGTAAATACACTATCCATCCCGGAGCAACCAAGATGTATCATGATCTCAAGCAGAATTGGTGGTGGCGGGGCATGAAGAAAGATGTGACTGACTTTGTCACTTGTTGTTTGACTTGTCAGAAAGTCAAGATCGAACATCGGAAACCTCCTGGATTATTAAAGAATTTGGATATCCCAGAGTGGAAATGGGACAGCATCTCTATGGATTTCATCATAGGGCTTCCTCTAACGACATCCGGACATAATGCCATTTGGGTAATTGTCGATAGGTTAACTAAGTCAGCTCATT
This sequence comes from Acacia crassicarpa, assembly GCA_034222035.1. Classification (NCBI taxonomy): domain Eukaryota; kingdom Viridiplantae; phylum Streptophyta; class Magnoliopsida; order Fabales; family Fabaceae; genus Acacia; species Acacia crassicarpa. The sequence goes on from JAWXYG010000010.1 coordinate 39,516,322, forward strand.
TTCTAGCAATTGCAGCAGAATACTCATTGGAGAGACTAGCAAAGATCTACATGAAGGAGATTGTCAGATTGCATGGGATACCGAATAGCATCGTATCTGATCGTGATCCACGATTCACTTCACGATTTTGGAAAGCATTGCAGAATGCTATGGGAACTCGGATGAGTTATAGTACCGCTTATCATCCTCAAACTGACGGGCAGACTGAGAGGACTATTCAAACTCTGGAAGACATGTTGCGGGCTTGTGCAATCGAACTAAAAGGAAGTTGGGACGATCATCTTCATCTTGCGGAGTTTGCATATAACAATAGTTATCACTCCAGCATTGAGATGGCACCTTATGAGGCTTTGTATGGAAGAAAATGTAGATCTCCTATTTGCTGGACGGAATTGAATGAGCGAATTTTAATAGGTCCAGAACTTGTGGACGAGACGACTCAAAAGATTAAGGTGATTCAACAGAAACTTCTCACTGCTCAGAGTCGACAGAAGAGTTATGCTGACAAGAGAAGACGACCGTTGGAGTTCATGGTGGGCGAACATGTATTCTTAAGAGTCACACCAATGACTGGCATTGGTAGAGCAATACGAGCAAAGAAGCTTTCACCTCGTTTTATGGGTCCTTATGAGATTTTGGAGAAAGTTGGACCGGTAGCTTACAGAATTGCATTACCTCCACAGCTTGCGAACCTTCATGATGTCTTTCATGTATCGCAACTGAAGAAATACCAACCGGATCCTTCCCACATTATAGAAGTAGAAGAGGTAGAACTCAAGGATAACATGACGTATAAAGCTGAGCCGGAGCGGATTGTTGATGCAAGGGACAAGAAATTAAGAAACAAGACCATTAGACTTGTAAAGGTCGAGTGGAAAGGAATGGTTCCCGGAGATACTACTTGGGAAACGGAGGAGAGCATGCGACAAACCTATCCTCATTTATTTAAATAGGTTAGAATTCTTATTATAGCGAAATTTTGAGGACAAAATTTTCTTTTAGGAAGGGAGAAATGTAACATCCTGAATTTTGAATTTAATATCTTGAACATAAACCTATCTTGGGAAGACTAGTAGGCTCTATTTTCAGAAAGTGATAAATTTGAAATCAGTATTTTGCGGGACCCACGGCCAAAAATAATTCTCTGCAAACTTTCTCGTGAAGTTTGAAAAAAATTGGCCGCGGGACCCACTCAATAATAATTTATTATTTAAATAATATTATATTATAATAATAAAATAATATATATTAAAATATTATTAAATTTTTTAAAAAAAGGTTCACGGGGCGGCTGAAGAAGTCACGGGAAAGTTTTCATTTTATAATTTTGGGAAAATTACGTAAAACGACCCAGAGACGAAAATTACACTTAAAGACCCATTTTCCAACTATAAATAGACCTTCCATTTCATTTCATTCTTCACAACTTCAAAGAGCCATAGAGAAAGGTAGAGAGAGAGAGAGAGTAGAGATATTTGCTTGAGAGTTATAATAGCTGGTTGGTGATTCGGGTATTAGCAAGTAACAGGTAACTCTGAATATTCTTCCTTATACTTGTGAATTATGTATGATTATAAATTTGTTTGTTTACTATTTTGGCAAGAATATTTAGAAAATATTTATGGTTTTAAGATCAGGTGTGGGAACTTTGACTTGCAAATCTGTAGAGGTACTATTTATACGTACGTTACTATTCACATATACCGTATTTACTATTCATTTTACTATTCACGTATACCGTATTTACTATTCATTTTTACTATTTACGTATACCGTATTTACTATTCATTTTACTATTCACGTATACCGTATTTACTATTCATTTTTACTATTCACGTATACCGTATTTACTATTCATGTTACTATTCACGTATACCGTATTTACTATTCATGTTACTATTCACGTATACCGTATTTACTATTCATTTTTACTATTCACGTATACCGTATTTACTACTCATTTTACTATTCATGTATATACCGTATTTTACTATTCACAGATACGCATAGTATTTTACTATTCATAAATACGCATATCAATGTATATAATGGTATAATAATGCATTATTTTTGAGTAAATACATTCATCATGGCGGTTGTAATGTGATGGGTGGAGTAAGGAGGGAATTGAATGATAAGAATTGTTTATGCCACCACTCGGTGCACAGTGGATGGTACTTTTCAGGGCCCCATCTTCCATGTTTTCCTCTGGCCGGGATTTCATTGGAGATGTGGGACATGTGACACCTCCTTAGTTGTTATTTTAAAGGAGGGGAGCCATAGTCCAGATTTAAGCTCTATACCTTTGGCCGGGTGTATCTTAAGTTTTGGTGAGTTTGGAACAATTCAGTCAAATGAATGAGTTTCTATTGGACTATGTGTTAGCCTATGGCTCCAGTCAGCGGTATATGGTTGGAAGGTGATATAAGGGAGGGTGCATACTGCATAATGCATTTCTGAACAGTTCAAGAATTTGATATAATGATGAATAATCTGTAAAGACATGAGAAGAGAACTTTTGAGATATATATGTTTTATTACCTTCTATATTGATGACTATTAGTATAAATTATTTTGTATGAGAAATTATGGAATCTACATATATATTTGAAATCAGCCCATATCTTTTTGTCATATATTATTTGCTCGTGTACGGTAGAAATATTCAGTAGTTACTGAGACGTGGAATCTCATCCCATATTAACATTTTTCAGGTGATTATTCTAGTAGAGAGCAAGGGAAGGCACCTATGGAGTGAGCTCTGGAAGCTCTTTTGATCTCCAATAGATTATGTTATGTTATTTTATTTGCCATGAACCTAAGACTTCCGTTTTGTATTAAACTCTGAAATATTTTCTGGAATTTACTCTGATTATGTATTACGGGTTTTATTCGAAATGGTAACATTGTAAAAGGATTTGGATATTGTTGAACTCCTTTGAAGGTATTTTCAATATTTTGACCGAGTTTTTGGGTATTAAAATTGTGGTGTTACATGTGCACAGTGTGGTGGTATGTAATTAGCTGAGAGTTTAGAATGTATGTACCTTAAGGCTTGATCCTGTATTTATAGAGTTTACCTTAGGTATGATATATCGGTCTAAGCGCGATCCCCGGTGCGAGTATCTAGGCCGTTATATCATATATGAAGATACACCTTTATCCTGGGGGAGTTAGGATATTCACCTATTGTAGATAGATAGATCCCGATATACTTGCCAAATGGGATATCGGCTATTGGGCCTGGTACAGGTCCATAACAAAACCTTTTTTTTTTTTGTAAAAAGGAAGGATTGAAACATTAATGGTGAAGGGGTTGAACTTCCTCATCTAAAAGGAGAGGGTTCAATCCTGGAGTTGATTATGACGTTAAGGGAGGTATCCTATGAGTTTATGAAGTAGTGGAAATGTTGGTGGAGGTGGAGACTTATGTACTCTCTGGTTAGTATGCCCTGTAGATTGGACTCCAAGGGAGCCTTTGAACTGTGAGTGAGTCTAAGCCCTTTTTTAAAATTTATATATCAAAAAAAGAAACATTAATGGTGACGTTTTTTTTTTTTTTTACGCAAATGTGCAAAATATCTCGTTCGATCAATATCTCATTTGAAGAAAAAATCAAAACCCGGTTCGCCGTAGAAAGAACCGACTTTCGGTGCGGTGAGTGTCTCTTGTAGGGGAAACGACAAATAAAAATACAAGAACAAGAGAGAAAGGAAACAAGCAAGCGAAAAAAAGATCTCACTCTCGCATCTCTCTCAGGTCCTTCTTGTTCGACTACCTTCATCTCTTCCAAATCAATCATGGCCGCACTGCTTCTGGCTCTCTCCCACTCCGAGGTAAGCGCCTCTCTCCTCTCTTTCTCTGTGTGAAACTCCTTTCTCTAATTCTTGTTTTTAATCTTCTGACTGGTTTCTTCGTTGAATCATACTCTTATTATGTGCTCAAACTTGAAAGCAGTAAGTATAACGACGTGCTACAAGAAGAACAAGGAAATCGAAATGAACTCTCCGCCGATGTGGACGGCGGTCCAACCACCGTTCACGGTGGCGCAATGGCAGGAGCTTGAACACCAAGCTCTCATCTTCAAGTACCTCAAGGCTGGACTGGCCGTTCCCCTCGACCTCCTCATTCCCATTCGCAAGAGCCTTGAATTGATGCCGCCGAAGCTCGTTCATCACCCGTCTTGTAAGCCTTCAAACACCTAATCTGAAGTGTGGTGTTGCATCTGAAATCACTGGGTTATATGTATTACACACCATAGGCTCGATTTTAGGACTATCATGTTTGATTCCTTCGTTTTTTTTTCTGTTGGATTCAGTGGGTTATTGCTCTTATTACGGGAAGAAGATCGACCCAGAGCCGGGGAGGTGTCGAAGGACGGATGGGAAAAAGTGGAGATGCTCGAGAGATGCGCATCCGGACTCGAAATACTGTGAACGGCACATGATACGCCGTCGTTACCGTTCAAGAAAGCCTGTGGAATCGCAACAAGCTGCTTCTCAGTCTTCGTCCAATTTGGCATCGGACGTTGCTGCTGCTGGGAGCAGAAGTGGCTCTGGAAGCTTCCAGAGCTTGGCCTTGCACGGAAATGGTGCTCGTGAGGGTTTGAACCTTGAAAATAACGTACCACAGTTTCAGATACAGTCTCTTCCTAGTGAGATTAGCAAGAAAGATTACAGGTATTTTCCATTTTTTCTTGTGCTTCTTCTAATAGTTGAATATATTATGTCTGAAGTAACTTCTGTGATTGCGGTTAGTTGTTTTGCATACAAAGCTACCTTCTTTGATATATGTGCTATATGATTGATGGAATAGCTAAAATACTAAGTTACCTAACATGTAAATCATTATGATGTTTGGGATGGAGAATTAGGAGGATTTTGTTGAGTTGCATGTTTTACAGCTTGGTTTGTCTAGTTGATGAGACGCATTTGAATGAGCTAGAATCATGGCAATTTTTATCTAGCCCCTTTTCACATTTTGCCGTTAGGTTCATAACCTTAAAATACAAGTTTCATCCTTGCCTTCCTTCGAAGTAGTGTATTTGAATGAAAGCTTGCCATGTTTTGGGAGATCTGGGTTGATTCTTGAGCTTGACTGTTTATGGTGCTCACACTGAGTCCAAAAGTGATCATTGGGGGCTGACCTTTCCCAGAACAGACTTGTGGTAAACTGTATTATCCTATCTGCCAACAACTGAAGTTTTCCTCATATGAATCTGATATCATAATTTGTTGTTCTAGAGTTTTTTAATTCAAAAGATGTAGTACATGTGCTTTTATTATTTGACCAACACACTGAAGAAAATACCCGAGGATTCTACCTTTTCAAAGGGTAAAAAGGAATGCAATATCAGGGGATGGCTTTCATAAATCAAAGTCTTAATGCATGATTATGTATTCATAAACTAAATAGCAGGAGGTCTTGTTTTAATTTTTGATACAGTGGAAGCAAAAATCTGGATGTGAGTGAATTATTTTATGTTTTCGACAGTACATATAAAGGTGATGAGATACTGTTTTAAGTGATTTCAAAGCGTAACAACTCTTATCCAGAAACTCAGTTCACTCCTTTGAGCATCCTGTCCATTAAAATTTGGAGATATTGTTGAAGGTTATTGTAAACATGGCTATTCTTTTGATTTATCTGATAAGGTTTTAAATTTTTTGGCCATCAGCAAGCTACATTTTTTAATTAAAGCAGAACATATTGACACATTGAAAAATAGAATATATTGAAAGTCTAAGCCTGTCATAATTTCTCATCTGAGTAGAAGCCTGTGCCTCTGCTTTGTAGATGTCTGAGCTTTTTGGTTTTAAATTCAGATCAGAAAATATTGAATGTCAAGGAACACAGTGGGTAGAGATGAAATTAGCAATTTGGGCTAAATCATGTTTCCTATTTTTTGGCAACTTATATATTTGATGTATGGAAGATATAATTATTATGTTTCTGCCATAAAGGAGTATTTAGTATGCCATATGTAGAGAGCATAGCTCAGATAGTGGGTTGGGATGTAATAGTGATGTAGTTTTGAGTTAAGGAGTTTCATAGAAGATATAACTAGTTTTTATTATACTGTTTTCTTATCTTGCTTAACTTGGGCGGAAAATAGAGCATATTTATGTTAACTGAGGACTCCACAGGTTCGGACTGAATTCTGAAGTGGACGAGCACAACTTCTTACAGAAAGGATTGGGAAGCACGAGCTATCTCAGTTTTGACTCTGCCTCAGACACCATGTGGCCTCATATCTCACAAGTTCCCTCAGATATTGTCTCAGAGTCAAGAAATAATTCTACCATTGTTAGCAGCTGCTTCCAGCTGGGGACTGTTCGGGATACTGAGCCGCCAAATTTAAACGCTGCAAGATCAAAGCAACATTTCTATGGTGATCAGCTTAGTTTGGCTGGTTGTTTGAAACAGGAATATCATCAGGCCCCGCAGACAACTTTTTCAACCGACTGGCTCTGGAAGAACTCAAGCTCCCCTTCTGTTGAGTATAGATCCAATAAAGACTCTAGCTGTAATCCTGATACTATGAATCCCTTTCAGTGACTGACTGGAGGGAAATGTAAGAGAGAGGAAGAGATAGGTGAGTCACATTTTCATCTTTTTCTTCACACTTTTCCTTAGTAACCGGAAGGGATTCGGGTGGATGCTGATGTTGATTTCGGTGGATCTTTTATAGTTACTTGCAAGGCGTATGCTTGTCCTGTGCCATATTGACTTTCCCTGAAGCAAACCTTTGAAATCTGCCCCCTTTTTCTCTTCCCTTACCGAAGGAAAGCTATATAAATAAATAGAATTCCTCAGGTGGTGACATGTTATTATAATGGTTCATCATGCAGATACTCGGGGGGAATTAAGGTTTAATTTCTGAGCACCATATTAGTGGTTTCAATTGTTGTTGCACATGTATTTCAAGAATTTTACTTCGATTAAACTTTATTTAAACCTAGAATATGTGATTGTGCCTTTTGCTTTTTGCTATGTTCTGTCATTGATATCTCGTTTGACTTAATGCTTTAATACAATTCTATTCTGGTTCGATGAAACGTGGGTGCTCCCCGTTCGAACATTTGTGTTAACCATATTCTCTCAAGGCTTGTAATGTCATACTAATTTTGATATTTTTCAGACAGCAAAATCTTATGCACAGTTAATCACTGTGCTAAAGATTGAATTGAGCGTTCCATTTTTCAGATGATGATGCTTCTTGTCCAATTTTTTTGTAACGTCGTATTCTTTGGACTGTTTCCATTGAATGAGATTTCCGTAGTTTTTTGTTATGAAAATCTGTAAAAAGTTTCTGTTTTGAAATTTTATTAGTCGGAAGGAACTGATGTGTGATTTTTTTATATAGAAAGCAACAATACTTGAATTTAAATCATATCAAAAAATACTTGAATTTAAATCCTTTCTAAACAGATTTTTTTCACCGATTTCCCCCCCCCCCCCCCCCTTTTTTTTTCTTTTGGTTTGGATGAAAATAATAGTTGTGGATGAGGAAAAGAAGCTAAGAATGAAAAATGCATAAAATTTTTAAATATATTTCTTTTCTTTTCTTTTCTATTTTTGTAAGCTGAATTTCGTTAAATCAGTATAAATGAGAAATAAATGCTGGTTGTTGGTAAATTAATGTGTTAGTTTGAAGTGTTATTTCAAGGCATAAAGCCGGAACTAGAGCTTCATAAATACAAATGGAATCTGGTCAAGGCCTGTACGCCAAGTCGGCCAGCTAGTGATCCAATTTAAATGTCTTCCTCGGGGCTCCTGCCGCCTATTGTACGTTACTACCTTTAGCTTTATCAATGACCCAAGAAAATATTTAAAACCATTTAGAATTTGAAGAAGCTAATTATTGGGGGTAAAAAAAAAAAGAACCTAATTAAGTTATATTAAAATATGTATATTTATAGTTTTTAAACTAATTTATTTAACTTATAAATTGATATCATTCTAATCCTATTTATAAATCTATTTTGATCAAAACTTTTTGTCCTTATTATAAGTCTATTTTTATTGTAGTGTAATAAATGCAATTTTTGCAATTTTACCCTATTAATCGCAATAAAAAAAATTATTCAGGTTGATTCTTGGAATTAATCATAAATAAGGGTAAAATCGAAAATTTAACTCATAATTAACGAATTAACTAAGTTTCTTTAGTATGTGAGAGTTAGTTAATTAAGACTCATAAATAAAGCCAGAGTGATATGTAATCTAATAATAAATAATATATTCTACAAGTATGTAATTTATTTAGCTTATGTAACCTCGGTAAAAAAATCAACTAAATTTTAACTTAAAGACAAGAGAGAGTTAACAATAACTAGTTATGGGGGAGTATGATAATGTGACCATGAGCAAATAAATAATCTTTGCTCATTTAGTATTGTATAAAAGCTTTTTTTTAAATGGCTTAGTAAAAATACTCATGAGCTTTTACTTAAAATATACCCAGTATCATGCCGTTTTTAAAGGTATAAAAGTACCCATAAACAATGTTGGGTGCATATGCAGGATCTTCCACTTTTGTTGCAACGTTCGACCCAATCAGGGAAGAGGAGTAGATCGAAGGGCATGGTAGAAAGCAAATGATACAGAAAGCTACTAATTCATCTTCAGGTTGCCGTTTTCATTTTGAATCTTCTGTTTTTCCCCCCTTCAGAATTACCTGGTGTTTCAGTCTATCAATTGCGACACCATTGAGACTCATCAAAATCAGGAAGTTTTTGATGTTTTGATCTAATTGATCGGATTTGGAGATGGTTCTGGAAATGAATTGGGAGAGTGGAATTTCTCGAAATGAACTGGGAGGGAGGATTTTTTTCCCAGAATCAACAATGAATTTGTGGAAATGAATTGGGAGAGAGGATTTTTTTTTTAATTTTTTTTATTTCGGGGCATTTTGGTACTTTCAAATCATAATAACCAGAGCTTAGCTGCGTCTAACAATGCTGACATTTTTGCTCCAATTACCTTCAAAAAAACATATGGTGCTGAGTGTTTTAGGTGAAAGCTCATGAGTATTTTTGTTCCTTAATACTAAAAAAAAAATCATGAAAATCCAATAAAAAAGATTTCCAGTTGAATGACTATCATTTATGTTTTCTTCCAAGCATTTTCATTTTTTATATCCAGAATGAGATCATCGACGTTCATGATAAACCCATGAATTCAACTCCAAAATGAGTCAAGACGAGAACATCAACCAAAGGAAGTTTTACACCAAAAAAAGATTTCTTTTATTCTAAAATAGCATCTACTCGGGTTTGAGTAATTGAGTGTATAATTTGGTGGTTCCAATAATGTACATTTTAAAAAAGTAAGGATTTTTCCAACTAGAGTTCAGAAATTAATTTGGCAGCAAAATTTCTTATGAAATATATACCCATTCTTTTTTTTCTTGGAAACATATATAGAGAATCGTCTTTTGACAAATATAATACATTCTCGAATTTCTGGACATGGAGATTTACCTCAAGAACTGAACCAACAAGGATTTTCTGGTCCTATCAGTACAAGATCCATGTCTGTCCCAATACGTAAATTCCGATGGGAAAGCTACCTCATAATTTTGTACAGCTATTCATCTTTTCCTGCAAATTAGATGATGCAAATGTTTCAGTTTTGTTAACTACTACAACTGCTGAACTTTTTGCACGAAGAAAAGGGAGATAAAATAGAGAAAAGAGATGGAGGAAAGATCAAAGCATGTAGGGTAGCATCCAGTTTTCATTATAATGATATATCTGAGACTACAATCAGAAATAAATAGGGACAAGTGTCGGAACAAATCAGTATATGATCCCATCAAATCAACAACTGAAAATAATAATAATAATAATATGATGATACAAAGGGTGCACCAAAAAAAAGGAGAAGAATAATAAACCAGATCAAGAAACATTACTTTAGAATTAACTGCAAAGGAATATGGAATACTTCTTATGACAACTACCACTCAGTCCTCATGGAGGGTAGATGCTAATTTTTCCAAGCTTACTATTCAAATATTCAAACTTGATCTCAGACCCTAAACCGTAAACCATAAGGTTTCTATAATGATGTTCCGGTCTCGTTTCACCTGTTTAGTCCTATCATTATAAGAAGGAATGTTTACAGTGTTGATGACAGCCATAGTGTTGGATATAGCTTTCATAGGTTTTTTATATGGATTCTAAGTTCTCTGAGAAGGCCATAAGCCTTTACAAATACTATGAGATTGGGTTGTATCTTCAGCTTTAGCACTATTTTTCATAACAACAAACTATTTCTTGCTTCTCCATGAAAGATTATCCCCTACATAGGTATAGTGCCCAATTGTAGATAGTGTCTCTTGTAGAGCCAACTGAATCATTTGTATACCCATCAACAAGTCTCTCATTCCTAAAGAATATATAATTAGACATTGTCTTGAGAAGATAGAATTATGTGCTCAGCTTTCAAATGTTCTTCAATAAGTCTATTTATTTTTTGGCTAACAACAATAATAAGAAAGCGAATGTCAGTTCTAATATGGAATACATAATGAGATTCCCAGCTAGCATTGAATATCTCTTAGTATCAACAAGAGGACTACCCTTCTAGAAACACAGCTTGTAGTTAGTTCCTATTGCGTTTCTCCTAGCTTACCTAGTTACCTACAAGTCACCAATCAGAAAGGCATTGTCTACATCAAATTGGTGCAATGGCCATTCATGGTTAGCATCTAAAGGAAGAACTTTGATGACAATGACATCCTTTGAGTTAAGGGAAATCTTCAATATGGCCTCTTAGTGTTATGTTACATGTTTCAATTTGTGTTGTACTTTTTTTTTATTGTGAAAATCTACTTACAACCTATAGCCAGTGATAAACTTAGCAACACAATTGGGGTCTTTTGCCAGTTTACTAGTTCAAAACAGATTGCAAGCTAGCTAACGAACCAACAAAGTATTTCTGAAAATTGAAGTTTCTGACAACTGAGCTGTACTTGTAACCAAACACTTTGGAAGGTGATCCTTAAGCCAGTTTTACAGTCAAAGTGTCAATCCATATTACATCAAGTAAAAATTTCAAGGAAAGAGGAGCTACTAGTCATATGGTCAGAGGCGGCAAAATTAACACCCAAGTGTTGTTATGGACATTGGTGTGTAAGACAGTGATGAGTTACCTGTGTCTGATCAACGAGAACAGCACCAATGTCATTTCCAGATGTTTGCTAGAGTTGGTTCTCAGTCATACTGTGCAACATCCCAAATTGTTCCTTGCAGGAGTATTTATTAAGGCTACGGCTTTTCTTCAAATGTCACCATATATACACATTCCTCAATCTTGGTTTACCCTTCATGTTTGCTGGTCTCCCATGAAGTTTCCCGTTTACTTTCTTTGTGTGACAATGTGCACACCATGGGCTTACAGAATTTTTCAATTTGTAGCCATTAGAATGAGCACCTTTTGGTACCAAGGCAGATGATTCAAGGACATCATAAGCAGTGTGAGTATTGGGTGTGAGTTTATTTCTACTTTCTTCCCTTTTAACTTCAAAAAATGCCTCTTCAAGAGTAGGCAATGTATCCAGACTCAAGATGTGATTTCTAATTTTCTCAAAGATTGGGTCGAGGCCAATCAAGAATTTATACACTCTCTTCTCTTCTTTGAGTGCATTGTAATACTGGGCATCAGTTTCACAGTACCATTGATGAATATCGTAAAGATCCAACAGTTGCCAATGCCTTTCAAGGACATTATAATATTGGGTTACATCCAGGTTGCCTTGCCTGAAATCATGGAGAGAACATTCAATGTCAAATAGAATTGCTTTATTTTTTACTGGAGAATAGGATGTCTTTTCTCCTGTCCACGCATCATGAGCAATCTTGTACAGCAAGAAATTCTTCCCAGTATCTATTGTCATTGAATTGATCAACCAAGATTGCAACAAGCTGTTTTCAGCCTCCCAGGTACCATATTTGGGATCATGAACTCCATACAGAGCAGCAGATCTAGTAAGCTTATATGCCTTGCCTCGATCACGAGCAGACATCAGTCTTGATAACCACTGGAGGTAGTTATGGCTGTTTATGCAGTATGGTGTGATAAGAACCAGCGATGGTTTTTTGGATGCTGGAGGGGGCTCTTGGCAGAAGGTGCGCTGCATGGTCATGGAACTCTGACTATCAAGACCTTCAACAATCGAGCCATAACCCAATTGAATCAAGGTCGGATCAGAATTTTCTCTGACACCTTGAAGAAAAAGAGAAAGAATAAAGTACAGATGGAAGAAAGACCAGAGCAGAACACTAGCACTGCCCCTGGTTCTTACTCTAATTATGACATAATCTGAGAATACAATGGGAAATAAATTGGGAAAATAATCAAAACAAAATAAGTCTCTCGTCCCACTAAATCGACAACTGAAAAAATTACCAGATAAAAATATGAAGCTGAATCTTTCCTAAAATTTTATCCTCAAGCATATGTCTAAAATAGATAATCTAATCATGTTGAGTGGAATCGTCTCCTTTCTTTTTTGAAAATCATACCTTTTTTTGGGATGAAGGGGATCTTATATGTGATATAAACTTGATCTTCTTTACATTATCAAACCATAAATTCAACATTTACATGAAAGGAAGATATTCGTTCAAGGGATTATTTGGAAGGATCAGCATTAATGTAATTTTACATATAGCTAGCAAATGGATGAACGAATATCGTACCAAAGAGAAAATATTGGACTAAAAAAAATTATTTATGTTCAACGAAAATGCTATAAGCTCAACCGCTCAACAATAGAAACTTTGAAAAGAAAAGGAAAGGGAAACAATACAAGATGAATCATACAAGTAAAACTTGTCAATTAATCAATTCAAAAAAAAAAAAAAAATTGATTGTCAATGATACCTCTGTGACAGCTGAACAACTGAGTATTCAATGCTCGAACACTTTCACAAGCAGACGTAGCAAGCACTGGGAGGCTATTTTTCTTCTCAAAAAAATCAGTGGCATTGACTGATAAATGCTGTTGCTCAAAGCTAGAGAATCTCTCGCTTGCTTCTCTTTCCGGTTCAGAAATATGAGGTGCAATTCCCGGCCAGCCATTGCCTGCAAAATGTTTTTTTGAAAGAAGACTGCTCAACCCTACCAACTTCAATGCAGCGTCTCTAGTTGCCATAGTAGCTGGATTCCAAAAAAACATGTCCAAGGGTTAAAGACTAAGAACATGAAATTGGGAGAATGACAACTAAGGACTTACTAAATTTGTAGTGTAAAGACACTTTGGAATTGCATAGCACACAATCATTATTGTTCTGGTAGTATTATTCGATGTCAGGAATTATACAAGATGCTTGTGATTCATAGTTTGGTAGTCTAGTGTCTAAGATGCTTGTTATCACCAAAGATATTAAAAGACATAGGATTGAACTGTTTTGGATAATATTTTAAACATTGCAAAAGCCAAGTACAAGTTCCGTGTGCATTTTGCAAAATACAGGTTTTGATGATGTAGAAGCTTAAAAAATATTTGAACAATTTTTTTGAGTAAAGTGGTTTAAGAATATAAAGGGTTTACCACAATAAGGAACTTGGAAGAGGAAGTTGACTGGAAAGCCAACACCAAGACCAGCTAGAGTGAATCCAACACTAAATCCAATGCCACAACCAGCTCCAACATAGCCAATGGCTTCAGGGCCAAAACCAGGACCCCAACCAATACCACAGCCTATGCCCACGCCCATTCCCCAAAAGGCTCCAGAAGTTGGATGCACTGGGTTCCATCTTTTATACCTTTTCACCAACCCTTTCATAATCCTAAGGAATTTAGGACCTGTAAATAGAGATAATTGAGAAACAGAATCATAATAACTAAAGAGCAACATTTTATCTGTATATTCTAGATCTTTAACTAAGGACTTGATATAGCAATTAACACTTAGATAAACCAAGGGAAGAGAATTTGCAGATTCTGATTCTGATTCTGCAACTACAGAGTTCCCCACACTTATTTTCTTTCAGCCAACTTCATTAGTTTCCAAGGAACGTATAACAATGTGTTCTACTCAAAGCACATAATAAAACTTAACTAGTCCAGCTTCGTTCTCCTTCTTTGACGCTCAACAGTTCAACTAGAAAAATAAAACAACCCAAAATATTACAGCTGAAGAATATGAAATGACAAAAACCATGAAGATTCATAATACTCTTTCTTGCTGTATTTGAAAGCTTGAAGATCGGAAGAACACAATCAAAGATATATCGAGGTTTTACACCGGCGACAATAACAAAGTTAGAAGACAGAGCAACATGATGACGGTAAAGAAGGAGGACAAGCGAGAATGAAAGCTAAAGCCATAATCATAACGATCGCATTGCCATTTACCATAAAATTCTGCTTTGAAATGAAATCACTGCAACGAGCTTTTCATTCGCAAAGAGCAGAGAAAGCTTCGAAGTGAATTTCTTGGCCTCCTGCTTTTTGTGCTTCGTACAGAGACGATCGTAGCCACCAATGCATTTGAAATGTATATTTCCCCGCACATCGCCATCTACAGCAACCCGAGCGACCATTGCAAATTTGTGCTTAGAGCTTCCAACCAAGAAATTAAGCTTGATTTAAACACACACAGAGACCTTTTATTAGAGTACGTAAAATAAACATATATAATTTTAATTATAGTACATATTTTATTTTAAAAAGTCAGTATAGAGTATTATTAACTTAACCTTAATAAAAAAATTAATAAGCAACTGGTTGCCTCGAAACCCTGGAGTAAATAAATAATAATAATAAGCATTAAAAGATAGCAACAGTGAAAATGCAATTTTTATTTTGAAATCTTATTTTTGGAAAAATGTCATATAATATGGTCCTCACAATTTCGTGGCTAGGATTCTCTCAATTGTGAAACAAAATCAAACACGAGTCATCTGCACTGGCATTTTCTGCAGAAAAAGTGATTACTTTATTACGAGTAATTATTATATAAATTTCATTCCATCTTAGATACTGTTAATCTTTTTTTAAACTTGAGGGTCCTCATGTTGCATTATCCTTTAGACTAATCTTGGGGATAGTGTTAATGCTTATCATATGTGCAACCACAAACATGCGAACGGGAAAATGGATAAATTTCTTGTTTGCCAAACTGCCTGTTCCTCGCAAGGTATATATTAGTAATATTTGCGGTCTTAAATATATTATATAATTTATAATCTAAATTGTATTATAAATTATGTCTTATATTTACGATCAAATGAGTATTAAATATCATTTCTGGTATTTAATATAAGGGAATATTATTTCTGCTTTTAAAGCAGATAAATTTTTCTGCTTTTAATCAAACGACGTCGCCGCAAGAGTCATTCTTTTCGCCGTCCAGCAATCAAGCGGGCATTATCAATTAAGGTCTCCTGCAAATTCAGAAATCAACTTCATTTGAATTACCATACCACCCTAGTTCTGCCAACTAACTAGAGAGGCCTCAGCAATTTTAGATCGCTACATTGAAAAGAAAAACAAGGACCAATTAATCAATATCCAGAAACAGCAAAGGCTGTTGATTGCTGAGAAACTTACAATACCGAGATCAATGTACAGGAAAGAAACTTCCGGGAAAGATCAAGTTTTCGGAAAGAAGATGGAAAGATTTTTTTTTTTTGAGGAAATAAAGATAAACTCCAGCTGTTAAGAGTTATGTGTTGCGCCATCAAACCCTAAAGAGATTAAAAGAATGACTCTTGCGGCGAAAAGAATGACTCTTGCGACAACGTCGTTTGATTAAAAGTAGAAAAATTTATCTGCTTTAAAAGCAGAAATAATATTCCCTTAATATAAAAGGAAGTTCTTTTTTTTTTTTTTGAGAAATTAAAAAAAAATATTAAATTATATCATTTGTTATGTATCATGTATTATATATCAGTTTTGTCTAGAGTGAAATGACAAATCTAAATACTTTATATAATTAAATTAACTATCTTAATCCTTAAAAAAAAGTTAACAAACTCTTATATTAAGAACCAATAGTAGAAACTACTTGTCATTTGTGTAACGCTAAAACAAAAAGGGGAAAATACACCTAAAAATCACCTTAACTTCCAAACTTCTTGTCATTTGTGTAATGTCAAAGAAAAGGGGGGGGGGGGGGGGAAGACACTTAAAAATCACTTTAACTTCCAAAATCCATAAATGGCCATTAAAATTTGCAAATGATTGAGAAAAGATGTTAAGAATATGATTTTTGCATGTTTTGGCGTAAACACTAAAATGTTTTTTCACACATTTTTGTAATAACTAATGATTTTGTTAAAGTCATTACGATATTTGAAAAATCATTACTATTTTAGTCAATCTTATTACTTAATTAGCCAAAGCCAATAAAAACAGTAATGGTTTTGATAAAAATCGTAATGATTTTAGAAAAAATCATAGTGGTTTTCACAAAATGGTTAGGTGTTGGAAAAATGTGTGAAAGGGGTATTTTGGTCTTTAAGCCAAAACATGAAAAACTCAAATTTGCAATGATCACTTTCCTATCCTTTGCAAGTTTAATAGTCTTTTCTGGGTTTTAGAAGTTAAACTCAAATTTGAAATGTATTTTTCTCAATATCTATATGTGTGTGACCAGTGGCGGAGTCAGAATTCTAGGTTTGTAGATGCATAATCAGTGGCGAGATTCGGGGGCAGCACTCCCGAAACTTTTTTTTAAGGAAAGTTTTAAATGTATACAAAACTCTCACCTGATCATCAGTAAAATTTATTCCAAAGATTATTGATGTTAAATACATTGAAGGTTTTGGAGACAAACGCTGGAGTGACCAAAATTTTCCCTAGACCAAAAAGCTGGAGGTATTTAATTATTGTCCACTTCTAATGCTTGTTAACCATCGGTCCAGTAGTATTTTATTTTTGCATTGTCTTCCTTTTAGGTTAATAATAAAAAGGTTTTTGGAAATCATTCATTCCGCCCCAATCAGAGAGAGGTTATTAATGCGACAATGAGCGGATAGGGAAGAGTCTTAAAGGAAGGGATGAGGGGAGCAAGGATCGAACCGTTGACCTCTAATTAAGTGTCAGATGTCTTACCAAACCAACCAGCCACACCATCTGCATAAATTGATATGAGATCCCTTAAAAATATATATGTATATTATCAAAATTTTTGTGGGTGCACTTGCCCCCACTTGCCCCAATGTGGCTCCACCACTGTGTGTGAGAGAGAGATTAAAGTATACTTTTAGTCATCTAAAATTATATGAGGCATATTTTTTGTCATATAATTCTAACACTGTTAATGTTATTAATAGAAAACACTGAGACCATTATTGTTAAACTCATGAGTTAACTCTTTGAGTTTATTGTTTTTACGTTTCTACTTTATTAAATCGAGTTGAGTAACTAGTAAACTCGTATCAGTTGCAAACTCAGTTAAACTCACGAGTTTACTTATCGAATCTACCATTTTTATGTTCCTAACTTAGAAAACCGTGTTAATTCACTCTTAAACTCGTATTAACTTTTTTTATTTTGTCATCCTCATTGGCTGTGTATATGAATTTTTTAGAAATTTCTTTTTAATATAATAAATTGTAAATGTTGATAGATTTAATTGTAATTATTTAGATTTAAAATGTATTTAAATAAAATTGTTGTCATCTTATATATTTTAATTATTTAGTTATACATTATTAATACATATTTAATAATCAAAGTAAACTCTTACAAGTTTATAATTCGAGTTCACGAAACCAATTTATCCCATTGTAACAAATTTGCTTAAACTCACGAGTATGACAACCTAAGCCGAAATAACAAACTCAAGTGATGACGATGTAAACTTAAATGACAACTATGTATTTAAATGATGCTAATCTTAAATTTAGAACACATATAAATTGAAAAATATCTTAAAAAACAAATGAAGTTATCAATATTAAAACCTCGATTGTATTGAAAAAAAAACAGTTTAAAAATATAAATATTAGTTTAATAAAAATAATATCAAAACCTTGATTTCATTAGTAGGGATTTATCGATTTATTTTAGTTTAAAATCTAAATACATTATATTAAAATTTATATATAACTTTGTGAGATATGATATTGTTGTTACCAATGTGTAACACCCCCAAATTTCTAACAGTTATAATAACTTAAAACTGCGATAATATTTAAGATTAATTACTCAAAATCAAAATAAACTACTTTGGAAAGTGTTACCGCCGCACTTGTATTGGGACAAGTGCAAGACTATTTATTACACTAATATGAATCAAAACTTAAATAAAAATGTCTTATCCAAAATGTAAAATAAAATAGGAAAATTAGCTAGAACTTTTCATTATTCTTCCTCACTTCTCACTGCTAGCCCCAGCTTTGAGACCTGTTTCACTGAAAATCTGCTCCCCGAAGGATCGTCGCAGCCCATGAATACACATACATCAGCAAAAGCTGGTAATCGTAATAAACAAAGATAATACAAAATAATAATAATAATAATAACAAATAAACAAATAAATAATTAAAATAATTACATAATGATAGGGAAAATACCATATATATATATTTATAATCCACAATATCAATTTTCCATACCCATCATAACTATATATTCTTATCGCCTCAAATATTATTATTCATCATCTTTTAAAATTTATTTAGACTCGGGAAACCCTGCCAGTCTATTTAGTTTAGTGGGAAGAGAATCATGGTAAACCCGGGAAGTCCTGCCAGTTTACCCTGTGACCCGGGAAACCCTGCCAGTCACAAATCATCAAATCGGCCATCATCAAAACATCTCTTCCTAGCGTGCACACCTCTTCCCAAAGTTGCTACTAGTGTCCCGGAAAACCCTGCCAGACACCACTTTGGGAAGAACAGACATCATCAGTTCACATTAAATAATATTTCGAGACATAAAGCCTAAGGGTTGTGTTTATTACTTTGAGGGTACCATCCCAAAGCTATGATCCCATTGTTAAATTATTTTATAGATATATTTATATTCACCTTTATTTTTAATGAAGGGCACATATATTTCAATTACACAAAAAAGAGAAAAGAAAAATATCGGATATATTTATATATACGTAATCCCATCATGAGGGCCGTGGCATCTAAAGCAAAAGGAAAACAAATATTAAAACATGTACAGGTATGTTCAACTCATGCGAAATTGGGTATGTAAGTGAATGAAAGTATTAGATGATTCAAGCACGATTGTCGAGGTGCAGCAATTATGTTTATTTAATCACAAAAAGGAAAAGGTTGCACAGGGTGATCATATATATGTATATATTTTCTTGCACAAAGGTCGAGGCGGAAGATATGGTTTTCAAACACAAAAACGCACAGAAAGGTAATTGAATTCATGATTTACTGTGAAATTGAAGCACGTAGGAATCCATAAGAAAAACGCAAGGTAAAATCAAACAACAAATTGATTTCTATGACCTAGGGATCAGAATTACCTATCAAGATTTAAAATTAACCTAAACTCATGGGAATTAGAATTACTTGGTCTCCGTCTTTGCTAACCTCCTAGAAGAACGAGAGTATAGCGACAGAGAAAAGTATCGGATGTTTTCTAGGTTTAAGCGGTTAGACCTAAATTTATAATTAAATCTAGGGTTTTGGCTATGAGCTGGACCTTTTAATTATTCCTAATAAATGAATTAAAACAAATTGTAGAGTTTTAATTATTAGATATATTTTGAATCCGATGATGGATTCAAAAAGATTAAAATTATAATTTGATATAACTAACTCCTAAAATCTTGGATCTAATCTTAACTAATCTAATAATACTATTTACAAAATAATATGATTACCACACAAACAATACAATATTATTAATTTTTACTATATTATTATTATTATTATTACTATTTCTATTATTAATCATTATTATTTTATTAGTATTATTTTACTTTATCATTATCTTTACTATTTATATTATTATTATTATTATTAAAAATCTGGGATATTATACAATGTTACTATCACTTTTTCACCGTTAGATCAGAATGGAGAGAGAAATTATAAAGGTATATAAGATTCTGATGTAATGGTAGAAAAGTGATAAAAAATATTAGTAGTAACAAAAAAAATAGCGGTAACAATATCTTAACCCATACTTTGTTAGCTGCAAAATCATCCGTTAAAGTTTGCTGAGTTAATATTTTTCTTTAGTAATACTACCTCCGGTCCTAATTATAATAGCTAGTTGACTTTCTTTGGAAAGATTAAGGAAGTTAAATAAGTTACTTAATCATTTCATATGTTAAATATTCTTAGATTATATATTAGTTTATTAGTTAAACTAATAAGTTTGAAGAAAAAAATAAAAATAAAAATATTTTAAAGTAATTTAGTTAGCTTCCTTAATCTCTCCAAAAAAGTCAACTAGCTCTTATAATTAGGACCAGTTAGAAATATATGACTAAAAATAAGAAACTAAAAGTACTGTTTATCTTGTAAAATTTAAAAGATTAAAACGTGAAAGACGTCGTCGTTTCCAGGTCTGGAGTACTCGGATGCATTTTAGGAGGGAATCAAAACCTTATCCTCTTCGCAATCTCTGCGAACTTCATCTCCATGACTCCATCATTGTGCGTTGAGTAGAGCATTTCAAAACAGCTTCTTCTCTCATGTCTTCTCTTTCCTTCATCTTCGCCTAACAATACCTTCCAGACAAGCCTATGGCCGCATCTGCATCAACTTTTTCCAATCCATACTTGCTTCACAAGGTTTCCGCTTTAGACGTAGTAATTTTTAACTTGCATTTCCGATTTTATTTCTAAATTGAGGAATTAGGTTTTATTTCAATCGCTCAATTCTGTCCGTGATTCACTCCAGGAAGTTATCAATCAATACGAAATCAATGTGAAGCCGCGATTCCCGTTTCCCAAGCCAGAATCATCTCGATTCTCACGCCTTACACCACTAAGCGCTACCTTGAGGAGCCCGAAAGGATTCGGACCTTCGCCGAAGAAGAGCGAGAAAAAGAACAAGATGAAAAGAGGCTCCGACGACGGCGACGACGACGACGATGACGGTGAAGAGGAAGAAGAATTGGCGAGAGAGCAAGGTGTGATACCTGAAGTAGTGACGAACAGGATGATAAACAGGATGGGATTCTCAGTGGGGATTCCGCTGGCAATAGGGTTAATGTTCTTCCCATTCTTCTATTACCTCAAGGTTGGTTTGAAGATTGATGTGCCCACTTGGGTGCCCTTCATTGTGTCCTTCTTCTTCTTTGGGTCTGCACTGTTGGGAGTGAGCTATGGGATTGTGTCCTCCAGCTGGGACCCACGTAGGGAAGGCTCTCTTTTGGGCTGGAATGAGGCCCAAAAGAATTGGCCCGTCTTTTGGCAATCCATTTGGGGTGGTGGATCATCCAATAATAAGAAAAAGTAGCCTTGTTCTTATCTTTTTACCAAAAAAAAAAAAAAAGCCTTGTTCTTATCTTTCCCTCATGTGCCTGGTTTCTTACGCTTTTGTTTATGTTTGACTAATGTAATCTACTTCTAGGAAGAAGTTCAGTTTACCATTATTTCAGTTCCATTTCATGATTATTAGGGATTTGGAGATATAGTGAGAAGAAAGGTTAATAGATGAAAAGAGGCACTGCTTTTGCACAATGATGATTTTGAAGACATGATTATAAAGTCAAATTGAAGGAATTTGATTGTGTGTAAATAAATAAGATAAAGGATTCAAACATTATTGATGAAAAAAATCACATTGCAATGCCAACAAACTGTTTCTAAAGTGGTAAGCGGCCCCACTAAAGAAAAAAGAGAACACAAATTTAAATCCTAAAAAGCGCACCTATTGAGAGAGGAGAAAACAATTTATACTTTTTTTTTTTGATACATATGAGAATCCATACATTAACTAAGTAATATCTTCTTCAATGATTTCTCTAAGAACCCTATCAGCATGCGAAATTACATGGAAACCTGGCATACTAGATAAACTTGCTTTAGCTAGCCGGTCAGCAGCACTGTTCACCCATCGACTGATGAGTTGTATCTCAACGTTCCAATCTCGGTCAATTACATCTTTAATCTCTTCAACCACTCGTCTATCTTCATGTGTTTCATTGATGGGGTTCTTTAGCAATGCAATTGCATCTGTAGAATCAGTCTCCCAAATGACGTTCCTGAATCCCATGTCCCACGCAAGTTTGAGACCGTGAAGGCATCCCCAAATCTCAGCAGTCAAACTGTCTCCCTCCTCCCCTTTAAACATGAAGGCTTTTAGAAAGGCACCATGAGCGTCCCGTAGGATTCCTCCACTAGCAATGCCAGGAGTTAAGTAAGAAAAAGCTCCATCAGTGTTGACCTTAACCCATCCAGCTGGTGGTGGTCGCCAGTGTTCTCTATGCTCACTAGCTAGCCTCTTTTGACCATTTCTAAGACAAAACCGGTTTTGGGCTTCATTTAGACTACAAATGGTGGCAGTAACACTGGATGTTACAGCAAGATTCGAAATCTTCTTGCCTTCAAATACTGCTATATTCCTGCGCCTCCATAACCACCAGCATATGATAACAAAAGATTGGCTCCAATCTTTAGTGTGCTGTTTCCCACCACGGTAGTTGAGATTCCAGCGGATCCACTGATCAAATTGCAGGGAGTGGAAGTCACGCCACAGGTTCGGAGGAACAATGTGACGCCATAGGTCAAGTGTTGCTGGGCAATCCCTTAACACGTGCTGTAAGGTTTCCGGTTCCACATGACAAACTGGACATTGAGTATCGAGACTCAAACCTCGTTTATATCTAGATACATTCGTTAAGATCCGCTTATGTAGAACGAGCCACACAAACATTTTGCATCTCTCCGGTACTGTTAGTTTCCAAATTTTACCCCATAAAGGGTCTGGAGGCCGCCTATCTTGGTTAATGGCGTCATAGGCGGATTTCACGGTGAAAGCACCACTCTTGTTCCATTTCCATCTCAGATTCCCGGCTGGCAATTCCTCAATCCCTTCCTGAACTTTATTCCATGTACGCTTGATCCCACTCCACAGATTTGATCCGGATCTCTTCATGTTGATTGTAGGAAGTACGTCTAAGCCACATTTATATTTGTTCCGGAGGACTTTGACCCAAAAATCATCTCTTCTGGCTGCTAGATTCCAACCAATCTTCATAAGATAAGCTTGATTGTATTGGCTAGTATGTCGAAGTCCCAGTCCACCTCTAGACTTAGGTTTACAAACGACATCCCAAGCAACTAGTGGTATTTTCTTTTGTTCCTCGGTACTACCCCATAGGAATTGTCTATTACATTGATCCAGATTCTCACACGTGCTAGCTGGGAGTACAGATGTTTGCATGACATAGCCTGGAATCGCCGATGTTACCGATGAAACAAGGGTAGCTCTTCCTGCAGATGAAAGTGATTTGGTTTTCCAATTTGATAATCTTGTCTTCACTTTATCCACCACAAAGTGAAAAGATTCTTTGGTTACACGCTTATGATGTAGAGGAACACCCAAATACTTGCCCAAATCGCTGGTAATGGAGAAGCCAAGTGATGCACACATCTCACTCCTTCTAACGTGGTGGACATTCTTGGAGAAAAACACTCGGGTTTTCTGTTGGTTAATTTTTAGTCCTGAACTTTCGCAGAAAGTCTTAAGACATCTATTTATCATAGTTACTTGATCCATTGAGGCCTCCGCAAACAGGATGATGTCGTCTGCGAAAAACAAGTGTGAGCTGGGAGGTCCAGTTTTTGTGAGACAAATCGGCTTCCATCTACCATCTTTACAAGCCGCCTGAATAAGGTGTGCTAATTTCTCCATACATAAGACAAATAAGTATGGTGATAGCGGGTCCCCCTGTCGCACTCCCCGAGATGGTTGAAAAATCTCAGCTTTATCCCCGTTCCATAAAAGTTGCATACTAGAGCTAGAAACACACTGACCAATTACCTCAATAAAGTGGTTTGGAAGATTAATTTCCTGGAGGCAGCCCAGTAGGAATTTCCAGTTAACTCGATCGTAAGCTTTTTCTAAGTCAATTTTGATGGCCAAATATCCCTTCTTCTGTTTCAGGTTTCTCATGGTGTGTATGGCCTCCTGAGCCACAATGATGTTATCACTACTATGTCTTCCTGGTACAAAACTGCATTGGTTTGGGGCAATCACCTGCGGCAAAATAGGCTTTAGTCTGTTCACAATAATTTTTGAGAGGGCTTTGTAGATGACGTTGCAGAGGCTGATCGGTCTGAAATCCCCCATAGATTCTGGATGATCTTTCTTAGGGATGAGGACAATTAAAGTACCGTTTACCTCCTTGATAGCCTGCGGGTTAGAAAATAAATATCTAACATAATTCACAACAGATGGACATACCGTGCTCCATTGGTTTTGGTAGAAGAGGGCATTTAACCCATCAGGTCCCGGGGATTTTAGTGCACCCATACTGAAAATAGCTTCCTTGATTTCATTGTCTGAGATTTCATTTTATACTTTAACTCTTAAAAGAAGAAACCTTAACCAAATCAAGGAGAGGGAAAAAATCACATTGCAATGGATATCCTCAACTAAACCGAACAATACCCAAATCCCATGATCTTAACACCAGATATCAAACAATTGTGTTGTTTAAAAAAAAAACATCACTTTTTTTTTAAAAAAAAAAATAGAAAATGAAACAAAAAATGTCTAAACTGGTCAAGACACTGGTTCATGATTTTTTTTAATGAGTCAAATGGTTTGATGTACTTAGTTATCATAATCATGATTAAAATAACATTGATATGAAAACAAGTTGCTTTAGGGAATATGGAGGGTTGCGAGTATGGTTAAGAGAACACGTGCAAATTTTATACCTAAAGTTGAAGGAATGATTTTGGGTATAGATAGGCGTTCAATGTCGCTTTCCTCCACCTATATATATATATATATATATATATAATTAGGAGCATCTTCGTACATCACTTTGCAAATCAACCAATTTGCTTTAACTTTCCAATATCACGCAACTCTGTCTCTTGTCTTTAAAGCCTTCTTCAGTACATTCACGGTTTAAATCTTGCCCCTGCAGAGAGAATATAGAAAGAGGTAGATTCTCTCCTCTTTTTTTTTTTTTTTAATCTCTTATTAGCTCGTATAAGCTATTAATTGTGATGATGAGAAAAAAGTTAAAGTAATATTATAATCTTTCAGATTGATTGAACGAACATGATTTAGAGATTATGAAGGATGATGAGAGAAACCCAGTACGAGAATCCTTAGTATAAGAAGAAAACAAACATGGGTTTTTTAAGGGAAACAATTGTTTTTTACCACTAAAAAATTTATTGGAAGTATATAAAATTTTTTTTTATTATTATTCTTGTGAATCAAATATTATCTATCAGCTCAACACATAATTTTTCTGTCAGTACATGTTTTATAAAAAACTAGAAAAACTTAGGCGGAATCATATTAATGAGATAGTCTCTGTTGTTGGCGGAGTTTTTGTGTTCACTAAACAAATTTAAACAAAGTTAAAATTTACTAACAAAGGTATTTATAGCCTATAGTTTACTGAGGTTAAAAAGGAAAAGAAAAGTGTCCATTGAACGATTTCTTCTTTATTGAAAATAACTATTAAGCTACATGCTATTCTAATTTTCAATTTTTTTGTAAAAAAAATATTATTTCCTGAGATTCCTATACTAATCATGAAGAATCAAAACAAGCTGAATATTCATATCACCCACAATATTATATATATATATATATTTAAATTTCCATTCCCCTCCCACGCTTCATCCTCTGTTCCTCACACATGACAACTACTTTGCATCAAAGCTTTCAATCCTGCTGCAACTTTTTTTTTGGTCTCCCCTTTGCCTTTCTTTTCTTCAAATTCTCCATCATCATCCAAATTCAAGTTGCAAAAATTGTGTACTTTAATTCTTCTAGATTTTGGCCAAAAAGAATTCTTCCGGATTAAATTTTTTGGGAAATACGATGTGACTTATTATTTATCACAAATGTCACTAAAGCATCATCATGTCAATTCAAAATTAAAGTAACGGTTGCTGGTAAGGTACTCTTTCTCTTTTAAACAGATCCTCAGTTCGAGGCTGTGAATAGATTAAGTGGCATTGATAGTTTTTTCCTCCCACCAGGGAGATCGACATGGGGCAAATCCGAATTAATCTAACCTCAATAAATCTTCAGAGTTAAAAAGAAGTAGGTTAGGATACCAAATGTATATTAAACAAAAATTAAAGGAATGGTCAAATAGTAAAAAGAAATGTAATTAAAAAATGGAAAATCTTGCATTTACTTGATATCATGGGATTGAATGCCCCCATCTCTATATGCTTGAAACTAAATTTAAATGAGATGAAGTGTGATAAAAGAGGATTTAGGGGTTAATACAAGTAATGATTAGGGTGTTCCCTTAAGGTTAAGCAAATCCACCCAACTTTGCCCTTACTTTGGGTTACACTGTTGGAGGGACCACACGCATAAGGCCTGGATATAAGGACAATAACAAAACGCCAATATTTTTGTTTAAATTCCCAACGATCACCTGACCCAACATACTCATGAATAAGCCCCATTTTAAAATTAATATATGTATATTGTAAATTCCACATTCATTAGTTTTGTTTCAAACTAGATTGACATCCCAGATACATCACACCCTTTTTTCTTTTTCTTTTTTCTTTGGGGGCCAATATATATGTATCACATCCTATCATAAGCTCATCTAAAAAAAATAAACCGTTGATTAGAAATGCGAGAAAAAAGTTGAAAAAGTAATAATTTGATGACATTACTCATTATAGTCGATCAGATTGATTAGATGAATATGATTTAAAGATTATGAGGGATGATGAGAAAATTCTAACCTACAAATTAGTATGTGATTGAAAAAAAAAAACAAATTAGTACGTGCCATGGGAGTCAGTCCCATGAAAGAGGGGGCTTACATTGCCATTAGTTTTGTTTCAAACTAGATTGACATCCAAAGTGTGCAGGTTTGAATTAGTTTTTGGATAATAATTTTATAATTTATAAGGTAAGTATGTGAAAAAATCTTATTTCGACTTGCAGAAAATAGCTTCTTAAGCCATAGTTTTATTATTTCACAAACATCTTATGTCCATCACATTAATGTTTTAATTGAAAGCTCGATTTTAAAGCTTCACAAATGTGATGTGGTTAATAAGTCAAAAAATTTCATCCTATAGCTAGTATATTGGGATTGTGCTCTCCCTTTGAGTTTATTTTCATCACATTAATGTTATGATCTTATATTATGAAGCCTCACAGGCAAGGTTGTCAAACTCACGAGTCTATGCAAACTCGTGACAATGATGTAAACTCGTATCGTAAGCTCGAATCAGTAAACTCGTAAGAGTTTACTTTTATCATTAAACATGTATTAATAGTGTATAATTGAATAATTATAATACAACAATTTGATTTAAATATATTTTAAATCCAAATATTTAAAATTAAATATATTAACATTCATAATTTATTATACCTCATAAAGAAATTTTTATAAAATTCATATATAAAGTTGTTGAGGATGACAAAATTGAAAAAAATTAACTTAATTTTGTAAGCTACAAACGTAAAAACGGTAAATTCGGTTTGTAAACCCGTGAGCTTATATGAGTTTACAGTTGACATGAGTTTGCTAGAGACTTGACTCGATTTAGTAAGGTAAAAACGTAAAGACGGTAAACTCGGAGAGTCAACTCGCGAGTTTGACAACAATGCTCATGGGTATGATGTAGTTTATAAATAAAGGAATTATAGCTTTCGTAGGCTTATATTTTAGGATTGGATACTCCTTTGAGCTAATGTTTTTTTTTTCTCGATATATCACATCGTCCAAGTGTAGAGACGGGACGAAATTAAAAAGGTAACTTTAAAAAAAAAAATGCATTTAAGGGTCCTTTTTAGAGAAAAAATCTCAAAAAAGACTCCAAGATTCTGAAAATCCAAAAAAAGGTCAAAGTGCCTTTTCTTGGGCCTTTTTTAGGATTTTCAAAATCTACGTGAGTTGTTAATGGGGCTGATATAGTTGTTAATCAGGATTGATATTGTTGTTAATATAACTGATTTAGTTGTTAAAATATTGTTGTTAATGCGACTAATTTAGTTGTTAACGAGTATTGATTTTGTTATTAATTTGACTGATTTGGTTGTTAAATTTTAATGAATTTATACTAGAAAAGGCCTTGGGTGCCTTTTTTGGAATTTTCAGAATCTTAGGACCCTTTTTAGGATTTTTTTTCTCCAAAAAGGGCCCCATATGGATTTTCCCCTTTTTTTTTGGAAGGTTTAAGAAGTTCAGTTTTCAAATCCATAAAAGACATAGAGTTATTTAATTCTTTCAGTAATTAAGAATGAATAGGAGATGCCAATAAGGAGTGGTACAGTTGGTTAAGTCGTCGGTTTTTACCTTAAAAAATGAGGATGTTCGATACCCGCTGGTCGATGTGAGAGCTTCATTAATGGGCAATCTATAAATACCTTTAAAAGTGCTTTTTGAGTTTGGAGTTATGCCCAACCCTAATGGATACGGTGTCTACCCCCATTTAAACTTTTTTATACCCACAAAAAAAAAGAATTAATAGGAGATATGGTTTAAATGGTAAAGGATTTGAGGAGGGGATAAAAAAATATCATTTAAATTTTAAAATATCAAACCAGTTATTTTATATTAAAATGAGTTTTCAATTATAATGCTCTTGTAGGTAATAAATTTAATATGGGGTTTAGAAAACATTTAATTGATGAGACTATATCGAGCCAAGAAAAAAAGGTTAATTTCCCCATAAATTTTAAATCTAACTTTGACCTTAGGTGATTATACTAAGTTGATAGTTATCTTAGTTAATTTTGACTTTTAGGTGACTATACTTAACTAGTAGTCCACATCTCTAAGCAATTTTGTAAAGTTGCAAATTTAGCCCAAAAGATTTTAATATAACTTTGAAAAAAAAAATGAAGTAGATGGTATATAGAAATCTAACTCTAAAAAAAATAAGTATATGACACATAGATTTCTAAGTTAAATTTAACATTAACAAAAATGACATGAATGACATGTGAATTGACTATTTAGCATATTTGATCAACAAGTGGTTAAAATTAACTGAGATAACAGATAAGGTAAACTTATCCACATTTTAAAACTTTTGGAGTAAAATTGCCTCTAAAAAAAATCAAAGAGAGACAAGTGAATATGAAATATAAATATTTAATAAACATGACTCAGTTCTTAGAGACAAGACTAGTTTTGCTGAAAGCAGACTTATGAAGCAAGATGTACGGATGGTTAGGTTTTCAAAACTTAGAACGGAGTGTTTGGACAATGCACCCCACTAATGTCTCTTCTTTTCACATTGGGGATTGGAATGGTACGAGTGTGCACTATGCAATAGGAGTAGCATTGCATTTTTGTTCTTATTGTTAGAACTGAGACAAAGCCATAAGAACAGCAGAAACCAAAGTACTCAATCAAAACCAAACCCTAAAGAAAGCATTGGAAATAGAGAAAGAAGGGAAAAGAAAAGACTTGAGGTCTGAGGATTAAAACTCTCAGAGATCTAGTTGCTTTGCTTTGCCTTGTCTGAATGACAAAACTTTTATTATCACTTTGCAAACTCATTGTTATAAGATATACTCCTCCAATTCTAAACATAAAGTAAAGTATAGTTGACTTTTTTTTTTTAAAAAAAAAGAGAGATTAAAAAAACTAAATAAATTACTTAATGATATCATATATTGTGTATACTTAATATAAAATATTAGTTTATTAGTCAAACTAATTATTTTGGAAAAAAATTATAAAAAAAATATTCTAAAATAATTTAATTAACTTCCTGAATCAATGATTTAATTGTGTCTTATATTTAGTACGAACGAAATATAATGTTTAACAACTTTTTTTTTTGGCTTGAAAAGTACAATATCAATATAGTGAAAAAAAATAGGTTGATAACTAGGCTCCAGTTTCTCTCATAATCATTTTCTTATTATTTTTCATAATTTTTAAATTATATTCATCCAATCAATCTGAAAAGTCATAATAGATTTGATTTTTCTTTGCTTTTTTAACTAACGGTTCAGATAGGCTCACGAGGAATAAGAAGAAAAAAAACTAATGAGAGGATCTATTCCCTGACAGCCCCATCATGCTTTCATAGAGATTTTCGGCTTCATTCTTTACATAATATCAATCTATGGTATAAAATTAAAGATAAGAATAAATTGCTATTTTTTTATGAGATAGAATATTGTCACAACCTCTCTTTTTCACAACTTTTTCACAACCTTTTTCTCACTGTCAGATCTACTTTTCATCCAACGGACCAGATTTAACCTGCTTAAATCAATTTCCTTCAGAATTTCTCCCTCTTTCTCTCGCATTTTTCCCTCCCTCTCTCTCTCGTTCTTTACAATCGCTGCCACACAGAGCATCTAAGCTCGCCGCCGGCTCCCTCTCAGACGTCGACTCTCCACCTCAATCATCTCTCCCTACTTCTCAGATTTGGTCAGTATGATTCTTCTTCATCTAGCCCTAAAATTTGATGGTTTGAACTGGAAAGATCTATTTGCTCGCATTCATTATCCGATATCGTTCGAGAAATTAAACTGGAATGATTCTGTTTGGTTCTTTTATTCTCCAACATCGTTTCTCTAGCATTCATTATCTTTCTATGTTTTATTAGCTTATTCCTATGGAAATCATTTTTAGGGCATATTTGTTATTAATGGTGATTCGTGATCTGAAATTTGAAAGGGCTTTTTCTTAAAAGGTTCAAGATGGCATATTTGTTATGAACTCGGTGGCATATTTGTTATGAACTCACAGTTCCCTAATTTCTTTCTGGAACTCTGTGGGAGAAAGAGGGAGAAATGTGGCGTCGAGCAAGAGAATCAGAACGAAAGGGGCACAGCTGTGGAGAAGGAACTGATTTAAGTAGGTTAAATCTGATCCGTTAGATGAAAAGTAGATCTGATGGTAAGAAAAAGGTAGTGAAAAGGTAGTGAAAAAAAGAGGTTGCGACAATATCCTACTTCTTTTTATATTGTTATCCATGTTCAAAATTTTTGTGGATATATAACTTTAAAAAGTTTATCATTTTCATGCAAATACATAACATGAAAATTAGTTTATGGTTAGCTGACATAGACTCAAAGATATTAATCATCGTAAAAAAAGATATTAAATACTAGTTGCAAATGAAACGTTAAAAAAACAAACATTCTTTGGGAAAAATTATAGACATTCTAGAAGATCTTTTTTTGGCCATACAATGTAATTTTATGAAAGGGTGAAGGAGCGTTTTTGCCAATAAACTATTACGTCAGGAGCAATTTTGCCAACTATCTTTTAATGGGCCCAAAAATGCCAAATAACAATTAAATATGATAAAAAAAAATACAAATCCGTTTAATGAACAGTGACACCGTCTGTTGCCATGCCACGCGGGATTTTGAAGAGCGCCACGTGGGATTTCTGATGCCAGCTCAGTTTCCTATGTGGAAATGTGAAGGAGCATTTTTGCCAATAAACTATTACGCCAGGAGCGATTTTGCCAATTAACTTTTAATGGGCCCAAAAATGCCAAAGAACAATTAAACATGTCAAAAAACTACAACGCCGTTTAAGGAACAGTGACGTCCGTCTGTTTGCACGCCACGCGGGATTTAGGTGCTCTCCACGTGGGATTTTGGCTCACTTATGTGGAAATTTCATTGCCCAGGTGGCTTTTGTGTTTTTCTTTCTTTTTTTTTTTGGTTGAATCCTTATATTTTTACCCAAACCGAACTTGCTTGACAGACGAACCCTTCCACAGAGGTATCCTTCGACACCCGAGAACGAGCACCTAAATGTTGGGGCCCTTTTTAGGATTTTTTTCTCCAAAAAGAGCCCTTAAATGAATTTTCCCTTTCTTATTTTTCTGTTTGGATTATTTTATTTATTTATTTATTTGATTTTTCATTTTAAACTACCTTGTGAGGTAGTCTAAGTACCTCTCAAGGTAACTACACATTTTTTTTAAATTTTTTCAATATCATTTATTTAAAAAATAAATAAAAATAATTATTACAAAAAAAAAAGCAAGGTCAGCATTAGTACCTTGCAAGGTGCTGGTAAGTGTAATTAAAAAAATAAACAAATTAAAAATAATCATATTACCTTGGGAGGTCGCTGGCGAGGTACTCCTTTGTATAGTTTTAAAAAATAAATCAATAAAAATAATTATTATAAAATTAAAAAAACGCAAAAAATTTAAAAAACCTACGGTACCTCGCGAGGTACTGCTCAGTATAATTTTTTTAAAAAAAAATTGTTGATAATTATAATTAAAATAAAAGAAGGAAAAAAATCCTACAATACCTCAGGAGGTACTGGTAATATAATTTTTTAAAAGATAAATTCATAATTATAGTTATGATAAAACAAAAAATTAAAAAATCGCCATAGTACCTCGCGAGGTACTGATGCTGACCTCGCGAGGTTTTGCTGTCAATGTAATTTTTAAAAAATAAATAAATAGTACGTAATAATTATTATAAAAAAAAGCCACAGTACCTCGAGGTCAGCACTGCTTCAGTATTACACACACACACACACACACACATATATATATTATTTTTTTAGAATTTTTTGTAATTTTCTTTTTATTTACTTATTTTTTTAAAAAAAAAACCTTGCGAGGAACCAGTATAATTTATTTTAAAGTACCTCGCTCTCGGGTGTCGAAGGATACCTCTGTGGAAGGGTTCGTCTGTCAAGCAAGTTCGGTTTGGGTAAAAATATAGGGATTCAACCAAAAAAAAAAAAAAGAAAGAAAACACAAAAGCCACCTGGGCAATGAAATTTCCACATAAGTGAGCCAAAATCCCACGTGGAGAGCACCTAAATCCCGCGTGACATGTAAACAGACGGACGTCACTGTTCCTTAAACGGCGTTGTAGTTTTTTGACATGTTTAATTGTTCCTTGGCATTTTTGGGCCCATTAAAAGTTAATTGGCAAAATCGCTCCTGGCGTAATAGTTTATTGGCAAAAACGCTCCTTCACATTTCCACATATGTGAATGAGCTGGCATCAGAAATCCCACGTGGCGCTCTATAAAATCCCGCGTGGCATGGCAACAGACGGTGTCACTGTTCATTAAACGGATTTGTATTTTTTTTGTCATATTTAATTGTTATTTGGCATTTTTGGGCCCATTAAAAGATAGTTGGCAAAATCGCTCCTGGCGTAATAGTTGATTGGCAAAAACGCTCCTTCACCTTTATGAAAATATATACTCCTTCCCATCTTAAATATAAGATAAAGTTAATTTTTGGAGAGATTAAAGATGTTAATTAAATTATTTTAGAATATTTATATTTATATATTTTTTAAACTAATTAGTTTGATTAATAAACTAATATATAATTTAATGATACACAATATATAATATGATCAAATAACTTATTTAACTTCCTTAACCTCTCTAAAAAAATCAATTATTTCTTATATTTAAGGCGGGAAAGCAACATTTAGAAACTTTGAGTTTTTTTTTTTTTTGGGTGCTAAAAAGAAACTTTGAGTTCCGCGTGTCAATAGTAGATAACTATTTAAAGGTGGCATGAACTCAGGATTAAGCTTTATCACTATTATTTCTCTCAAAATTCTACTGACGCAGAGATTTTATTGAAATATATTATGGAGGTTCAAAATAAATTGAATAATTAATGAAAAATTTATTTTCTTAAAAAAATTTAAATTATTTAATATAATAATGTAAGAGAAGTTCTTATAAAGAAATACTAGTTTTATTGTGCCTCCATAAGAAGCATTCTTTGCTTTAAGAGAGGTTATCCCCAACGAATAAAGGGAAGAAGTAGAAAAAAAAACATTTGAGGATTAAAGTTAAAGCACATTGATTCGTCTCACTTCCCAAAAAAACCACATTTTTTTCAGGCCACGTTTAAAAGAAAAATAACGTATTTTGTATTCAATAACTAAATATGATATTATGTTTTTTTTTTGACAATAATGATATTGTGAATTTAAAATACGACATGATGAAATGGCAATTTAAACATGATTTATAAACATTTGATCTGTCGTCATGTCTTGTCTTCCTCAGATCGAGTGAAATGACCATTTGAGTTGGGATTTAACAACATACACAAGCCGATTTTATATTAAAAAAGATTTATTTTGATTTTTATTTCACTCCACTTATAATTCTGTTTTTAAATTTTAACATTCATAATTAATCCTTTAGAATTTACAGAATTTCTAGCTTAGTCTTCATTGTTATAATTTAAACAACATTTTATGCAAAAAAAATAATAATAATAATAGTAATAAGACAACCAACTAAATCCCCTATGAATATTGAATGACGTCTTTCTGCCATATACCCCATGTTATTTTGGAGGCTTGTGAGAGTTTATATATTGCTTCTTTAATTTTTCTCTTGCCCCTACTAAAATCTCCAATACTAGAGGAGTTCAGCTCGGCTACGTTGTCTGGTGGCCGACTGATTACCTCTTCCAGTCTTAAATATAATACCTAATTAATTTTTTAAAATATTAATAAAGTTAGATAAGTTACTTAAATATATCATATGTTATGTATGATTAAATTATATATTAAATTATAAATCAGATAAATTAGTTTAGAGAAAAAAATAATAAATATAAACATTTTAAAATAATTTAATTAGATTCTTTAATGTTCTAAAAAAAGTCAAGTGTGTTTTATATTTTTTTTTGCTCAAAATTTATATTTTATATTTAGGATAGGAGGTTATGTATCATAGATTCGGCAATTTAATGTTTGATTCCCACCTTGTTAAAAAAAAACCAATGAGGAGAGCACTGAATCCACATTCCTTGCTCATCCAAAAGATGAGAAGGGAAAGTTCATCCCCACATAAAAGGTTTTTTTTTTAAAAAAAATAAATAAATGCTCTATACACTAAAAATTAATTAGCTTAAGATATTAAGTGTTGAAAAAATATTTTAGATATTGGGTGTTACTGGAAAATATTTCAAAATGCTGGTGTTATAGGTTTTTTTTTATGCAGTATTATAATTAATTTGAGATACTGGATGCCAAAAATATTTTAAGGTACAACCTATATTTAATTTAAATAAATAAAAAAATGGTCCCTCGCCCCACAAATGGGGGGATGAGCGTGCCTACTCATAGATGCAATGACCACGGCATACGAACCTAGAGAGCATTGTGGTCTCAAAGCATAATCCAAATTATTGAATTACTCATATGCTTGGTTTTATGATCCAAAATTAGCATTAGATAGATATCGAGTGGTTCATAAGGCTGCAAGTTCTTAAACACATAAGTCGAGATAACATTCCCCTAATATATTTACCTCACATTCCATAAATCACGATAAAAAGATTGTTTTCGAACCCCCACTCTATTCCAAACATATGTAAATCAGTGTAAGAAATAATAAGTCAATGGGCACTTATTGATCCCATGTAATCTCATACCACTCTGGTCTTATTTATAAGTTTAGTTTGACCAAATCTCACATACCAATGAAAGATAAGTATCTCAATGATTATGGAATAAATTTATAACTTTACCCTCATTTATGAATGAGTACGTTTTAAAATTTATTGTAAATCTTTCTCATCTTTTTTTCTTTCTAACATGGCTAGCCAATCTTTCTCATCATAATTACTATGGGCAAAATTGTCACAATCTAATTTATTTGATCAAAATAGACTTATAAAAAGGACCAAATTTTTTAGTCAAACTGGACTTATAAATAGGACCAGACTGATAATAATTTCCCCTATTTCCTATTAACAAGTAATAAGATTCTTCCCAAAAGAAGATTACACACACATATTACAAAAAGGTTCAGGTATGGACTAAAAGTAGAAATCTGTGAAGTAAAATCTGAGACCTGAATCATCAGTATATTACTAAACATGAAATAGGAAGAAAGAAATCTGAAACAGTTATAACAGAGGAACTATATATGCAGGTGGTAATGACAGAGACACCAAAGAGACCAAAGGATTTTCTGTTTCCTTTCCCTTTTTCTTTTAGGATCCAACTTGTAGTCTCAATCTTTGTTCTTCTGATATGACTGAACATGATCTCTCTCTTTTTTTTTTTTTTCCTCGGAAGAACATGATCTCCATTCCCACTTTTATTCTCTCTCAGTTTTTGTTTTTTTAAATAAAACTGATTCGACCTTTCATTTCTCACCAATCTTATCCTTCCTTTTCCGTTTATTTTATTTTTCCAGCATTTTGTAAAGCTGGATCCGATGGGTTCATTACATGAATATTGCCAGTTCTAAATATAAGATAGAGTTAACTTTTAAAAAAAAATTAAGAAAGTTAAATAAGTTATTTAATCATATTATATATTGTGTATTCTTATATTATATATAATATTATTAGTCAAACTAATCCATTTTTTAAAAAAATAAAAATATTCAAAAATAATTTAATCAACTTCTTTAATATCTCTGAAAAAGTCAACTTTATCTTATACTCCATCCGATCCTAATTATAAGACTAAATTGACATTTTTAGAGAAATTAAGGAAGCCGATTAAATTACTTTAGAGTATTTTTATTTTTTCTCCAAACTAATTAGTTTGACTAATAAAATAATATATAATATAAGGATACATGACATATGATATGATTAAGTAAATTATTTAACTTCCTGAATTTTTCCAAAAAAATCAATCCGATCTTATAATTAAGACCGGAGGTAGTATTTAAGAGCAGAGGGAGTATTATTATTTGGAAATTTGCAAACTCATTTTAAAATATGTAGTCTCATTTAAAATTGAAAATTAAGAAAGTTCCTGTATAATATATTATTATATTTGATCTTTATAGTATAAATTATACTACAAAAATATTCTTATTATTAGAATGGGAGAGCGTATTACGTAAAGGAAAAAGTCGGGTTCACAATTCACAAAATGAGGGGACATGAGAGTATTTTTCGAATGATATGTCTTAATTGTGGCTCAGAGCAGAATATATCCCACACTGCTGGAACTTTTGTCGTCTTTTCAATTTTTATTTTTTTCCCTCCCTACATTCTTAACTGTCTAGATAACCTGCTGTGTCTGGCATGAATAGTATAGTATTTACTCTTTTTTGTCTTCTTAAAAAAATCATGGGTCCATGTTTTTGTAAGAAGTACCCCCTCCGGTCCTAATTATAAGAGTTAGTTGACTTTTTTAGAGAAGTTAAGGAAGCTAATAAAATTACTTTAGCATATTTTTATTTTTATTTTTTCCTTCAAACTATAGTTTAACTAATAAACTAATATATAATCTAAAAATATACAACATATGAAATGATTAAATAACTTATTTAGCTTCTTTAATCTCTCCAAAGAAAGTCAACTAGCTCTTATAATTAGGACCGGAGGTAGTAATAAACAAGAGGGACCGGATATGACTAAAAACAAAATTAGAGGGAAAAAAGCTTAATTAATACTCCCTCGGCCTAAAATATAAAATCTAATTGATTTTTTTTAGAGATTAAAAATATTAAATAAATTATTTAATTATATCATATATTATATATTATTATATTATTTATAAGTTTATAAGTCAGACAAATAATTTTAGAGAAAAATAAAAAAAAATAATTTTATTAGATTCCTTAATTTTTCTAAAAAGTTAATTAGATAATGAATATGAAACTTGATTTATTAAAGATTCTTTTTCGAGGGTTTGGATTAGCTTACATTATCGTACAGTAAATTTGTCCAAATCATAGCAATGCTGGCTTTCTCTATTATCCTTGTTAAATTTATTCTTGTTTTTTAAGATCTTGTGTAATTCATTGAAAAATGTCCCAGGTTCACTAAACACGAAAACTGTTTAATAAGTTTATACTTAGAATATTAATCATGCTATTTTAAGTCCAGCATAATTAAAGATCATGATGTAACAGGTGTAGTGAGTGGGAAGTGAACTATATAGTTTTGAGGCGCATAAGCTTAATGCATGTGTGGTTAGCTTTCTGCTTTTTTTTTTTTTTTTTTTAAAAGTATCGAAAAGAAAAAATCTACTACCTCCGGTTCTTATTATGAGACCTAGTTGACTTTCTTTGGAACAATTAGAGAAGCTAAATAAGTTACTTAATCATTTCATATGTTGTGTATCCTTAAATTATATATTTATTTATTAGTTAAACTAATTAGTTTAAAGAAAAAAATAACAATAAAAATATTCTAAAGTAATTTAATTAACTTCCTTAATCTCTCCAAAAAAGTCAACTAGGTCTTTTAGTTAGAACTAGAGGGAGTGACTCAGCTTCTAAAGATAAGACAAGGATAACTTTTTTTTTTTAAGAGATTAAAAAAGTTAAATAAGTTACTTAGTCATATTATATGTGTTGTATTGTTATACTTCTTTCGTTCCTAATTATAAAATATACTTGACTTTTTTGAAGAAATTAAGAAAACTAATTAAATTACCTTAGAGTATTTTTTTTTATTTTTCCTCAAACTAATTAGTTTAACTAATAAACTAATATATAATATAAAGATACATAACATATGAAATGATTAAATAACTTATTTAGCTTTCTTAGCCTCTAAAAAAAAAGTCAATTAAGTCCTATAATAAGGACCAGAGGTAGTATTATATATTATTTTATAAGTTAGGAAAATTAGTTTGAAGAAAAAAATGACAAAAATAAATATTTTAAGATATTTTAATCAACTTCCTTAATTTCTCTAAAATAATCAATTTTATGTTATATTTATTTAGGCTCGAAGAGAGTAATTTTTTTTTTTTTTTTTTGTGGGGGGGGGGGGGGGGGGGGGAATGAAAAGGAAACCTGCCGATGCTGAGTAATAAAAGAAGAGAA
Source organism: Acacia crassicarpa (assembly GCA_034222035.1). Classification (NCBI taxonomy): domain Eukaryota; kingdom Viridiplantae; phylum Streptophyta; class Magnoliopsida; order Fabales; family Fabaceae; genus Acacia; species Acacia crassicarpa. Next base: position 39,555,197 of record JAWXYG010000010.1, read on the forward strand.
AGAACAGCTTGGGTGAAAAGGACAGTGATCAAAAGTGCATAATAACTCTTCAAGTTTGGAATAAGACGATCTTTCTCATTCATTCCCTAATCATAAATTATTTTTAAATAATACTCCCTTCGGTCCTAATTATAAGACATAGTTGACTTTTTTGGAGAAGTTAAGGAAGCTAATTAAATTACCTTAGAGTATTTTTCTTTCTATTTTTTTCTACAAAGTAATTAGTTTGATTAATAAACTAATATAGGAATATAATGTAAAGATACACAACATATAAAATGATTAAGTAACTTATTTAGCTTCCTTAATCTCTCCAAACAAAGTCAACTATGTCCTATAATTAGGACCGGAGGTAGTAATATATGTGAATATTAGTTAAAGTGAGCTCTATAGGTTAGCTTAATTTACATGAGTAGCCTAGTGAACATGCAATCTTAATTATAATTAAAGTTGTCATTAATCCTTAACATGTAAGTAAGATAGATCACCATCTTTTTCACTGTTCAAGTTTCCTTTTACATACGTGTGACTTGAAAGCAGTCTCACGCAATGCATGAAGTTTTAAAAAATATGACTTGTCTTATTCAAAACTCTCGAAAGAAAGTCATTTGTTTCACAGACAAACCTTTTTTTTGGTGCACTACATGCGGTGAGACTTTTTTTTTTAAAAAAAAAATCAGACATGTTTCGTGTTTTAATGAGGTGGGTTAATATGTAATTTACATTTTACAGGCACATTTACTTGTTTCCTGCAGAAAGTGATATATTGTTCCTGTGTTCAGAGGAGTATAACTTGGTATGGGTTTCAAAACGATATATTTTTTTTCCGGCTGAAGAATATTATTATTTTTTAATATTTTTACCAAATTGACATAATTGTGAATTAAATATCTTATTTTTCTTGAGAAAAAGACAAATAAATATCATTTGAATTCCCAAAATGGTTAAAATGCAAATTTGGCATACAAGCTTTTACCGAGGAGTAACGTTAGTCTGCAAGTTTTTTCAAGTCGAATGTTTCCCCAAAGTTTCAAATCGTAGTAATGTTGTCTCATACCGTTAACAAATTAACGTTAATTACTAAAAATTTAACATTGACTTTTAACTTCTTAATAAAAAAATGGCAAAATTGCTTTACTTTAACATTTTTGGGATAATGCTAAACCTAAAAAAACTTATAGGGTAACACTATTTGTCTACTTTTTAAAGAAAAACTTCCGGGACAAATTTATATTGAAATCCTTCCAAAAAATATGATAACACATTGAAATGATAGAGAGGGGATTGGGAGAGATGAGTTTTTAAAGTGTTGGTGATTTTACAATAATACCCTTCATTTTTTAAAATAAAAACGGAAAAGGTCACCCTTGTTGGTGGCATTTTTTTTATTTAAAAAATTATGGGATATTATTATAAAATCACCAACAATTTAAAAACTCTGATTCTCCTCAATCACTTCTGTATCATTTTAATTGTTATCAAATTTTTAGGATTTTGAAATTCAGTTCATATTTATTTACCTTTTTTCCTAGTGTTTTTGTTTGGGTCTGTTTTGGAGAAAATGGAAGGATTTTTTTTCCCCTAACAAAAAAATTCAGAATATAAGGATAACATCATGGCCAGAGGCAAATGCTTGACGGGATGGTTCCGAACCTGTACCAGCCTGTAACATGAAAACCAATCACTTTCATCCACGTAGGCTACTTAAGACGCACGTTAGAGATACTGCCTCTCACATATCAAGCCTAGACATGTGGACCCAAATGTCCTCTCTGCCCTCGACCATTTGTTTTCGCTCATCACTCTTAGCGGTTTCTCTCACACGGACAATCCTCCTTTTCCGTCTCTATAACTAACGTCGTTAACCTCCCTCCCCATATAAATACCTCCCTCCTTCCCTATCGTCGTCTCTTTATACTCCGTTCTTCGACTCTTGCCGGCGAAAAACCGCCACTATATTCCGTTTTGTTATTTGTACATTTTCTCGATGAATCATTCTATTTCTTTCATATTTTCACGGTAGAGTCTGCCTTGTTGGCACGTTGGTAGCTAAGGTTCTTCCACGTGAAGCTTCTCTCATTTTTTCTTAAGGAGGAATTTCATCGGCGAGGTTCGGAGATTTTGATCGTTAACGCACTTGAAAGGTCAGTGTAATGAGTTGCTCTTGGACGGCTCTGCTCTGTAACGCTAGCTCTGTAGCTGTGAAAAAAAGGCCAAGTTAAATTCACAAACTCAAACCGCCATTTGTTTAGTTTCTTTTAGAGCTGATTCCTGGAATTGTAGTTCATAAAAGGTGAGTTTAGCTTTTAAATCTTATTTATCTTTTCCTTTTGCTTTAATCTTTATTTCTGTGATTTGTTTGCATAATGATTAATTCAAATGCGTTTCAGATCCTAAACGATTTGATTGCATTTAAAGTGATTTCGCATTTAGTTAGATTGATAATAACGCTTGCTTTCTCTCTCTCTCACGCACACACACTCGCTCATCTTTGTTGTTTGTTTTTTTCTTGAATGATACATAGCTCCTTTGCTGGTGGCTTTAAAGGACGATGACGATGATAAAAGATGAACGTGAGCTGTAGATAGTGAGGTTGAAGCATCGGGAGAAAAAGCAATCTGAAATCAGAAGACCGAAACACTTACTTGACTCTGCGTGTGGCTGTGTTGAGTCTCAGAGGGACAAAGAACAAGAAGCAGTTGAGGTTTGCTTGGTAAGTCGTTTTCGAATAATAATGGCAGTATTAAATCCTACTTTTCAGTAAAGCAAATATCGGTGTGGAAGTCCTTCCCTCTTCCACATTCTAATGTGCATGTCTCTTTGCCTCATCTCACACCGCTTTCATCCTCCGACAAACTTTGATTCCGATCGCAAACGCATCTTGATTTTTCTGAATCCCAAAAACACAAACACATACGTACTAATAGTAATAGCAGCTCTTTTTTTGAGGAAAAAAAAAATGAATGGAAAAAATTAATCAAATAAGCAACACAGTTTCTCTATCAAGGTCAGTGGGTCGCTTTTGGGCATCTCGGTGACCGAGGAGTGATGTGATTTATACAAAAGATAAAGAAAGAATGAGAGGAATAGGTTATTGTCTTTTACTGGGATTTTGGATGAGAGCACAAGGGATGTGTCAGAACCTTAGGCCTGGGACACTTTAATTTTTAATTTCAATTTAAACATATTATTATTTTTATTATTATACCACGTATAAAGCTAATCGTTGTACGAATTATTTCATATCGTGCAAAATTTAAAATCTACTACAAAAAACTGCAGAAATTCACGATTGCAGAGACAAATGCAAGTTTTCTTCTAATTAAACAAATGCACATGGCCGCAGTGTGCTTGGTGGAAGGACCGCGTTGAAGAATCCTTCTCTTTTATTGTTTCTTTCTGCTTTTGATTGTTGACACGTTTTCCTTCTTTTGGGTTTTTGGAGACGGCTTTCGCTCTACTCTGATCCCGAGCTTATTGAAGATTGCTTTTCCTTTTTCTCTCTATCTAGGACCATTTTGTTTCCTGTGAAGATAATAGATTAGAACTATACTTTCTTTCTAGTTGCATTCTAACTTCTTGTATCAGGGTCATAACTCATCTTTATTTCGCTGCTTTCTTTACCAGCCTAACTATTGCTATTACTTACCGCAAATAGGCAATTACCTATTTACCTATCACTGTTTTATTCAATGAAAGTGACTGCCTCCACCTATTAATGTTGTCCTGAATGAATAGGATGTACAAATTGTTCTATAGCCCATTCAAAGCTAATGCTACAGCTCTGCAAAGTGCCACCCCGCAATTTTTAAACAGAGAATATAGTAATTCTTTAGACCGTTATAATGAGCCATAAATGCTTGTTATTGTGCAGGAAGAAGAAAAAAAGGTTGCGAAAGTAAAGATGTTTACATGCATAGCGTGTACAAAGCAATTGGCGGAGGAGAGGGAAATTGAAGGAGGAGCCCGTGAGAGTGGCACGCCGAGTGCAAAAGAAGCCGTCAAAAGCCTGACGACGCAGGTTCTTAATCCCACCTTCTTCCTTTTTCTCCTTCAGCTACAATCTTTGCTTTTGCAGTTTCTTTTTCCTTCTTGGTGAAAGCAAACAAAATCATAACCCCATTAGGGTCCTGATATGGTGGGGACCACCCTTGAATCTTTTTCGTCCACGTATTACCTATTTACGGCCTGAATTAATCTACCACACGGATCCACTCGTAATTAGGCAAACATTGTTTTTGTTTTGGAGGAATGACGCAATTCTATTTTGGTCCCATCTGCTGCTCTTGACGGATGGTCCATTCCTATCAATATGTCTATATATTGGTTTTATTTATGAGCGTGTGGTGCCAAGTTGCTGTAACCTGACGTGCGAACTAATCAGCCCCGTCAAGTGGCTTATTCTTTTTCAAGTTAAAACCAATAAGCCATTTACAGCTTGACCTGGGAAGAGCAAATTGCCCCGAATCAGATTTAAGATATCGGGTAGAATCTGAAGATCTTGGCGGATTTAAAATTATTATAATTCTAATCTAATGTCCGGTATCTTTTACTGCCAAACGTGCCTAATTTTAACAACTGGCGAATATATTAACAATTACTTCACTATTAGTATTCATATTATTACTACATCCTGATCAATATTTTCCTTTCCCTTCTTTCTCATAAATGAATTTGAATAGCATGTCTTGGTCAAATCTTCTTAAATGCAATAGAGGAAGCAGCTGGATTAATGTTGAGAAACGATGCCTGGCTCTGAAGGGCCTGTCAATAGTCCTATCCCCTGTGGCGTCCTTCTGTCCTTGAATTCCTGTCCACCGATTGTATTCAAAAGTTTGCCATTGCAATCTGTTAATGAAAAAGAAATTTATATTTTATACCAGTGACATCCTTGGATTGTGTAACAAAAATGTTTTTGACACTATTTCTTTAACAATTTTTGACATTATTTTAGCGCACTATTTTCAGACCACTAAACGTTAGTATCTCTCTCTTCCGACATCTGCATATTAATTACATTAATCAATTTTATGTGCAACTATAAGCTTGACACAAGGCTTAACGAGACCAGACATCTAGTTTGAAATATCAAAGCCGAAGTATGTATGGAGGAACTTTTAGATGCTTATCCCAACTGTAAAAAATCAAAGGTCCCTGAAATGCATATAAATATTGGCAAGTATTTATTGGATCGTAATTAGTTAAGGGTCCTACTATTAGGAATGGTCCTTTATTGGACTGCTTAGTTTATTGCAGCGTATTTATGAGATTCGTATAATAGACTTGACATTCAGGGATGTTGCCATCCACTTCTATTCTCCAGCTGAGTACATCGTCCAGCAGTCCAGCTGTAAAGGTGTTGCGTGATGCTTTGAAAAGGACCTAAGCTTGAAACCTTGAACTCCATCCGGTTTCCTTCTGATTTACTTTTTAATACATTTATCAGAAGTTCCAGATTTGGTTTCCCCACTCCGCATTGTGTACCATTTAACACACACTTCTCTGCTGTTATGTTCTGTTGTCATTCAAGGAGGACATCTCTGAACAATTATTTAGCTTATTTCATTCTCAGTTTTTCTTTTTCTTTCCTTTTGTTTTTGTTTTTGTTTTGCTTTTTTTTATTATCCTTGTTTCCTTTCAAATCAACATCGTGCTTCTGGTAGCGGGAATTTAGCTGCATGCTTGCATATTTGTTTAATTTTAATTTTAGGGCGACTAAAAAAACAGTTGACTGTCCTCTTTTAGGTTACTGCGCTCTGTGTATTTTGGAAACTTTCCGAGGCTATAGCTTGAAACAACAAGTGGGATAGAAGTATAGAACCCACACCTTCTCACTAATAAAGATGAGTTTTATGCTAATAGGCCATAAAGCTACTGGCTATTTTGGAAGCCCTTAACATCTTAATAGGATATGGGAAAAGATTCTTAAACAGTCTCCAGTCAGTCTCCACGCCCAATCTACTTAGACACAGAACTTATGTGGCTATCCTATACTCCCAATCTCCATGAGAATGAAATTCTTTCAGTTGAAGTTAGTGGGTATATAAAAGTGTTAGGCCAAATGAACCTAAGAGATGTTTTCTTGTAAGATAATGCTTTATAATGCATTTTCTTTTGTAATTATATACATGTTGAACAGAAGTGACTTCATTTGCGTCCACTTTTACCTAATAGTAGTATTCAATGTAATCATTTCTTCTGTTATTTCTAACGCTATCAGAGAGCTTCTAATACATAATAGCTATGGCTCAATTATGTATGTGCAGATAAAGGATATGGCCCTCAAGTTTTCAGGTGCATATAAGCAATGCAAACCCTGCTCTGGATCCAATAGTTATAGGAAAGGGCAGAGACCTTATCCAGATTTTGATACCATCTCTGAAGGAGTTCCATACCCTGATATAGGAGGGGCAAGCTCAAGTTCAACCCCTGCATGGGACTTTATCGGCTCCCATTACCCGGCTGGAAGATCTGACCAGAGATTTGTTGGGCCATTTGTTGGTGACCAAACCCCAAGAGGACGTAAATCGGCATCAGTCTGTGATGTCGTTTTGGAGAAAGAGGATGAGCCCAAGGAGTGGATGGCACAGGTGGAGCCTGGGGTTCACATTACATTTGTGTCTCTTCCTAATGGGGGAAATGATCTCAAGAGAATTCGCTTCAGGTATAACTACAAACAATTTATGTAGCGTCTGCCTTAGTTTTCAATCACTGACCCCAAACCAAGCCACCAAAATTATAATGCTATGAAGATGTTCAACTGCTGACCTATACATCGACGTTCATTTTTGCAGTTCATGTTGTTAAGATTGCTTAGGATTTTTACTCTCTGGACTAATACACCGAGTATTTTGCATTTAAAGTTTTAAACCCGTGTAATCTGACTTTTCTCGAACCTTCTGATGGACGTGTCCCATGTTTTCGCATATGGGCGTTGGCCCTTGACACCACCTCATTTGTAATGCATTCTATCTTCCAGCTCTACACAGTGTACCAATAAAGCCTTAATCTTTTTCAAAATGTATCAGAATCTAGTTATTAAAGTCATAAGCATGATGTTGAAGCAACAGGCTGACAATAGTGAGCATTTGACTTCGCAGCCGAGAGATGTTCGATAAATGGCAAGCTCAAAGATGGTGGGGTGAGAATTACGATCGAATCATGGAGCTCTATAATGTCCACAGATTCAATCGACAAATCAACACTCCTACGAGATCTGAAGATGAGGTAAACTAAAACGTTGCACCAGGCGTTATGTTCAATCACCCACTGGATAACAGATTATCTCGGATAATTCTACTAACATGATCATCTTCAAACAGCAAAGAGATTCTTCTTACTCGAGACTGGGATCAGCAAGAGACAGCCCCATGTGCTCATCATTAAACAAAGAATGGACGCAAAGGAACTATCCTAAAACTCCAGGAAACAGAGGGCACCATCCATATGAACTTTCCGATCAAGGTGGAGGACCCCATTTCCAAGGAGGGTCATCGTTTGAAGCATCACGTACAACAACCTCTTCTAGAGATGAACCCTCTATTAGCAATGGCAGTGACATGGAGGCAGAATGGGTAGAGCAAGATGAACCTGGAGTTTACATTACAATCAGACAGTTAACGGACGGGACAAGGGAGCTCCGACGTGTCAGATTCAGGTAATTCAATATATTCCTCACATTCTGTTTCTTTCATCTCTATAAGTGATTCTAGGATTAGGAATATTTTCATTATTATTGATGGTTTATCAATCGGTGGTGAAGTCGCGAAAGATTCGGAGAGGTACATGCCAAGAATTGGTGGGAGGAGAACAGAGAAAGAATACAAGCTCAATACCTTTAAAGCCTACGAAAAAAAGGTGGGATCCTCAATTTTGTTTTTCCGATTTCCAGACTGTAAAATTGAGTTTCCACTGTATTAGATAGAGCATGATGATTGCATCAGGCCTCCCTCCGTCTCTATGTTTCCTGCTGGCATCGTTTCCTCAAAATATGGTGGCTCTATGCATTAATTATTACCATCTGTTCAAAAATTTAGCTGAATCCCCAACTGTGCCTCAGACTGTTTAGCTGTATATATAGTTGATCACATGCATAACTCAACGTCTATCGAGTATCAATGTCCGCATTTCAAGTGAAAGCTTTCACATTCTATTGATCACACCATCACCACAAAAATCTGTCATATTAAATTAATAATTAATAAATTTTCATACAGCTTTTTCTGAAACATATTTTCCTCCATAGACTTTTTACTCCATTTGGCTCCTGGCCACATAAGAACTCTTATTTTTTCGGATCTAGCGATGCCCGTCATGAATATCTACTAGCTAATCTCCCAAATAAAAGACTACTAAAAAGTTTATTTTAATATTTGAATGTAGGATCTTAATCTGTCTCATTTATTATTATTTTTAACTTACCCTCATTAATTTCTGCTTGGTTTTCCCTTTCAATGCCTATAAAGTATAAATAGAATAAAATGTTGCTTAGAAATATCAATTATATTTTTCAAAAATTCAAATTCTGACCAGTTCCCAGATCTAAAACCCATTTGAACCGATTCCCCACTTTACCCCCAATACTAAGACTGTATGTTCCAGTCCGGTTTTTTAAGCATTGTTTTTTGACTACTGCTCCTGCCTATAACTCCTCGCCATTTTAAAAAAGATATTTCACGTGGATAAACGTTTTTTATTTTCATAATGAGGCTGAATCAACGCAATACATATATTTCAGGACCTTAAAACTACGATTAAAACTGAAGAACCTTGCAAAGAAAACTTAATAATTTGAGGATGCAAAGATGGATTAAATTACAACCCAACAACTTTCCACAATAATTACAAGATCGACTAATTTAAGGAAATAGATTAAAGGGTTTAATGTTTAGATTAAATTATGTTTATTTACGATTTAAATGAAAGCATTCCGAGAAATATGATTTGAATGCATAGATACGAAAATTCTTGAACTGGAACGAGTCACGCGAAAATTGATAGAGGCAAGAAAAGAGGAACATTTCGAAAAAGGACACTTGGCATACAAAGAGAGAGTTGTATAACATGAAATTAAGGAACAGAACACAGCGTACGAATGAGAAAGGTTTATTCGGAAAATCCCAAGAGGGGTTTAAAAAGCAACAGCAGAGTCGAAGCTCAGGGGATATATATATATATCCATCCCAACAAGGATTATCGGAAGGTTACATGAATGTTAAAACTTACGGAACACACAGAAGGGCATAACTCATGCCGCCGATTAAATTTATGAACCATGGGGCTCAACTCTTATCACCCAGCAACTTTTCTTGAGTAAGCTCTTGCAGCTGGAATATGTTGGGTAGGCCTGAGAAGGAAGTTTCGAGATTCAGTAATCCAATGCCCTCCGGCTTTCATTGGAGGTGCACCCATTGATTGTCTTCGAGCACTAACTGCCATATTCGCCAACTTATCGGCAGTTTCTGATACCCCACGTACACCACCAGTCCTTCCCTTGTTCATAGAAGCTGCCAACCAACATTTCTTCATTAGATATCAATTGCTTAATAGCTTTGATAGACTCAGTTCCAGCCCAAATAAAACCAAATTACTGAAGCAACTTGTAAGCATATTTCTGAATTATAAAAGCTGAATATCCAAAAATCTAACAAGCTTAGGCTTACTTGGGCTGTCCTTCCCAGGTGGTCTATATTTTTGTTGTTTGGTAGTCTTCATGGACTTGTCCATCTTATTTCCATCCTACAAGAGCATTGCACAAAAATTGTCAGCACCAGTAAAAGAATGTGAGATAAGTCTGTTGTGGCTAGATTAAAGATACTTCAATACAGTAAGAAAGAAGAAATGGGACACCAGGGGAAAATTGTCAGCAATGGTAGATGTGGCAGAAGATTTGGCAAGCAGATTGCAGAATACAGAAATACAGACGAAACATCTATTGGATGATACAAAAACCAGAAAAAACAACTCACCTCATTTGCCATATCCAGCTTCCGATGTACACCTGTAATAACATTCGGAACATAAGAACCTTGTCGATAATGCATGCAGCCATGTACACCAGGAACAAAAGAAATCCACTCAACATAGCCTAGCATAGTGTTAGGTTCAACAGTGGAGAGGGGAGGGGGGACAAGGGATTTTAATGATCTTTCCAAAACCCCTTCAAATTTGGAGGGGACGGGAGGGGAAAATTCTATCGCTCTCCCTCCATTTTGTTTTTAACCAGACAAGGGGAGGATCCCTGTTTTATTTAAAGCAAAAAAGGAGAGTGGAGAAAAATCAGTCCCCTACCCTCCAACCAAACAGACCGTAAATGTAAAAGGGCTCCAGTGTTGGTCATTTTTCATCCTCAAGGCATACAAGTGGTGATTTAGACAAAATGTAAGCATCTTAGCTTAAACAAAACAGAGCACCTGTAGCTAATGAAGGATGTAGCTTTGGGGATGAATGGTTATTTGTGAGCTTTGAATTGGACCAAGTGCAAGAATATCTCTTTACCCCTTGCCGATCCAGAGATCCCCTTGTTCCAGCTGCAACAACAGAAATTGTTAGTATGCCCAGAATTACACCATTACAAACTGAACCAAATAAAAAAACATACCAGATGGAGGCGTCCTAGCCACTGCTTTGGTGCGAAGGGATGGAGGAACGTAAAAGCAACTCTGCAACAAACAAAAAGCTATGAATAAAACAAACTAACAAAAAGCAGATGCATAACATATTCCCATTGGGACACGAGTAGACACAATAAAAGCCATCTAGAAAAAAATAGTTTATAAAGAACCTGAAAGAAAGGATGTTGGAGGGCCTCCGCAGCTGTTGGCCTCTTGCATGGATCCCATGAACAAAGTGACTACATGAATAGCAAATGCAGAACAAGGAAGTACAATCTATTAATAGGAAAGTAGAGGACAAGACCGAAACAACATTGAAAAAAGCTACTTACTGTAATAAGGCTGATTGCATCAACACTAACAGACGGGATCAGGGTAGAAAGATGTACACCAGGAAGCTGAAATTTTCAATTTTCGCTATTCAGTGAGTCACTCCTTATCCAAAGATATAAAATAGGAGTAGAAAATACCCAACAAAATTCAATTCCCAAGTTTAGACAAGTCGCACTAAACATAATTTAAAATTCAACAAAAGTACCAAATTCCTAATTGCCAGATCCAGGGGAAGGCTAACCTGAGGGAACTGATAGTTAATATCCCTTGCTAGTTTAAGTCCATCAGTCCAGGATTCAATGGTTGGGCTGCCTATCACACCACATATTTTGTAGATCTCATCTGCCTCACTGCACGTAACGCCATGGAAAGAAAAAAGTTCATTTCCAAAACCATGACCTTGTAGAAGTATACTATAGTTCCTTCTTGTTCAACAATGACACACGTGACAACTCATCAATTGGTAAGTTAGGGAGTAAGGAAACAGAAAGAAGAGACATACTTGATCCCTGGGAAAAGAGGGCGGAGTGTGAACAGTTCAGCCATTATAGCACCCATTGCCCACATGTCTAAAATCAGAAAATGTAAATAAATAAATAACATAGTTTTGCGCAAGTCATGTGGCATAACTCAGTAAAAGATCACTCATTTACAAAAATGATATTATTCCTTGTTAAATCACTCACCAACTTTAGAGGTATACAAGTAAGACTGAAGCAGCACTTCAGGTGCACGATACCTAAGCAAAGATAGTAATACAATTCATTATATGCCTAACCCATGTAGTGATCGAGATAGGTTAATTATAAATTGAAGAAACCTACCACCGTGTGGAGACATATTCAGTGTAGGGTGGTTGGGAACTGATCTCACGAGCAAGACCAAAATCAGCAATCTTTATGATATCCTTGGAGACCAGCAAATTTTCTGCAAGTAATAATGTACTCCATGTCAAAAACAGAAATTTTATAGTAGAATAGTAGTCTACAACTGCATAAGATCAGGAATCTCATCAACCTATGCCCTACAACAAGGCAAATTTGACAGTTTAACAAGCCAAATTTACCTCAGAAATAAAAAAACAAACGATCAAGGATGATTAATGAGGAGAGATGTAACTATTCACAATAATTAATTTACTTGCTTTCAATGATAATAAGTTTTTCATTGAAAATTACAATATATTCTACAAAAACTAATGATAATTAATTACCCGGCTTCAGGTCACGATGGAAGTATCCACGCTGGTGCATGTATGCAAGACCTTGGAAAACTTGAAAAGACCAATTTCTAACTTCACTTTCAGTAAACATTTTTTCCCTGTCTTTCATGAGTTGGTACAGATTGCATTCCTACATCACCCCAAATGCCATAGGTCACTTATTATCATCCTAACATCAACTTCACATAACGCCATAGGAAATTGCAACCTACCATGTACTCAAAAACAAAGTACAGAATGTCATTTTCTCGAATAACTTCCTTTAGCTTGACAATATTTGGATGATTCATTCTCCGTAATGACTGCAAAAAGAGGAATTTATAAAGTTAAATGTAGAAACATTATATTGCAAATGAAACTTCAGAATCAGCAAGATTTCATACTTTGACTTCTCTCAGGTTTACACACTCCTCCCAAGAGTAATATTTCTTCTTCATTTTCTTGATAGCGACCTGCATTTTACATCAGAAGATAGAAGGGACGAAAAACACAATCAGAATTTGTATTGGCATTAGGAAATGCACGTTCATCAAGCAAGGTAAACCAATTGCCAAGAAAAGCTACACTCACAACTTCACCAGTTTGCTTATTAAGAGCTCTCCAAACACTCCCAAATGTTCCATCACCGACTTCCTTGATTAACTTGTACCTGTGTTCAATAAGCTAAGTTTAAAAAGGAATTTTGCTTCAAAAATAAATAATATATGGGGAAAATGCACAATTTCTCCGACAAATATTCACCTCTCCATTGTTCCGTGGAACACAAAGTAGCTCTTTCTTTATTCAACAAAGGTAAATAGACACACAAAGATGGGTTGCATTTATCACTTGCAGATGACACTCACAAAGGGACAATAGAATGTTAATATATGTCTGCTGGTCCAGCAAACTCCACCATCAATTTTCTGTCATGACATAAGATGGCACGAAAACAGAAACTTTGTGATGGACAAGCAGCACAGCCTTATTGAATGATACATCCACGACTTTGTAATGGTAGGAGGAGGTGGTAGTAAAGGACAAGAACGAGAGCATACTGATGCTTGCAAGGTTGAACAATGATTGTTGATCAAAACCACATCATTAGTCTCAAGCCAAAGTTCCCAATGCACAAAACTTCGAGATTTTAAAGATAGCTACTCCTAAACTACATAGAAAGTGTTTCAGAACCTTCAGGTAGCTGATGTCTTGTCACTACCAGTACCATGCAAGAAGCAACAAAACAATTACTAATAGCTACAATTCAATGCAATTGCTTATCCAATGCTCAAGATGCAGACAGCATCTGATATTCAGTCACAAGTATACGTGCTTCAGCCCTACAAAAAAAATGGAGGGAAAAGAAAAGGGAAATTAGAATTCAATTTTAATTAAAAAAAATTGAGCAGAGAAGGATTTATAAAAGTTATGCTATAGCTCTCTTACCCCAGAAGACAACTTATGTGAAGTTTCCGGTTTATGATCAGTCAGCAATGCACTGTCCAAAGAACTTACCATTAAAAAATACCGATCACATTGATTTAAGCCAAAAATAGAAGCAGAGTAAATTCTTACTTGCACAAGTGCATAAAGGATGCAGCACCAGTCTCAGAAGAAGCTAACATTACGTACAATGTGCTGATCATTAACCAGGAGAACACTAGGTGCAATTAACAAAGGAAACGAGAAGAAAATCTCCAAGGATGAAGAACCGCCAATCAAGCCCTTTTTGGAAAGAAAACAACCGATACTGGTGGCATATTGGCATGAAACAATCTCCCTCCATATCTCAAGAATAAAAACAAGAAAATTTAGATTTGAAGCCGGGGCACCCTGCAATTGAAGCAAACAAGCAAAGCTCAGATTTAAATAAATAATAAAAAAAACTGTATAGGTCCAATTACTCTTTTATACTACATACAACTAAATAAACAAATATCCTAACAAAAATCTGACATGAAAGGAAGTGACGTAAATTTAAATACAAGCAAAAGCAGTGATTCAACAGAGCAAGCAGCATTTATGCACAAGATTAAGAATTTACCAGAGCTTAAATTGTGACAACAACAACAACTAGCCGCATATCAACCCGATATATCAATTAAAAACAAAGTCTAAAATGAACTTAAGTTCATGAAATATCTAAATTACCTCCAAAGTACAACAATCTCAAACCAATTTCGTCAATTAATATTTCAAGGTCTCAATTCAGATATCACAGAATAACTCAAGTGTCCTCTAAGGCAACTATATGATCGGCATCTAAGTCATTTACAAGGTTTAACAAATAACTAATTATCCATGACTAAGATGCATGATAAAAAAAAAAAAGAACCAACGGACCAGTCAGAACTCAGAACGTTAGTTTGAGGTCAAATGTCATAAGGAGACTGATCAAAATAGGGTCACAGGGACCTCAGGGTATAATCTAAGATAATCCTCGAGGAGCTATTCACCATGGAAGCCGCACGTGTCAAGGAACTAGGTAGTATTGTCATTTATACAGAGCATAAAGTTATCGGTCCGTTAAATTAGAAATCAGGAGAACATTGGAATGTGGCTGAATATTATCCAGAGGACAAGTAATCGAATTGCATGTAAGCAATGCACTTTCACCGGCGAAGTAGCAGGATTAATAGCATTCCAAGTAAACCGGTAAGAAACTATATGACGACAACCATACACTGATTACATCAAACATTTGACTTTAAGAGAAATGGATAATCGAAACAGCATCAGCAGATAATCCTTCCAATAGGATGAAACTAAGCTAAGCTAAAAATTAAATATAATTGGATAAAAGAAGAGGAACCCTAACAAATCTACAAAATCGGAAGCAAAACCTCAACCACAGGCCTTAAATGTCACAACAACAAATTTAACCTCGGCCGAAGCCCAATATAGAGCCAAATCAATCGCTACATCCTCAAAATTAAGGTGTTCTGCAATACAATTATCGAATCTACCAAACTTACCAAGCCTTCGCGTTCGATTAAAGATTACACGACAACGAAAAATTACGCAAATTCAAACCGACTAAAACAAAAAATCCAATGAATCCGAAACGGATCAGATCAGATCTGTACGGAAGAGACAATGGAATCACATGGAGAGATATGAGAATAAGAAGAAAGAAAATGCGACGGAGAAGAAGAAGAGAAAGGACCTTAATAGCAAGCGGCATAACCACCGTCTCCTAGGACGGGAAAAGGTGGAATCCAGAGCTTCCTCTCTGCGGGAGCAATCGAATTTGCCTTCCTTCTTGCTACCTATATTCTCTCTCCTTCTCTTTCTCTCTCTTCCTGCCGTCGTTGATCTTTATTCTCTCGTGCGGACCAAGAGAAATAGGAAGGCCCTTGTTTGCGAGCGACACATAAATTTACGGATTTACCATCACCACCACGTGTTGACTGTTAACGCGTCGCGTGGTCATCCCGCATTTTTATAGCCACATCCCCTTCGATACGATACGAGTTGCCAACTTGAAACCTCCTCAACGTCGATCATAGGTATCATGACTGTATTTTTTTTTTTTTTTCAAGTGACAGTCTATATTACATGTAAGAAAGAAACAATTTTTATTTCAGATTTACAAATTTTGAGAATTCATGATGATTTAATTTCTGTAAAAATTTTAGAGACTGGTTTGAAATTAAATTTTGTAGCAAAGTTAACCAAATGTTGTAAATTTGCTAAAATTTTATACCACAAATAAATTTGCGAATTATACAATTTGTTCAAATACTATTACTTTTGTGCTTGTAATTTTGAAGGATGAAGACATGATATTTGGTTTTTCTAAAAAAAGCATATTATATAATAACCTATTTTGAAATAAACCCACCATTTTATGGAACATTGTTGGCGGTTGCATCCCATGATAATTTTCTCAGAGAAAACGTCATTCTCTGAACTATATCAATATCATGATGAAAAAGTGATCATAATGTTTTGCCGACTTTTTATCATCAATGTTATCATGGCTTTTCATTTTGAATATAATGGCATGATACGACATCTTTAAATCATAATTCAGATTTGATTGAGGGACTCTCCTTCAAATTGAGAGAGAGAGAGAGAGAGAGAGAGAGAGAGAGCTATAAAATTTCAAATGAAGTTTGTTATTAAGAATTAATTAGGGAATAAGAAACTTGATAAGCAATTTACAAACTCTTTTTTTTTTTTGGGGGGGGGGGGATAACTGATTTGAAATTATACAATTTCAAAGTTTTTTCTGTCTTATTCCCTAAAATTTTAGACAACATAATTTGGGGTTTAAAAAGAAATGAATTCCTTGAGCCAACAAAAAATGGGGCATCTCAACGGGAAAAAATAGTGATAAGTTATATTAAATATGTTAGATGGCCAATGTTGACCAACGCGTTGGCCTGGCTGGAAAAAGTTTAAAGGTTAGCTGGGAGTGGCTTTAGTTAGGTTGAGAGGTAATGCACAGAGGAGGATTTGGGTGTTGGATCTTATGATGATGACACATTTAATAATTTATTTTCTGAGCATTCATGCCAGAGAGAAGTGATGAGGCAAAAGGGCGTTAGGTGGAATAAGTAGCGACAAAAAGATTGAGAGGCCGTGGCGGACAATCTAAGCAAATAGAAGAGTAGTCCCATATGCTTGATTTCACTTTCACTCCAAGATTTTGAATGGCCTTCAGAAATCAAAAGGGCTCTTTGGTAGATAGTTCTGTTTCTTTTCTTTTTTTTTTTTTAAAACAATTTAAACACACTTATGCACACAAACATATCAACGATACACTCAAATCTAGGACCTTATCCAAACATGGCCGATGGTGTTGTGCTAGGACAACTAGCCATTAACATATACGTAGTGGTATTGTTTCACTCTGATCACAGAACATGGACTTATTTGTTCCTAGTAATTAATGGAGTGCAGTCAAATCTCAAAACAAGAGTTTGTCTCAGACCCTCAAGATTGTAAATAACCAAGTGCAGGTAGCAAACTAGTCACAAATTCAAAAAGGATTTAGATAGCTTCATAGACCGAAAGTTGGAAGCCAAACCATACAAATAACGGGAACGGGCTTTGAATTGGCACCAAAGGAAAGCCAGAGGATGACTTACCTGTCTATCATATATACAGTGGGAACATCTATAAGTCGTTGTGTGGTGTGCGGAAATTACACAGATGCATTGCTTAGATATAAATCATTGAACTCGAGTGGAAACCTTGCACAGCTGTGGGGATGGTCATTCTGGCACAGGGATTCGGGTGACCAAGAGTCTGAATCCTCTACATGCAGAGTATTCATAACTCTCAAAGCTGGCTTTCCATGACAGTATCCAGAGCTTTGCCTTTCACAGAGGAGTCACAGAGGAGTGGTGTGTCTTGGCGATAATCTTCAAAAAGAAGCATAAATTTTTTCATCCCGCTGTGTTGCAACCGAAAAGGCTAAGTCCATAACAGATTCAAGAGCCAACACATGCTTTCCATTAACTGGGTGGAATTTTCTCAATATGCAGATACCAAAGGTCATTGTAACTGCAATTTCAGTCCAGCAGTTTACGGTTCAACATCCATTCTGCAGACACACTGAAGCAGGCTTTCACCTCACTTGGCAAAAAGCCATGTCATCCACTTTGACAAGCAATGTAAATGAAGGTGGTCAGGTAAATCTACCTAGATAGAGAAATCATCATACAATCAGTACAACAGATAATATCTCAATATTTTGGAATAAGAACAGCATAATACAACTTAAATACAGTTTCAAGTAAGTATCAGTTAGAAGTTCAATAGATTTCATTGGAAGATAAAGGGATCAACTAACATTAGTCCATGTTGCAAGATACCCATCAGTTGAAAGCAACCAGCTTCCAGAATTTGATAGCATATCCAACTTCTCACTTGTGGGATCAAATTTCACCAGTGCATCATCATAATCATCAAGAAGGTCTTGGTTCCTCCTCCTTTTCTTCCGAGCCTTTCGTTTCTTCCTACTTTTATCTACTATCTGTTCATCTGATAATCCATCATCATCTAGCAATGCATATTTGTCAGATCTGCGGAAACCAATATGATTATTCAAAAAGACAGACTCCCACGATTCAGGAGTGCGGCATTCTTGTGACATTCTATAATAAAGAACCCAACATTGAAGTCCCAGACACTTCATCACTTCTGAAGTTGACATCTCACAAGCATTCTTAAAGAAAAATATCAAGCTATTGGAGTTGCTAGGTATTGCAGATATCTTTGAGACAATTTCTTTGACTCTTTCCTGCGAGTTTTGGGCATCTTCTTCATGCAAAAGACGAAGAAGTTGCCTTCCCTGGGTAATAATAGCATTTAACAGTAGTATCCGGTCAATCGATCCAGGAACCTCACTCTTTGCAAGTACAATCTCAAATAAACTAGAGATGCCATTGAAATATTTAGATTCCATTGTTGGGTGAAGACATCTACGAAGCAGTTTCAAAAAGCTGAATAAATCCTGCTCTTCAAGAGTTATAAGAAGGTGGTGACACAAAGAAGAAAACGGCTGCCCTGTGAGGAATTCACCTATAACTTCCCATATATCTCCTGCATCCTCTTCATACATTAAATCAATAAAATATTGCACAAAGAATTGCCTGTCAATGAAAAAAATATCACCATCTTTCACTGACTCCGTAAACTCATTGGATGACCAAAATTCGGGAACATTCTCCAGAAAATTTTCTACAGTTTGCTGAATGTCCAAATCAAGAAAATAATGAGGCTTTGTAGCAACTACTGCTGGTGATTGCCCATGTTTTCCCTTCCACTCCAACTCCTCCCAACAGATATCCCTATTTTTGAATGCAAATTGGGACAAGGCCTTTGCACCTTTTCCAAGCTCTAGTCCATTGCCAGAGGAATAATTGACAAACCACTGCAATGCACGCTTTGGATTACCTGCATTCCTCAAAATTTTGCACAATCAGGACTCACAATCACATACACAAACAAACAAACAAACAAATGGAAGGTATTAACAAAAAGCATAGATGAAACTCACCTTCAAAAAAAATTTCAAGTATGTGGCTTCTCTTTGCTAAAATGGATCCCCCCATCTGTGGTTTCTTCTCAAACATCATGTGCAAAAGTTGAGAAGCTAAACCATGCTTCTGTGATTTAAGTAAATTCAGAAATAACTCGCACTGATGGCGAGGAGTGATGGAAGTCATTCCTGCAATGGTGTTACAAAGCCATAGTCGAGCTTCTGATCGACTTCCTGACGTAATCACCGACCAAATAGTAGATTCCAACTCATTCAAAAGGGATGCTCTCAATTTCATTGAGTCACCACTATCCACATCTTCATCACACCTAGGCTCCGACAAAAACAAATCAATCATCTTGCGGCTGGAGGAAGATAGTATTCTTCCTGCAAGAAACGAGTTCAGTCGTCAATATGTTTTAGCTTAAAAAACGCTACAATCAGAGTCAAGAAAACAAGATTATCCAGAGAAAGAGAAAGAAACTCTGGATTTCAAGTGCACCGGAGAATATTTGTAATCACAAAATAGCACCCAAATTAATAATTTTCTTCTACTTCAAGTCGGTTGGACGGAAAAAAATGGGAGAAGACTTCCACATTCTGCGTATTCAAAGATCGTAGCGCAAGAAAAAACATATATAGAAAATGGCAAAATGCCGCACCATTGAAGAGTTTCGAAGATTCATTATGCAGTCAAGGAAAAAAAGAGAAACTATTGAAAGAAAAAAATCAATTGAGATTATACTACGGAGGAATTTCGTATACTGTATTTACCAATTATGGCTCGAAAAGGTCAGGTGTAATCGCGTTAATTTGGCATCACTGAAGTGAACGGAGAAGCTTCAAGATGTGGGAGATAGCTCTAAATTGCCCTAGAACGACGGAATAAGTCGGAAAGATGACGATATTAGTATGTCAAAGACCAACATTAAAATAAAAAACAAAAAAAACAATTTATTTATTTATTTTTTTTTGCCAGCTATTTTTATAGGATATTGTCACTATCAATTTTATCTCACTACCAAGTTACTACCACTTTTTCGCCGTTAGATCATAATCTTATCTACATTAATTATTTCTCTCTCTTATTGAGATTCTGATCTAACGGTAAAATAGTGGTAGTGACTTGGTAGTGACATAAAATTAGTAGTGACAATATCTTATCCCATAAAACATACTACAACTTCGCTCCTAATTATAAGACCTAGTTGACCTTTTTCGGAGAGATTAAAAAAATTTAAATAAGTTATTTAATTATTTTATATATTGTGTATCTTTATATTATATATTAGTAGTTTATTAGTCAAACTAATTAGTTTTAGAAAAAAATAATAAAATTAAAAATATTCTATAGTAATTTAATTAATTTTCTGAATCTCTTAAAAAAAATCAACTAGATTTTATAATTAGAAGTGGTGGGAGTAACTTGAATTTCGAAGAATTGAAAATAGTTCGTGCGATCTGTAATGCAATGCAGGAATATTTAAAGGGGAACAAAAAAAGACGGATATACGATGAAATAAAGATGTAACAATCTATTACTTTGTTGCCAAATTAAAAATATATTTTATATATACACAACGCATAATTTACAAAAAAATTAAATAGTAAATTCGTCCTGAAAATATAGGCCCTGAAGTAATATTACGTTGGAAGTTTTTTTTTTTTTAAATCACAATGTTACCTAAGTTTTAAAATGTAGCAATATTGCCCTATTTCATTAAAAATCTAATGTTGACCATAAAAAAAATTGACATTTATCATTAACTTTTTAACAATAATAGAAACAAAGTTACATTTTAAAACTTCCACAGTTCTAGGGCAACATTGACATTAAAAAAAAAAATCAGGGTAAAAAAGCATGGAACTGAAATAACTCACTAAGAACGCTTACGCGGTACAATTGAATCAAATAAGCCCTTATGGAATAAATATTCAGCCTCTTGTGAACCTTCAGGTACTGTTATATTCAATGTTTGCTCAATTAACATTGCTTCTGAATCAAAACTTCCATAATAAATTTGCTACTTAACTCTTTATAAAATAAGATAATTATTGAAAGCATTTTCATCTGAGTTATCCAAGAATATGATTAAATTGTCCATTTTCCCGAAACTTAATTCCCACGTTTTATTCATCCAAAAAAAGTTATGATGTACTCCCTCCGGTCCTAATTATAAGAGCTAGTTGACTTTTTTGGAGAGATTAAGGAAGCTAATTAAATTATTTTAGAGTATTTTTATTTTTATTTCTTTCTTCAAACTAATTAGTTTAACTAATAAACTAATATATAATCTAAGGATACACAACATATGAAATGATTAAGTAACTTATTTAGCTTCCTTAACTTCTCCAAAGAAAGTCAACTAGCTCTTATAATTAGGACCGGAGGTATAATATTAACACAGGTATCATACATAAACTCTAAATTTTTAAAATAGTACTAGTAGTTTCTCTCTAAATTTAAATCTAATAAAAATACTAGCTATAAACTCTATTACATAATTATTCTTTTAAAATTTAAAAATATAACAATAATCTTCTAACATCCCACCATTAAAAAAAAATATGGGGAAATACAAAAGGAGGCAAAAGGCCAAAGAAGAGTCTCAAGCACAAATGAGCTAATGATAATCTTATCCTCTCCGGTCCTAATTTTAAGAATTAGTTAACTTTTTTTAGAAAGATTAAAGAAACTAATTAAATTATTTTAGGGTATTTTTTTTCTTCAAACTAATTAGTTTAACTAATAAACTAATATATGATCTAAGGATACACAATATATGAAACGATTAAGTAATTTGTTTAGCTTCCTTAATCTCTCAAAAAGAAAAAAGTCAACTAGCTCTTATAATTAGGACTGGAGGTAGTACATCTTAGAGGAGGTTTGTAATGTCACTCGACTAGGCATGGAAATAAGTTAGGCCAAGTCAGATTTTGACTAAATAGGCTTGAGCTTACAATGGGCGCAGAAGGCCTGAGCCTGAGCCTGGGCCTGAGCCTAAATTTAGGCCTTTTTTTAGTCTCAAGCATGAGCCTTAATAAGGCCTTGTAGAGCTTGAAGTCTTTTTAAAGACCTACATTATATGTAGGCCTTTAAAAAAGCCTCATATTGCAGGCCTTGGAGGCCATAAATAGGCTTTGTATACTTTGAGCCTATCAAAACTTATATAAATATATCTTGAAATTATAATATAAGAATAAAAATAAAAATATTATCTTATTTATATAATATAAATATAATTATATTTAGGCTAAAGTACCCGTTTGATCCTTTATGTTTGCTTCAGGTACCCTTTTAGTCCCTTAAGTTTGTAAAGTGCTCGTTTGGTCCTTGAAAGTTAACACCGTTAAGCAGACTTAACGGAAAATGCTAACTCAACAATTTTAAACGATGACTGTACACTTAAATGCTGACAAAGCAAGCTTATATATTATTTTTTTTAATAAATTAATATTTTAAATCCTGTAAATTGAAATTTTAAACGATAACTGTACACTTAAATGCCTCAGACGAAGAATATATACCCAAAGTTTGCTTGAATAAGTTTCAATTTACAGGATTTAAAATATTAATTTATTTAAAAAATAACATGTAAACTTGCTTTGTCAACATTTAAGTGCACAGTCATCATTTAAAATTGCTGAGTTAGTATTTTCCGTTAGGTCTGCTTAACAGTGTTAACTTTCAAGGACCAAATGAGCGCTTTACAAACTTAAGGGACTAAATGGATACTTGAAGTAAACATAAAGGACCAAACGGGTACTTTAGCATTATATTTATTTAATATTTAAATAGGTCAAGCCTAAAAGCCTACAGGTCAAACCTTAACAAACAGGTCAGACCTTTAAATAAGCCTTAACCTGACATTTTTAACAAACAGGTCAAGCCTAATCAGGCCCTAAACAGGCTAGACTGTAAGCCACCTGATAAAGACCTGATTTATTCCCACCTTTACACTTGACTGATATTTCATACCCGAACTTTATTATATTAGGTAAGCCTAGCTATATGTAAAATGTGTTAATCAAATCACTCAAGCATTTGCTTCAATACATACGCGATCGTATGAAACGGTGCTCTCGCATAATCTGTTTTTTTATATCTTCAACAACACCAAAATTAAAGTCGGTAATTAAAGACCAATGGCTGGTAAAATTGAACGCAGAATATTGAGATTTTGATAAAAAGAAAGAAAAAATAAAAGTACATATGAACAGCTTTGTTCTTTTCTCAGTGGAATACATGAAAAATCAGCAAATTTCAATAACGGGAATGGGTAAGACACTTGCTGTATCTATGGGGTCTAAAACTTTCTTCTCATTTCTTCACATGAATTCACTTTCATACTACAACGGCATCAAAGGAAAGGACAATAGAGACAGAGATAAAAGGAAGCAATATCTGATACACTTGAACCATATAAAGAATACATGTGTAAGAATTTATAGCTATGAATATTTTCTATATAAAATTAAGATTATTGTAAAGTTACTAATCTTGAATAATATAACCCAACTTCAACTTTAATGATTTTTGGTGTCTTTGATAGAATTTTAGCCAATCTTTTTTGCTGAGAGCGGCATTGAACTCGCTTCCCTTTGCATCTTACTCATGGAATTAAGAGCTCTAGCCTTCTCATCACTACTGGTTCTGGTTCTGCGCATCAAGAGCTGTCATCTTGAGCGCCTGTTGGATGATGACTGCCATAGCTTTTTCTGGCATATCAATATCTTCTCCTTATCAGAGCCATCTTCAGTTTCTTGTTTATGACATACCCATCTCATACCCTTGGCAATGCTGGAAATAGCATTTATATAATAGTTGGATTCTCGAATTATCGCGTATCCAGTGGGGCGTAAAATTCGGTCCATCTCCAGCATCACATACTTCATTTCACATCTGTCAATAACCAATCAACCAACATTGTTAGAGCGCTGCACGCATGTTTAGTTGGGATTCAGTACTATAATTTGTATTGATGAATGATTTCTACAAGTGCAATGGGAAAAGAGTAATAAAATCCATCTCATGGAAGATCTTGCAAGATTCCTGTTGAAACATGATCAAGTAAGTCAAATAATGTGACTTGCTATTGGCTTAAACCTGACTGATTTTTCTAGTGATCTGAATATATTGCAAACCATAAGATACCTTCACAACCGTTTCATAGAGTCATGTGGAAGATCAGATTAAATCCAAAGTGAATTTTAAGACCACATTCAAGTAGCTATATGCAAGAATTTGTTAAAATTAAAGTTCAAAGCTTTCCTAATAGAATATTTCTAAGAATAAAAAGTAAGAGAATTGACAGAGTCACCTGTGGCTTTCTTCAGTAAAGAGTCCATCAAGATGGAGCAGGTCATAAGTTCGAGGATATGTTGAAAAGGCTTCACACCTACCAAACAATAAAACTCAAATCAAAAGAAGATTTTGATAACAGCCAACTAAACATTCACCATTTCAGGTTTTTATTCATAAGCAATATTTCAAACTTACCAATCATGCAAGGTCCCAATAAGGCCTCGATCATAAACCACAGGAAGTGTATTGGTGGCATAAGATGAGACCACATTCATGACCCATACAGGATCTTTGATCAAAGATGAAGCAAAACCTCCATAAACCGTATTCATGTCCATCGCATTCCTAATCTTGTCAGTCCCAAGGTCAGGAAGCAACTTCTTGTAGTGTTTAACACGGTTCTTCCACTTGCTGTCATCATGATTGAAAGCGCTAGAACTTCCGCCATCGATAAGAGAAGCCCGTTCAGGTGCAACATTCAATCGCTCAGGCCACTTGGGAACAGCTGCCAAACCTGATTTCTTAAGCTTTGGATCTGGGACTACAAGACAAGCACGAAGGGGTGTGTACCATGCTGAATCAGGCTCGAGGCTGTCATCGCATTTTGGTGGATAGGTTTCCTTAGCCAACTTATCATAGCAACTGTTATCTGGAGATTTCTGCCATACTGCAATGTCACCCTTCTTATTGTACATTTTAAAGCACAATGAAGTCAGCAAGTCTTGCAACTTCTCATAATCTGATTTTTGCTCTTCCACAGTTGTGTTCCATCCACGCCACCTGTTCTCATAGTTAACTGGAGGACCAGACAAGACCCAAAACCCACCGGGACGGAGTATACGATGTATTTCAAGCAGGTAAATTCCACCTGAAAGTATACATTCATTCTATTAAAACGAGGTAGAATAGTTGAATAAACACACAGTTACATACAAAACAAAAGGAGAGTAGACTTCTTAGCTTTAAGCAGAAAGAGCCTAACGTAAACCACTAAAAAAAGAAACCTCAAAAGAAAAGCACGTTAATCATACTAGGAAAACACAATTTTCTACTCACAAGGACAAAATTGTGTTTCAGTTTAATTGACAGAAGTTAACAATCCAGTGATAATTACCAAATTCAGTCCATGGGATGAGGCATCTTGAGCAATGAGCCATATCAAAGGAGTTTGATGGGAATGGAAGTCGCTGGGTAGAAATCACACCAAGAATTGCAGGGATGCCACGCTCCAAAGCAAATTGAACTTGAGCTTCATGGTTATCCCTTGGAGCAAGAGAAACTGTTAGAATTCCACGATCCAACAAGTCACCGCCCCAGCTAGCAACCTAAGATAAAACAGGGATATACTGTTAATTTCATAAATCTGCAGAAATTAACAGGTTTTATATGATATACAATGCAATCAAGAAAATAAATATAGCGAAGGTGATAGGTGTAAGTGAATTCAAGCCTAAAAAGATTGCTGAGGATCATTATAGGGATTAATGCAGGGAAAAAACGTTGTTAGGAAAACAAAATGTAAAACTCACCCCACAACCAGTATCAAGGGCAGTTCGAATAGTCCCGTCTTTCATTTCTGGAATCAGATCTTGCATTAAATCAACATATTCACTCACACCATTGGGGAACATAGTACCCCCACCAGGAAAGAGAAATTTTTCCCCTTTCTTTATCAACCAATGCTGATTAGACTTCTGCTTGTTGATCCAATCATAAGGCACATTCCTGAAATTAGGGTAACATAAAACTTGAAGAAATGGACAGCTTGGATTCAATTGCAGACAACTAAGAAATAATCCATCCTTAGAATTCTAGAGCTAAAGAAAGCATATTTGTACCTGTACCAACATTCATCCTTGCTCTTTGGCCATCTAATTGGAGGCTTATACCCATTCGGGGGAGGAATTAAGCACTCTTTCCTCTCAAAAATTGGAGGGCAATGGCGCTCCAACAAAGTAAGCCGATAGTAGCCATACTTCCTCCACCTCTGTAAAATCATGCTTACTTTAATCAACAATGCGACTTTTTTCTATTAATTCTACAGAACCGAAAAAATAAACTCGTAATAATACCTTTGGATCTGTGCATGGGGTGTAGTCTTGATAGTCAATGCTGCATTCAGGGAAGCTATTGGATTTAACTTGCAGAGTAGCAACTGCTGATCCTTTAAAGGTTTCAGCTGTCTTCTGAGTATTAATCGTGACAAATTTTCCCTTCTCGGAACAGAAGATCCCACCTAGATAGAAAGAAAGTCCAAACAGCACAACAAACATGATCGCCATAGAGGCAGCCCTTGAACTCTTGTCTGGATGGGTGATTGGTTTCCCATCTTTATGCTTCATGGTTCAAGAATTAATCAACTAAGCACCTGCAGAACAGCGAAGTATACTCAGCTTTACTGCAATGCAACAGTGTCGCATTCCCCCACTCATAAATTTATAACAAAACTATAGACAGAATGACCAAGAGGCCTTTTACAAATCAGAATCACATATCATTCACAATTGTCAGCAATCACTTATAAAGGAGCCATTGAATTTTGTAATAGCCATTCAAATACACCCATCATAAGAATTCAATTTCCCATTAAAGAGAAGTCATTTGAAAACTAAGCACATTAAAATAATTACATCTGTCATGGTGTTCTGGCTTTTTCTTCCTAAAATTTCCAGCAATCAAGCGGGCATTATCAATTAAGGTCTCCTGCAAATTCAGAAATCAACTTCATTTGAATTACCATACCACCCTAGTTCTGCCAACTAACTAGAGAGGCCTCAGCAATTTTAGATCGCTACATTGAAAAGAAAAACAAGGACCAATTAATCAATATCCAGAAACAGCAAAGGCTGTTGATTGCTGAGAAACTTACAATACCGAGATCAATGTACAGGAAAGAAACTTCCGGGAAAGATCAAGTTTTCGGAAAGAAGATGGAAAGATTTTTATTTATTTATTTATTTTTGATGAAAAAAAGATAAACTCCAGCTGTTAAGAGTTACTTTTTTTCTTCGTCGAAGTTAAGAGTAATGACGAGGCTAAGCTGCAAATAAAAAATCACACACTACCGACACTTCTTGCTTTCCATGTCACTTTGCCTTTATAAATTTCACATGGCATAGGGCCCTTGAAAAAGGCGAAGCGAAGCACTAGATCTTGCAACATGCTATTGATGGAAGGGCGAAAAAAGTAAAGAGCGGGTGAAAGACCGAAAGAGCATGAAGTAATATAATCATTTCTTCGCATACACGAAAAGATTCCATAATTCATTTGTCAGTGCTTGCCGATCAGCTACTTCTTGTACGGATCATCAATACCAGCATGACACTCAAACAGAGCAAGACCGAATTAAAGAAGTACGAAAAAAAACAAGAAGAAGCACAGCTTTATTATCTAAGTTTTCATGATTCTGAAAATAAAAATGCATTCTATCCCAAAAAAATACGATAATCTCGGAAGAGAAGATTTTACAATAAATCAGTATAAGCACTCGAATACCAGGGGGAAAAATTCAGAGAACATGAAAATAGGAAATGGACAAAAACACAAAAAAAACATAAAACCCACGAGCGCGAATCAGATCTGTGACTCAAAAGAATATAGTGAGTTAGAATCAGAGAAAAGGACGTTTCAATCCAAAGAGATCTGACAGAAGAAGGACACCGATGAAGAAGCAAGCAGTAATAAACAGAGGAATATAAAACCAGATAAGCTGAGGGAGAGAAAAAGAATCACCACTCACAATACAACAAAAGACAATCCAACAAGTCTTGGCTGCAAGGATTGAGGGGTTGGAGTTCAAAAGAACCAAAATCTGAGCGAAAGAAAAGTAACAAGAACAATAATGAAAGAAAGACAAAAAAGAATGGGAAAGAACGTACCGGTTGGTGTTTGAGATATATGCGTTGAAAGAATGTGAAAAGGGAGAAAAGGGGCTAGGCCTGAAACGCTCTTCTCAGAGGATAAGAGTAGAGAGAAGAGGAAAAAGGCCTAGAAATGAAGGCAACATGCATTAACGAGAGTCAGAAATCGCTGCTTGACGAGCTGAACTGAACGCTTATATAACTATTCGCTGCCCATGTGTGTGCGCCTCGCTGTCCTCTCGCTATATTCGACTTCCATGCTGCTGCTTCTTCTGCCCAATCGAAATCGAGTATAATATTACCATTCCAAGAAGAAAGAATTCGGAGTGGGGACAAAAAAAAAATCAGCGATGGAAAATTAAATTAGGGAAAATTTCACTCAACTACTACAGTAGCCTGTTAATATTCAATAGCTCCAGGACCTTCAAGTTAAAATGAAATTAAATTTTATGATGAAAAGACATCACCACCCCTGCTTATTTATTTTCTCAAAAGAAGTCAACATTTTCCAATGGTCGGAGTTTAACCTGTTGCCGGAGCTCCAACTCCTGGCTGAAAAATATTGATTTCTAAAAAAAATAAATTAGTAAGGGTAATGATGTCTTTTTCAGTATGAATTTTAATTTCATTTTTCTTATAACATCTTATAGTTAAGTTTCAAAATTTTTTAAGGGTCATTATATATTAATTGGCTAAAGCAATCTTTGATTGAAATTTTTCCAATTAATTGTCGAGATTAATTAATATTTAATAATTATTTTTCCTTTTTCTCACTTTTTATTAGTGTTTTTTTTCCTCCATTGAAATTCTGATTTGGGAATTTGGCTTTTACCTTGCATGGCAAAATTGTCAATGTACTAATACATGTTGGAATTTATTTATTTTTAATTTACTTGTTTGGTATTCAGACCCGGGACAAGCACAATGAAACTGAAATGATTATTTCTGCTTGTATTGCCATCCCACCGGCTAAGACTTGACTTTTACCTCATGAGGCGCTGAAAACCAAAAACCACTTTGACACTTTGGCCCCTTTTTAGCCCGCGTAATTTGGTTAATCTCCCGAATGGGTTTCTGCCACGTGGCACTCTTTCACAGGAATTCTCCACTATCACTTTTAGAGTACGGAGTATTAAAAAAAATAATGAAATATGCGTGCAATTTTTAAAATATTTGTTTTGTGTTGAAGCAGTAGAGTTTGGTGGAGCAACTTTTTTATTTTTGGTGAAACTTAGGTAGAGAAAATTTATTAGGATTCAAATACAATTCACATCCTCGTAATATTTTTTTTTGCCGGAAAATCCTCGTAATAGATTGTTGTCCCGAAAAATCTTCAAATTGTATTAAAAATATAATTAATTTAGATATTATTTCTTATTTTGTTTCTAAAATAAGAATACAAAATGTATTTAATTTGTGTATTTAATTATAGCCTACCCTGTAAGATAAGGAAAAAATATTTTATTGATTGGCAATTTGGCATCACATGTGTATTTCTTTGTAAGAATTACTCGCTCCCTTTCAATATTCATATTTTTAGTTATCTAAAAAATATGGACGTTAATGATTAAGTTTAAAGTTGATCTTGTGTAGTTTAGGAAAGAATGTTAACAAATACTCCTGTACTAATTATTTAAATAATTTTTCCCAATATTTTTTTGGTAAGGTTTTCTCTCTTTTTAAATGCCTATAAACTGTAGCCAACAAATTTGTGTTTGACGAGATTCGAACACAATTTAAGAGTAATGCGTTTTCTTCTCAAAGAATGTAAGATAAAGTTTTTTTTATTGGTTTATAAATTCATAATGATATAAATATATTAACATATTTTAAGATGTCATGGTTTGACTGATTTTTTTTTTTTTTGGGACAAAATGATTTGACTTCAAGTTAGGAACCGAAAATTATAGAAAAGGATCAGGTCCATGGTAGTTATAAAATCGATTTATCACTGCAATTTTAGGTTTTTACGATTTTTTTTCAATTTTACTACGTTACGATTTTACGTTTTACGATTTTTCATTCTCCTTCCGTTTTCAGGTAAAATCTACGTTTTCACTACTATGACTACATCTCTACTTAAATGTTTTTTAGCCCAAAAAAAGTCTCATTATTGGATAAACACAATTTAAAAACTGCTAAATCAATCAGTATCCAGTTTATTGACTCTTTTCAACTTATTGATCTTCGTAAATTAGGGGAAAAAAATAAAAATCCAATTTTGAATTGTTATTCTCCTTAAATCTCGTTAGGTTGACTGATCTATTTGAAAATGGAGATTGTTATTTGATCTTCATTTATTAATTTAATTTTTCCAAAAAAATAAAAAATCATTCAAATAATCCCTTCACAAATAAAGCTCATGAATATTTTTCTGAGAAGTCGTGTTAATTCGTCTACTTTCATATCAATATTTAAGTCCAAATTATGAGTTACCTATTAATTTGGATATTAAAAGAATGCCAAATCCCATCTTCATGTTTTTATTTTTAACACGAATAGAGAGAATGATTCTCTTCATTTCTTAAAATTTTTACTATATTATAAAAAATATTTAATTAAGAATAACAGAATATTTATCAATTATATCATACATTTTAAATAAAAGTAGTACGATTTATATAGTTTTTCTTTTTCGTAACAAATAAGTGGTAATTATAAGAGCATTTCGCCATTTTTTCCAGCTGGAATTACGTGGATGAGCATTTCTTTAATTTCACTTTAGAAAAAGAGGCCTTAACTTTAAAGTAATGATTTTTACTTGTCTGCGAATAAAAGCATATATGCAATTATAGATTCATTTGTGTGTACATTGGGGAGATACAAGGTTAACTTTATGAATTTAGGCTGATAAAAATTATATTTAATTTATTTGTTTAATGTGCACATATTTTTATGATCGATTTATATTTGATTAATTTTTTTCACCTAGACGGATATTTCAAGGTATGTTTGTGAGGGGTGGGAAACTTGGCTTCTTAAGAATTTCTGAATTCTCGGGTTAATTAGATGCACAACTTGAAGATAAATGCCATTAAAATCTTAAGTCATAAATCAATAAATAGTTTATCGAGACAGCAAAATTTAGTTTAATTGAAAGTATAATTAAGAACCAAAAAATCTAATATAATAAATATGAACAATACTTATTAATAGTATTTTTCACTAATAACTATTCTAAAATAGTTGAGATATATCTTTTGCCAAAAAAATATAGCTGATACTTAAATTATTCACTACTTATACCTTTTTTATTTTTATCTTTTTGCCAGTGTTTATGCCTTTTTTACTTCTTTTTCTTAACCTGTATTATGTCTTTTGTTACTTGAAGAAAGGTTTTTGAATATTCTAAAAATAAAGAAACACAATCTCAACAGATTTATTGAACACATAAAGTGTCTTGGTAATTATTACTCCATCCAGTCTTAAATATAATATAAAATTGACTCTCATTAATTATTACTCCATTCAGTCTTAAATATAAGACAAAATTGACTTTTTTAGAAAAATTAAGGAAACTAATTAAATTACTTTAAATAAGTAAGTATTATCAACGAGGGTAAGCGACTTGTGTCGCTTAAACAAGATCTCGAATTCGAGCCTTTTGAATGCAGAAAAGCACCACTGGGAGACTCATCCACCATAGCCAGGTGCATGGGAGACTCATCTGTAACACCACAATTTTAATACCCAAAAACTCGGTCAAAATATTGAAAATACCTTCAAAAGAGTTCAACAATATCCAAATCCTTTTACAATGTTACCATTTCGAATAAAACCCGTAATACATAATCAGGGTAAATTCCAGAAAATATTTCAGAGTTTAATACAAAACGGAAGTCTTAGGTTCATGGCAAATAAAATAACATAACATAAACTATAGGAGTACAAAAGAGCTTCCAGAGCTCACTCCATAGGTGCCTTCCCTTGCTCTCTACTAGAATAATCATCTGAAAAATGTTAATATGGGATGAGATTCCACGTCTCAGTAACTTCTGAATATTTCTACCGTACACGAGCAAATAATATATGACAAAAAGATATGGGCTGATTTCAAATATATATGTAGATTCCATAATTTCTCATACAAAATAATTTATACTAATAGTCATCAATATAGAAGGTAATAAAACATATATATCTCAAAAATTCTCTTCTCATGTCTTTACAGATTATTCATCATTATATCAAATTCTTGAACTGTTCAGAAATGCATTATGCAGTATGCAGCCTCCCTTATATCCCCTTCCAACCGTATACCGCTGACTGGAACCATAGGCTAACATATAGTCCAATAGAAACTCATTCATTTGACTGGATGGTTTCAAGCTCACCAAAACTTAAGATACACCCGGCCAAAGGTATAGAGCTTAAATCTGGACTATGGCTCCCCTCCTTTAAAATAACAACTAAGGAGGTGTCACATGTCCCACATCTCCAATAAAATCCCGGCCAGAGGAAAACATGGAAGATGGGGCCCTGAAAAGTACCATCCACTGTGCACCGAGTGGTGGCATAAACAATTCTTATCATTCAACTCCCTCCTTACTCCACCCATCACAATACAACCGCCATGATGTATTTACTCAAAAATAATGCATTATTATACCATTATATACGTTGATATGCGTATCTGTGAATAGTAAAATACTATGCGTATCTGTGAATAGTAAAATACGGTATATACATGAATAGTAAAATGAGTAGTAAATACGGTATACGTGAATAGTAACATGAATAGTAAATACGGTATACGTGAATAGTAACATGAATAGTAAATACGGTATACGTGAATAGTAAAAATGAATAGTAAATACGGTATACGTGAATAGTAAAATGAATAGTAAATACGGTATATGTGAATAGTAACGTACGTATAAATAGTACCTCTACAGATTTGCAAGTCAAAATTCCCACACCAGATCTTAAAACCATAAATATTTTCTAAATATTCTTGCCAAAATAGTAAACAAACAAATTTATAATCATACATAATTCACAAGTATAAGGAAGAATATTCAGAGTTACCTGTTACTTGCTAATACCCGAATCACCAACCAGCTATTATAACTCTCAAGCAAATATCTCTCTCTCTCTCTACCTCTCTCTAAGGCTCTTAGAAGTTGTGAAGAATGAAATGAAATGGAAGGTCTATTTATAGTTGGAAAATGGGTCTTTAAGTGTAATTTTCGTCTCTGGGTCATTTTACGTAATTTTTCCAAAAATATAAAATGGAAACTTTCCCGTGACTTCTTCAGCCGCCCCGTGAAAGTTTTAAAAATTTTTAATAATATAATATTATAATTTAAATAGTAAAATATTATTACGTGGGTCCCGCGTGAATTTTTTTCAAAACTCACGAGAAAGGTTGTCGCTCACGGGAAGTTTGCAGAGAATTATTTTGGCCGTGGGTCCCGCATGAATAGTAAAATACTATTCACGGGGCCCACAAAATACGGATTTCAAATTTATCACTTTCCAAAAATAGAGCCTACTAGTCTTCCCAAAATAGGTTTATGTTCAAGATATTAGATTCAAAATTCAGGATGTTACATTTCTCCCCTCCTAAAAGAAAATTTTGTCCTCAAAATTTCGCTATAATAAGAATTCTAACCTATATAAATAAATGAGGATAGGTTTGACGCATGCTCTCCTCCGTTTCCCAAGTAGCATCTCCGGGAGTCATTCCTTTCCACTCGACCTTTACAAGTCTAATGGTCTTGTTTCTTAATTTCTTGTCCCTTGCATCAACAATCCGCTCCGGCTCAGCTTTATACGTCATGTTATCCTTGAGTTCTACTTCTTCTACTTCTATAATGTGGGAAGGATCCGGTTGGTATTTCTTCAGTTGCGATACATGAAAGACATCATGAAGGTTCGCAAGCTGTGGAGGTAATGCAATTCTGTAAGCTACCGGTCCAACTTTCTCCAAAATCTCATAAGGACCCATAAAACGAGGTGAAAGCTTCTTTGCTCGTATTGCTCTACCAATGCCAGTCATTGGTGTGACTCTTAAGAATACATGTTCGCCCACCATGAACTCCAACGGTCGTCTTCTCTTGTCAGCATAACTCTTCTGTCGACTCTGAGCAGTGAGAAGTTTCTGCTGAATCACCTTAATCTTTTGAGTCGTCTCGTCCACAAGTTCTGGACCTATTAAAATTCGCTCATTCAATTCCGTCCAGCAAATAGGAGATCTACATTTTCTTCCATACAAAGCCTCATAAGGTGCCATCTCAATGCTGGAGTGATAACTATTGTTATATGCAAACTCCGCAAGATGAAGATGATCGTCCCAACTTCCTTTTAGTTCGATTGCACAAGCCCGCAACATGTCTTCCAGAGTTTGAATAGTCCTCTCAGTCTGCCCGTCAGTTTGAGGATGATAAGCGGTACTATAACTCATCCGAGTTCCCATAGCATTCTGCAATGCTTTCCAAAATCGTGAAGTGAATCGTGGATCACGATCAGATACGATGCTATTCGGTATCCCATGCAATCTGACAATCTCCTTCATGTAGATCTTTGCTAGTCTCTCCAATGAGTATTCTGCTGCAATTGCTAGAAAATGAGCTGACTTAGTTAACCTATCGACAATTACCCAAATGGCATTATGTCCGGATGTCGTTAGAGGAAGCCCCATGATGAAATCCATAGAGATGCTGTCCCATTTCCACTCTGGGATATCCAAATTCTTTAATAATCCAGGAGGTTTCCGATGTTCGATCTTGACTTTCTGACAAGTCAAACAACAAGTGACAAAGTCAGTCACATCTTTCTTCATGCCCCGCCACCACCAATTCCGCTTGAGATCATGATACATCTTGGTTGCTCCGGGATGGATAGTGTATTTACTCCGATGTGCCTCCTCTAGTATGAGCTTTTTTATTTCTCCATCATTAGGTATGCACACTTTTCCTTTATACCTTAATATCCCATCTCTATCGATCTCAAATTTCGATTCTTTTCCTTCTTCAATATCTTCCCTCACGTTTAATAGATATTCATCTTCGAGTTGAGCGAATTTAATCTCTTTCCAAATTGTGCTTTCAATAGTTAATGCTTCCATGGTAGCGACCAAACCTGACATTACATCAATAGATGTACTCGATATCTCCTCGAGCAATTTATATTCTCTGATCATCATCTGGGCTACATGGATTGTCTTTCTGCTTAAGGCATCTGCTACAACGTTCGCCTTTCCTGGATGATACTTCAATTCGAAGTCGTAGTCCTTGATAAACTCCATCCATCTCCTCTGTCGCATGTTGAGCTCTTTTTGGTCGAACAGGTACTTTAGACTTTTGTGGTCACTATAAACCTCGAACTTTGAACCGTAGAGGTGGTGCCTCCAAATCTTCAGAGCAAACACTACTGCTGCCAGTTCTAAGTCGTGAGTAGGATAATTCCCTTCATGTGGCCTTAACTGTCGAGAAGCATAAGCTACTACCCTACCATTTTGCATTAATACACACCCAAGACCTTTCTTGGAAGCATCTGTGTACAAAGTAAAGGTCTGAGCAGGATCTGGAATTATAAGTACTGGTGCCGTAGTCAACTTAGTCTTCAAATTTTGAAAAGCTGCTTCACACTTTTCGTCCCATACATATGGTTGTCCCTTCCTTGTTAACTTAGTCAAAGGCATAGCTATTTGCGAAAAGCCCTTGATAAATCTCCTATAATAGCCAGCTAGACCTAGAAAACTCCTGATCTCAGTCACGGACTTTGGTCGTTCCCATTGGAGAACTGCTTCAACTTTAGTATGGTCCACTGCAACACCTTCAGCCGATACGACATGGCCTAGGAATTTTACTTCCTTCAACCAAAATTCGCACTTAGACAGTTTCGCATAGAGCTTGTGCTCCTTCAACACTTGTAGCACGATTCTAAGGTGCTCTTTATGCTCTTCTTCATCCTTAGAGTAGATAAGGATGTCGTCAATGAAAACCACTACAAATTTATCTAGATATGGTCGGAAAATTCTATTCATGTAATCCATGAATACTGCTGGAGCATTTGTTAGCCCAAATGGCATAACAAGAAATTCATAATGGCCATATCTAGTTCTGAATGCAGTTTTTGAGACATCTTCAGCTTTGACTCTCAGTTGGTGATAACCTGATCTGAGGTCGATCTTGGAGAATATGGATGCTCCCTTCAACTGATCAAGTAGATCGTCGATCCTGGGTAAAGGATATTTATTCTTTATAGTCACTTTATTCAACTGGCGATAGTCAATGCATAGTCTCAGGCTCCCATCTTTCTTCTTCACAAAGAGTACGGGCGATCCCCAAGGAGATACACTGGGTCTGATAAAACCCTTTTCTAACAATTCTTCGATCTGCTTCTTCAATTCTGCTAGTTCCGATGGAGACATTCGGTAAGGAGCTTTAGAGATAGGTTCCGTTCCAGGTACGAGATCAATAGAAAATTCTACTTCTCTCTCTGGGGGTAAACCTGTCATTTCTTTCGGAAATACTTCCGGAAATTCTTTCACCACTTCAATGTTCTCTATCCCTTCCTCCACTTCTGCTTGAATGGAGAAAAACACCATGTACGCAAGACAACCATGATGAACAGGCTTTTCATCTTGTACTATAGACAACAATTGTGGTCTACTATGACTCATAGAGTCATCCGCAAGAGAGATAGTCTTCCTCTTGCAGTCAAGGATGATGTCATTAGCTGACAACCAATCCATTCCTATTATTACATCGATACCCTTCGTGGGTAAACAAACAAGGTCTATATTTGAGATCCTATTATCAATCTCAATCGTACAATTTAAGCAAGCCCTAGAAGTTTTTACTGAAGCTCCCGCCGGTGTAGAAATAATCATATAATAAGGCAATTCACTCACTCTTAAATTCAATCGAGGCACACAGTCGTATGATATAAAAGAGTGTGTGGCACCAGAATCAAATAAGGCTTCTACTTCAAGACCTTGGAGTTTGAGGATACCTTTAATCAGATTTGGTGAAGCACTTGCCTCCTGATGTGATAGTGCAAACACTTTCCCTGGCACTGCAGTTCTAGCATCCTTGGCTCCTCGAGGCTCCTCCTCGCAAAATCTGGAAATGTGTCCTGGCTTTCCACAGTTGAAACACGTCACACATGGTCCTTGGTGTATTCTTCCACACTTGGCACACATCTGATTGTTGGCGGTGCTTGCAGCAGGAGCTGTGGATCCCCTATATGAACTCTGACCTCCACTGAAGTGACTCCTTTGAGGTCCTTTGAATTGACTCCTCGGTGGTCTGCTGAAATGACTTCTTTGGGGTCCAGTAAAATAACTCCTCGATGGTCCACCAAAGTGATTTCTGGATGGTTGGCTAATGTAACGCCTCATTTTCAATACCAAAATCTTGGCCAAAATAATAGTAGCACCTCCAAATATAGGATATTCAACACTCAAACACATATTTACAATATGGCCAAAGGTAGAAATCCATTTATACAGGGCCAAAATAAATCCAATAAATAAGAGTTATTTTAAAATGCGGAAGTCTTTTAGGTTCATGGCAAATAAAATAACACAACATAAACTAAAGGAGTACAGAAGAGCCTACAAAGCTCACTCCATGGGTGCATTCCCTTGATCTCTACTAAGTTATTCACCTGAAAAATGTTAATATGGGGTGAGATTACACATCTCAGTAACTACTAAATATTTCTACCGTACACGAGCAAATAATATATGACAAAAAGATATGGGCTGATTTCAAATATATATATATAGATTCCATAATTTATCATACAAAATAATTTATACTAATAGTCATCAATATAGAAGGTATTAAAACATATATATCTCAAAAGTTCTCATCTCATGTCTTTACAGAATATTCATCATCATATCAAATTCTTGAACTGTTCAGAAATGCACTATGCAGTATGCAGCCTCCCTTATATCACCACCTCCCTTATACCGCAGACTGGAGCCATAGGCTAACACATAGTCCAATAGAAACTCATTCATTTGACTGAATTGTTCCAAGCTCACCAAAACTTAAGATACACCCGGCCAAAGGTATATAGCTTAAATCTGGACTATGGCTCCCCTCCTTTAAAATAACTAAGGAGGTGTCACATGTCCCACAACTCCAATGAAATCCCGGCCAGAGGAAAACATGGAAGATGGGGCCCTGAAACAAGTACCATCCACTGTGCACCGAGTGGTGGCATAAATCATTCTTATCATTCAAATCCCTCCTTACTCCACCCATCATAATACAACCGCCATGATGAATATGTTCACTCAAAATAATGCATTATTATACCATAAAGTTTTATACATCAATATGCGTATTTATGAATAGTGAATACTATGCATATATGTGAATAGTAAAATACGATATATATACATGAATAGTAAAAATGAAGAGTACATACGGTATGTATACGTGAATAGTAAATACGGTATGTATACGTGAATAGTATTATGAATAGTAAATACAATATACGTGAATAGTAAATACGGTATACGTGAATAGTAAAATGAATAGTAAATACGGTGTGAATAGTAAATATGGTATACGTGAATAGTAAATACAGTATACGTGAATAGTAACATGAATAGTAAAAATGAATAGTAAATACGGTATACGTGAATAGTAACGTACGTATAAATAGTACCTCTGCAGATTTGCAAATCAAAGTTCCCACACCAGATCTTAAAACCATAAATATTTTCTAAATATTCTTGCCAAAATAGTAAACAAACAAATTTATAATCATACATAATTCACAAGTATAAGGAAGAATATTCAGAGTTACCTGTTACTTGCTAATACCCGAATCACCAACCAGCTATTATAACTCTCAAGCAAACATCTCTCTACTCTCTCTCTCTCTCTACCTCTCTCTATGGCTCTTAGAAGTTGTGAAGAATGAAATGAAATGGAAGGTCTATTTATAGTTGGAAAATGGGTCTTTAAGTGTAATTTTCGTCTCTGGGTCGTTTTACGTAATTTTCCCAAAATTTAAAAAGAAGTTGCCCGTGACTACTCCCGTGATGTTTCTTTAAAAATTTTTAATAATATTTTAATAATATAATATATATTATTATTTAAATAATAAATTATTATTGAGTGGGTCCCGCGGCCAAAATTTTCAAAACTCACGAGAGTTTCTGTCGGCAGAGGAGAAATAATTTGACGTGGGTCCCACATGAATAGTAAATACGTATTTTGGAATAGTAAATACCGTATTTTTAAATAGTAAATACGTATTTGTGAATAGTGAACACTATTCATATTTCACAAATTTCAAGTATTAAATACGTATTTGCGAATAACATATATATATATATATATTTTTTAAAATACGTATTTGTATATAGTAAAAACGTATACGTGAATAGTAAATACTATTCACGGGGCCCACAAAATACTGATTTCAAATTTATTACTTTCCAAAAATAGAGCCTACTAGTCTTCCCAAGATAGGTTTATGTTCAAGATATTAGATTCAAAATTCAGGATGTTACATTTCTCCCCTCCTAAAAGAAAATTTTGTCCTCAAAATTTCGCTATAATAAGAATTCTAACCTATTTAAATAAATGAGGATAGGTTTGTCGCATGCTCTCCTCCGTTTCCCAAGTAGCATCTCCGGGAGCCATTCCTTTACACACAACCTTTACAAGCTTATAGCCTTGTTCCTCAATTACTTATCCCCCGCATCAACAATCCGCTCCGACTCAGCTTTATATATCATATTATCCCTAAGTCCTATCTCTTTCCCAAACATGCTCACCAAGCACACAACACAATTTTCGTTCATCCTGTACCCAAAGTAATATTCAGACACAGGATCCACTAGTTCCTTATTTGAACGCTTGGTTACACTGGCCTCACAGGCCAGTTCATTCTTCCTTTCTGCTTTTTTTCATTGTATTACCACGACACTGGATATTCAGATCTTACAGCTTAAGAAGCTACCCTCAGGCCATAATAACCACAACATGATATAATCTGATTATTCTGCCAACCTTAAGATAAACTTTAGACATACAGGTCTAATGTTACCATGATAGGCAACAAACACAATACTAGGCACATAAGTCTTATAGCCTAGAGATACCACCATATGCAAACTAGCTCAACGGGTCTTACCGCTTCAAGCCTCTGCTCGTCTATCCTATACCCGTGCTTCCTCAATTCAAGTTTAAGAAAACACTTACTTACTAAATCTAGCTTTCACCAATGGCAAGTAATTCAAAAACAAGTACATTTGGCAAGATT
Organism: Acacia crassicarpa; assembly: GCA_034222035.1. Classification (NCBI taxonomy): domain Eukaryota; kingdom Viridiplantae; phylum Streptophyta; class Magnoliopsida; order Fabales; family Fabaceae; genus Acacia; species Acacia crassicarpa. The sequence continues at coordinate 39,595,746 of JAWXYG010000010.1, forward strand.
CTGCAAACTAAGTATATCCACAACAGTTTCCAACCTCTTCTAACTTGTACACCTTCCACCACAATCATAATGTAAAAGTCAATTCTTGTTCGAATTTCGCAAGGATTCATTCCATGAGACATCATAGTTTATAAATGTCGATTACAAACTGGTCTTAAATCCTGTTGTAAATATTGCGTAAAAATTTCCAAACACAGCAAGTGCATTGGTAAGTTCAAAATTCAAATACTCAGGGACCTAGCAACTTATTTTAAATAGTCACCAACTCCGAATACATTCCAGGTTCCAACTTATTCTACTCAACTCATCCATGAAACACTCAATTCATTATTTCTAAAGAAAGATTCTATTATCAAGATCATTTCCTATGCTAGATAAACAGTTGGCAATTCTCTGAACACCTTACACATGTTGGTATCACATTTTGTTCCCTATTTCTCTCCAATCAATTAGTACCATATTCTAATATCTCAATTTATTCAATCAATTCAGTCTCCTAAAGAATCAATACAACTGTTAAGTTGAACTGTTATATTACATTTCTACTAGTAGCAACCCTCTAGATCCCCTACCAACTTTCAGATTCATCATCCTATTTCTAAAACCCCGATTATTCATACTAGATTCATCATACTCCATAGCTTATATCATTTAAGAACTATCCTCAAACTTTCCCCAAAAATGATAATTGTCAAATTACAAATCAACTCTTAGAACTTTAATATCAGCAAGACAGAGATATCATGTGTCCTCAATAATATCCATAGAACATTCATGTTTCACAATTCCTAGACTAAGATTTAAAACATTCAAATATTATTCTCACAATCTCAGCATTGTTCACATGATTCGAATTCAATCCTTAGTATCTCAAAGACATATACTAAATATCATCTGTTCCTCTCATAGTTATCTATTAATCACACCCAAATAACATACTAATATTGTAACATAAATCACCGGATTTCATACTTTCTTAATTAGACATACTATCTTAACTCAGATTGAATTCAAGTCTATTTTCAAATATTCCCAGACATTAATAGTCAAGTTTACAATTTGATTCTTATAACCTCAACATCAACTGATAATTCGTGTTGCCCCAAAAATACCCATTATACATACTAAGATCATGATTCACAATTCGTAATCTAATTCTTGGATTATATGAAGACTATCTACAACCTCAGTAGTATTCACAAGGTTCTAATTCTACCTCAACCTGCAATATCACAAAGGCTCATTTCGTTCTTAAGTTCTATTTCAGCTTAGATTAAATTAAAGCCTATCCTCAATATTTACTATATTCATTCTAACATCTTTCTGGCATTCCTAAGGATCACCATTTCATACCTTTCCATCGATCTTCCAACATGTTTATCCAAAAACCTTAGTCTTTGAATTATCTGTGACAAATTCATAGAGTTCTTCGGATACTCAGAGAGTGAAGAATGCTCTCGGGTTAATTGGCACAACTCATCATCATTTCAAATCTTCGGATTCTCTCCGGTTCATCTAATATTATTAGGAAGTCACCCTTCCCAAGATTACTATCACCTTAGCACGCTTACGCTTAAAATCCTATTTTTAAATGTCAATTCCGACATCTTGAGTCAGCTGCACATCCAAGACAGATTTCTTAGATAAATGCGCGTATAAACGTCCAAACTTAATTTCTTGAAAACACAGCTAGCAATAAATGCCATAGCGATTTCTGTCTGCAAAGGTCTAGGAAACTGCGACCCCTAACGGTGGCTAGGGTGCACTAGGGTGCGGTGCCATAAAATTTCCGCATAACAACAAAGTCTGCATAATTATGAGCCAGCAACAGATGAGAATCCAATGCTGCTTAACAAAATCTAGACGTTACTAGCCCAGCTATAAACCGAGTAAAGAAAGAGTAAATGTTTCATGTTCTCTCAAACTTCACAAAACCTCCACATATTCATTTCCTCTCCGATCGTAACCTTCACTATAACCTTCCACATTATCCTTAAACATGGCCGGTTCAAGTAACTCTATTCCAGTCTCCGATTCATTCAACCCTTTCTTTCTTGAAGCCTTACTTCATGACTATCAGACTAACGTGTTGTCTGATTTGTCAAACAATGCATCATACCCTTATTCTTCTTTACTTCCCCAAAATCCCGTAAGTATGAATGTTCATTCATCTGCCTCAACGATTAACATTCCTACTCCTCCTCCAAGGATACAAGATTCTATTTTTACAACTACTAACAGAAAGGAATCTGAAGCAGGTCCATCAAGGCGACCTGTCCAAAGGTGTCGTAATGTGGCAGAACTTATGGAGTCTACGGTACCTTCTCAACCAAGGAATCCTGCTTCTACCTTGACTGAGACTACTAATCCATTTTCATGTGGTTGCTGCCATGTTCTACGAGAGATCATTCATACCAATGGACTTCAATACCATAAACTTGAAGTTCATGGGAGGATTGGTATGATATGCCACGCTGTCTTTCACCAGGACGTACAAGGAGGTTCTTCCAGTCCTCAAGTATTTGACTTTGGTAAGAAGAATTTAGATGATGTCAAACATTTTCTAGAAAATTATTGTTTGAATCAAAAATCTTTAGGGTATGTCCTGGTGTCGGATCCCCTATCAGCCTACTATGAGGCCCTCTGTGTTGGTTTGGAATGGACTAAAAATCAAAATGAACTCCCTAATAGTTCATTTCCAACCAATACAGAAAATATATCCAATAAAGGAAAAGAGCTCATGGTTGTAAATAATAATCCTTCAGTCCCCATACCTAGTAATCCATACCGATCAAGAGCTGAACAAAATATTAGAGCTGCATCAATGTCAATAGATGATCTTAGAGACTTCTTCCATTTACCTCAACAAGAAGCGGCTCAACAAGTTCGTCTATGCAAAAATGTTCTAATGAAAATATGCCATAGGGGAGGAATAAAGCATTGGCCGTATGTAAAAATTCGAAGCACTATGAAGCAAATAGCTAGATTGAGAAGAACAATGTCTTCTGATGGTCCTCTCTCAAGTGCAGCCACTCAGGAAGAAATTAATAGACTTAAACTTGAGATAGTCGAAGCTTGCGGTGGGATTGTACCAACTGTTGTTCTTGATGCTTGAATTAATATAGTCTACTCTTCTTAGCCTTCTTGCTAATGTTTGTAATCTCTATTCTAGGATTCATAAGGATTTTCGAGTTTTCCTGCCAAACTCAACTTTATCTTATTAAATTCAAACTTAAGTCAGTTATTCTGTATAATCAAGACTATGCCCGTATTCTGTTATGGTATTGTCATCTGTTACTCATATAAATTAGCTAGGTAAGTGAAAATCTAGCGAAAATCTCTTCATACTTTTTACAACGGCAACTAATTGAATAAACATCAAATAGGGGCTTAGTCTTTCAATCACTTTCCTAGACACCAATAAAAATATTCATCCTAGAAAGTAATTTTGGGCCTACAGAATCCAATATTCAATAAATTTTCTACTTACCAACTTCCGCTACGCAGCTCTGAAATTTAATCTCAATCACATCCTCAAATCATAAATCCTCATTATCAATCACTTGAATATTTTGATTAACTCATTCTTCTCCTATCATGAATGTCACAAGAAAATTGGTAAAAAGAATCCAAAGCTATAAAGGAAAATGCACATGTTATGATATTTAATTTGCCATGACCTCAAAATTTTTTTTTTTTATTTAGAAAACTGATAGGAAATTTACAGATTGGCCAGAACCTTGGCTCTGATACCAAAAATGTAACGCCTCATTTTCAATACCAAAATCTTGGCCAAAATAATAGTAGCACCTCCAAATATAGGATATTCAACACTCAAACACATATTTACAATATGGCCAAAGGTAGAAATCCATTTATACAGGGCCAAAATAAATCCAATAAATAAGAGTTATTTTAAAATGCGGAAGTCTTTTAGGTTCATGGCAAATAAAATAACACAACATAAACTAAAGGAGTACAGAAGAGCCTACAAAGCTCACTCCATGGGTGCATTCCCTTGATCTCTACTAAGTTATTCACCTGAAAAATGTTAATATGGGGTGAGATTACACATCTCAGTAACTACTAAATATTTCTACCGTACACGAGCAAATAATATATGACAAAAAGATATGGGCTGATTTCAAATATATATATATAGATTCCATAATTTATCATACAAAATAATTTATACTAATAGTCATCAATATAGAAGGTATTAAAACATATATATCTCAAAAGTTCTCATCTCATGTCTTTACAGAATATTCATCATCATATCAAATTCTTGAACTGTTCAGAAATGCACTATGCAGTATGCAGCCTCCCTTATATCACCACCTCCCTTATACCGCAGACTGGAGCCATAGGCTAACACATAGTCCAATAGAAACTCATTCATTTGACTGAATTGTTCCAAGCTCACCAAAACTTAAGATACACCCGGCCAAAGGTATATAGCTTAAATCTGGACTATGGCTCCCCTCCTTTAAAATAACTAAGGAGGTGTCACATGTCCCACAACTCCAATGAAATCCCGGCCAGAGGAAAACATGGAAGATGGGGCCCTGAAACAAGTACCATCCACTGTGCACCGAGTGGTGGCATAAATCATTCTTATCATTCAAATCCCTCCTTACTCCACCCATCATAATACAACCGCCATGATGAATATGTTCACTCAAAATAATGCATTATTATACCATAAAGTTTTATACATCAATATGCGTATTTATGAATAGTGAATACTATGCATATATGTGAATAGTAAAATACGATATATATACATGAATAGTAAAAATGAAGAGTACATACGGTATGTATACGTGAATAGTAAATACGGTATGTATACGTGAATAGTATTATGAATAGTAAATACAATATACGTGAATAGTAAATACGGTATACGTGAATAGTAAAATGAATAGTAAATACGGTGTGAATAGTAAATATGGTATACGTGAATAGTAAATACAGTATACGTGAATAGTAACATGAATAGTAAAAATGAATAGTAAATACGGTATACGTGAATAGTAACGTACGTATAAATAGTACCTCTGCAGATTTGCAAATCAAAGTTCCCACACCAGATCTTAAAACCATAAATATTTTCTAAATATTCTTGCCAAAATAGTAAACAAACAAATTTATAATCATACATAATTCACAAGTATAAGGAAGAATATTCAGAGTTACCTGTTACTTGCTAATACCCGAATCACCAACCAGCTATTATAACTCTCAAGCAAACATCTCTCTACTCTCTCTCTCTCTCTCTACCTCTCTCTATGGCTCTTAGAAGTTGTGAAGAATGAAATGAAATGGAAGGTCTATTTATAGTTGGAAAATGGGTCTTTAAGTGTAATTTTCGTCTCTGGGTCGTTTTACGTAATTTTCCCAAAATTTAAAAAGAAGTTGCCCGTGACTACTCCCGTGATGTTTCTTTAAAAATTTTTAATAATATTTTAATAATATAATATATATTATTATTTAAATAATAAATTATTATTGAGTGGGTCCCGCGGCCAAAATTTTCAAAACTCACGAGAGTTTCTGTCGGCAGAGGAGAAATAATTTGACGTGGGTCCCACATGAATAGTAAATACGTATTTTGGAATAGTAAATACCGTATTTTTAAATAGTAAATACGTATTTGTGAATAGTGAACACTATTCATATTTCACAAATTTCAAGTATTAAATACGTATTTGCGAATAACATATATATATATATATATTTTTTAAAATACGTATTTGTATATAGTAAAAACGTATACGTGAATAGTAAATACTATTCACGGGGCCCACAAAATACTGATTTCAAATTTATTACTTTCCAAAAATAGAGCCTACTAGTCTTCCCAAGATAGGTTTATGTTCAAGATATTAGATTCAAAATTCAGGATGTTACAGCTAAACCGCGTATTCACATTACTGAAGTTGTGACTCTGCTTCTTAGTAACTCCTCCCGTTGGTCTCATGAGGTGTGTAAATCTGGCCTGAAAACCCTTCATCTTCTCAGCTTCCTCTTCTCGTTTGTTCCTTGCTATCGTGCGCAGTTTGTCACATATTTCTTCAAAATCCCTTGTTTCATCAAGAAACGGTGATAGAGCTGTTTTTAGGTCTGGTCTAGCTTTTTCAACCAATCGAGCACTCAACCATTTAGAGTTGTTCTGTGAATATCCGCAGAATTTAGACAACTCTAAAAAGCGAGTAATAAATTCGTCTTCATGTAATTCCCCTTGCCTGAATGTGAGGAATTCAGTTTCTTTCTCTATTCTGATTGAAGGGGAAAAGTAATAATTTTCGAACTTTTCCTTAAACTCTTCCCACGTCATCTCAGCATTTCCTTTTGTTTTGGTGCTTTCCCACCATTCTTCAGCTGCTTTCTGCAACAATTGTTCAGCAACCATCACCTTTTGTTGAGAGCTAATCTCGATAACTCTGAAAATCTTTTCTACACGCTTCAGCCACTCCAGTGCTGCAATCGGATCTAGCTTCCCCTCGAACATCGGTGGAGTAAACTTCCGAAATTTTTCCCAAACCTCAGTAATAGGTAAGGGATGATACTGAGAATGAGAACCGTTACTACCTCCATCTTCAGTGCGAGAATGACTTCCTCCCCTAGATTGATGGTCAGAAGGTGTGACTTCCAAAGCCTTCTCCTTTCCTTCCTTGCCACCTTGGCCTCTTCCTTTTGCTAGTTCATCCTCGTGTCTATTCACTTTCTCCCTCATCTCCAAGATGACGTCTCGTAATTCTGCCAAAAGGGCATTGTTATCCTGAGGATGGGAACCATCTTGATGCGGAGGGAGACCTCTTTGGGATGGAGCAGGGGTTGAATTAGTTCTTCGAGTTCTTGCCATTATCTCCTCCTATGATTAATACTATAAGGACACTAAACAAATAAAAATAGCTAAATAAATTCTAAATCTAACAAAGGGAAGTGCTCATGTTATGATATTTAATTTGCCACAAACTTTTAAAAATTTTTTTTTAAGAAATCACTTTAGAAAATAAACAAAATTGCCATGGAACCTTTGGCTCTGATACCAAAAATGTAACACCACAATTTTAATACCCAAAAACTCGGTCAAAATATTGAAAATACCTTCAAAAGAGTTCAACAATATCCAAATCCTTTTACAATGTTACCATTTCGAATAAAACCCGTAATACATAATCAGGGTAAATTCCAGAAAATATTTCAGAGTTTAATACAAAACGGAAGTCTTAGGTTCATGGCAAATAAAATAACATAACATAAACTATAGGAGTACAAAAGAGCTTCCAGAGCTCACTCCATAGGTGCCTTCCCTTGCTCTCTACTAGAATAATCATCTGAAAAATGTTAATATGGGATGAGATTCCACGTCTCAGTAACTTCTGAATATTTCTACCGTACACGAGCAAATAATATATGACAAAAAGATATGGGCTGATTTCAAATATATATGTAGATTCCATAATTTCTCATACAAAATAATTTATACTAATAGTCATCAATATAGAAGGTAATAAAACATATATATCTCAAAAATTCTCTTCTCATGTCTTTACAGATTATTCATCATTATATCAAATTCTTGAACTGTTCAGAAATGCATTATGCAGTATGCAGCCTCCCTTATATCCCCTTCCAACCGTATACCGCTGACTGGAACCATAGGCTAACATATAGTCCAATAGAAACTCATTCATTTGACTGGATGGTTTCAAGCTCACCAAAACTTAAGATACACCCGGCCAAAGGTATAGAGCTTAAATCTGGACTATGGCTCCCCTCCTTTAAAATAACAACTAAGGAGGTGTCACATGTCCCACATCTCCAATGAAATCCCGGCCAGAGGAAAACATGGAAGATGGGGCCCTGAAAAGTACCATCCACTGTGCACCGAGTGGTGGCATAAACAATTCTTATCATTCAACTCCCTCCTTACTCCACCCATCACAATACAACCGCCATGATGTATTTACTCAAAAATAATGCATTATTATACCATTATATACGTTGATATGCGTATCTGTGAATAGTAAAATACTATGCGTATCTGTGAATAGTAAAATACGGTATATACATGAATAGTAAAATGAGTAGTAAATACGGTATACGTGAATAGTAACATGAATAGTAAATACGGTATACGTGAATAGTAACATGAATAGTAAATACGGTATACGTGAATAGTAAAAATGAATAGTAAATACGGTATACGTGAATAGTAAAATGAATAGTAAATACGGTATATGTGAATAGTAACGTACGTATAAATAGTACCTCTACAGATTTGCAAGTCAAAATTCCCACACCAGATCTTAAAACCATAAATATTTTCTAAATATTCTTGCCAAAATAGTAAACAAACAAATTTATAATCATACATAATTCACAAGTATAAGGAAGAATATTCAGAGTTACCTGTTACTTGCTAATACCCGAATCACCAACCAGCTATTATAACTCTCAAGCAAATATCTCTCTACTCTCTCTCTCTCTCTACCTCTCTCTAAGGCTCTTAGAAGTTGTGAAGAATGAAATGAAATGGAAGGTCTATTTATAGTTGGAAAATGGGTCTTTAAGTGTAATTTTCGTCTCTGGGTCATTTTACGTAATTTTTCCAAAAATATAAAATGGAAACTTTCCCGTGACTTCTTCAGCCGCCCCGTGAAAGTTTTAAAAATTTTTAATAATATAATATTATAATTTAAATAGTAAAATATTATTACGTGGGTCCCGCGTGAATTTTTTTCAAAACTCACGAGAAAGGTTGTCGCTCACGGGAAGTTTGCAGAGAATTATTTTGGCCGTGGGTCCCGCATGAATAGTAAAATACTATTCACGGGGCCCACAAAATACGGATTTCAAATTTATCACTTTCCAAAAATAGAGCCTACTAGTCTTCCCAAAATAGGTTTATGTTCAAGATATTAGATTCAAAATTCAGGATGTTACATCATCCACCATAGCCAGACGAAGATACGGGATGGGCAACAAAAAAAAAGTACTTTAAGTATTTTAATTTTTATTTTTTCTTCAAACTAATTAGTTTGATTAATAAACTAATATATAATCTAAGGATACACAATATATGATATGATTAAGTAACTTACTTAGCATTTTTAATCTCTAAAAAAAATCAACTCTATCTTATATTTAAGACCAGTGGTATAAAGGCCTATGATACATTTCATAATATATTACTCCCTTTGGTCTTAATTATAGGACAACATTTTAAGAGTTGGTTTTGATTCTAATTATAGGATAAAATTTAAATTTTTATCGATTTCTTCCTAAAATGCCCATATTTTATTTTGTCAAGTACGTTTTGTTTTTTGTGAGTATATATATGTGGATGCGTAGACTTTTCCACTCAATAAAACTTTTAGATATATTTATATATGTGTGTCTATATATATTTGTCTGTGTATCTATGTATGTATATATGTGTGTATCTACACAAAATATATATAGACACACAAAAATTTGTGTTTACATATATGTATGTATGCATATACGTGTCTGTGTATATAACTATATATGTATGCATATATGTGTGTCTACTCACAAATATATATATATAGATACACAAACACCCATATATATGTCTATGTATACATATATACACACACATATGTAGACCATTATTTCAATTAGATGGCGTGTGAAAAGAAATTTCTAGATCAGAGCGATATATGACAGAGGTTGTTGATTCACTTTTACTTATATCATTTTAAATTTATATAAGGATATTTTAGGAAAATAGGTAAAATTAACTAATTTAATTAACTTCTTTCATTAATTCCCTAAAAATCAGTTAAATATATCTTATAATTAGGACCGAAAAGAGTATGTTTTATCTGAAGCATTAATTTTTTCTACCAAATTTCCCAATAACTAATGGCATTTAGTGAGGAAATTTTGATATATTATAGTAAGAAATATATAATTTTATCTAAATTATTTAATTTATATAAAATTTTTATTAAAAAAAAGATGCATGCATGTGTTAATGTTTATGGAGCCACATGGGGGCTCTTAATTATATGTTGAGTCCTATACAAGTAATTAGGGTGGGATCCCTATGCATGTGTATTGAGGCCGGAACAAGCCGAATTACCATTTATTATATCGTGATTATTGAAATTGAATTAATTAATACTAATATATAATATATAAATTATATAGGTACTAAATAATTTGACTAATTGATGGAATCTCATCCCATTTACAGAGTCTACACCTAATAAATTAATTATAAATTATTTATACCATTTAAAATATATGGCGATTGGGATGAAGGCCGGAAAGAGTTGATCATGAGCATGCTAAATACGATCAATGATATTTAAGACCTTATAAAACGGTTAATATCAAATCAGGATCTCATAACTAAAGTTAATAATCATTTTTCTATATTTTAGCTGGGAAAAGGTTTAAAAAATTGATTTAGTGTTAATCATTTTACGAGGTTCTTAACTGTAATTATCCCAATATTAAATTAACATAGAAGTATAGACTAAGAAACATATGCTTTACGTACATCTTTCTTTCTTCTTTCTTATAATGTATGTCCATAAATTAAAATCCAAATCATCATGTGTCATCATGACAAGCAACAACCACACATGTAAATTCGCAGTTTAGTAAAGTTAACATTACAGCATAATGATATTTTCCTTCATCACAAAGGGACGATATATAGGAACCTAAAACGGTACTACCTCCGGTCTTAATTATTAATTATAAGAGCTAGTTGATTTTTTTGAAGAGATTAAGAAAACTAAATAAGATACTTAATCATTTTATATATTGTATATCCTTAGATTATATATTAGTTTATTAGTCAAATTAAATAATTTGAAAGAAGAAAAAAAATAAAAAATACTCTAAAGTAATTTAATTAGCTTCCTTAGTCTCTCTAAAAAAGTTAACTAGCTCTTATAATTAAGACCGGAGGGACTATTATTTTTAAAACAATTTATAAATTACTGTGACGTGTTAAAAAAGGTCAAATTTATAAAACAATTCTTTAGAGTATGTTTTAACATCTCTGGCCACTTATGCCAACGTCAATTAAAATATGAATCACATTTTACAATATGATTTTTACCCAATATAACTTTTTCATAAATCAAATCGACTATATAAGTTATTTTTCACACCGGTATTTTAAACAAGTCAAATTTGTTCTGTCAGTGATTTTCATTAAATAAGACTAATAGTTTTAAGATTAAGAGGTTAAAAATACATTTTATAATTAAGTTTAAAGGATTAAATATAAACTTTTTAATTTAAATTTAGAGGGTCAAAACATATGCTTTAGCATCTGTTTTAACATGAGGCTATATAATATTCAAAGGGTTTATATAAATTAGAATGAAGATACAATTAAATCATAAACAGACAATTTTTTTTAGGGGACAAAAAAAAAACTGCCGGACACGGGACCAGATAATGCTGTTGAGTGCTTGTCGGTGTCGGTGAATTTTGTAGCGACGTACTTGCTTTTCATGGAGGAAGACTAAACAAATAGTGGTATTATCTGACGACGACGGACCTATTTGTCTTCCTCCTTAAAATTATTATTATTTTCATTTTTACATTTCGCTGATAATAACCTGCCGTTTCCATAACTTTGTTGAGAATGTTTCGCCATTTGTGAGCTCTGAATCAAATGCACAAATATTATATATATAAATAAAAGCATTGTATTTTAACATCTCATGGAGTCAATGCAATATTTTATATTGTTCTTATTTATAAGTCTATTTTAATTTAAAAAATTTGGTCCTATACTCCAATTCATAAGTCTAGTTTCATGTAATAAATGAGATTGTGACAATTTTACCCATAAAGATAGAAAAAGAAGAAACAGTTTTCAAGTACCCAATCACAAGTGAAAGCAATGTTGAAAATTTACCCTATAATCATTGAGTTAATACCTCTCCTTGATATGTAAAATTTAGTTAAAATAGACTTATAAATAAGACTACAGTGGTACTACTTAAAGACATTCTTAAAATATTAATTATATATAGTTCAGGATGATCAACTTTAAAATTTTTTATAGAATATTGAAATTTTTGGTTGCCATTAAAATTTGCTAATTAACTTAATTTTTTCAATATTCATCTTTTAAAAAAAAAAAAAAATTCGACGTCGATGTTTCCAATATATACCCGTCTTTAATAGTAGGATTTTTTATTTTTATTTTTTTGCAGGCAATAGTACTATTATATCTAGAAAATTTAAATTTTCCCACAATTATTATTTTTATTAACGCTTGTATTTGGAAATTCAACTGAATTGTTAAAATATTTGGATATACTGCAACTATGTTAGTAGTATTTTCTTTTATAAATGACACACACACATGGTTACACAAATTAAAGTCAACCAAGTTTTTACTTTTTAACCATTACGGTGTTGCTTTAAATGTGTGTGTATCAATAGAATAATATACTTTCGACCAAAAAAAAGAAACAGAAAGAATAATATACTGAACTGTGGTGGAAATTAAATTGTTTTTTGTAAAACAGTATTGAAGATAAATCTTTAAAAATAGAAAACGACACAAACCGGCTGAGGAAGTCCTAGCTATCCTTCTGAAAACAAAAATAATAAAATAAATTAAAAGTGGGAGTCATTTTTCCTGGGAGCTATTGCTATCCTTTTGGTCCTGATGGAAGATAGACCAGACAAATAAAACACGCTTTTATAACAGGTGGTTAAGGTGTAATTTTATGAATAATTTTTTTAAGGAATGTCTGATATAAATAAATTTTGGAAAACATAAAAATATTAATATATAAATGATTTAAAATGTTAAAAATTCAACAAAATTGTTAAATTTTACTAAACATTATATATAATTTAATAGCCGTTTGGTCAACTTTAACTGTTTTAGTGAATTTGTATCATTTTAAATTATTTATTAATATTTTTTCTTCTTCCAAAACTTATTGATGCTAGACGTACGTTAAGAAAAACTTTATTTATAAAATTTCACAAATAGCCTTTATAATATATATCACTCTGATCCTATTTATAAGTCTCTTTTGACTAAAAAAATTTGGTCCTATTTATAAGTCCCCTTTAACCAAATAAATGAGATTGTGATAATTTTGCCCATATTTATACCAATAAAAATAGAGAGAGAAGAAAAAGTTGAAAGCACCCAATCATAAATGAGGGTAAAGTTAAAAATTCATCTCATAATCATTGAGCTAACTACTTCTCCTTTTATATGTGTGATTTGGTCAAAATGGGACTTATAAATAGGACCAGAGTGGTATAATGTCAGATGGAATATAAATTAAAGAACCTCATTTCATGTGAATTGAATTAAGAGGAAGATACTGGTAGGCGTGTTTTAGTAATTCAACACTCATGTGAACTTCACATGACCTCGTTATTTTATTTATAATTCATTTCATGATTATTATATTATATAATAATCAAAACGACATCGCTTTGTCCGGATGTGCTATGGACTGGCAGCTTTAATTGTTTTGGACATCACAAAATATAGGGAAAATTCTAAATAAATACCATCTGAATTTGTAAAACCCCCAGAAGTCTGTCGAATTTATAATAAGATCGAGAGGTACTAAGAACCTATAAGGGATATGAAAATTTGGGTCAAATTACTATTTTGCCCTTAGTTTTAAATAAATAAAATAAAATTCCCTCCCACCCCCCCCCCCACCGCCAGCCACCGCCAGCAAATTCGGGTCAAAATACGATTTTGCCCGGCTGGCGGTGGTGGCGGCGGCCGGTGGTGGGGGGTGGGAGGGGATTTTATTTTATTATTTATTTAAAACTAAGGGCAAAATAGTAATTTGACCCGAATTTGCATATCCCTCATAGGTCCTTTGTACCTCTAAATCTTTTTACAAATTCGACGGACTTCTGGAGGTTTGCAAATTCAGATGATATTTATTTGAAATTTTCCCCACAATATATGTATTTACAATGAATGCATGTAATCACTACTCAAATAATTCTTAACGCAAGACCCATTTGATTTCTTTTTTATAAAGATGGAGGAAGATAAATAAATTAGTTAATTATAATATATATAGTGTACCATTTAGTTATATATTAGTTTATATGTCATATAAATTAGTTTGGTATAAAAAAGATAAATATGAATATCTTAAAATAATTTATTCTACTTCCTTGATCTTTTAAAAAAGTCAATCGAATCTTATATTAAAGACCGAAGATACTATTAGTTTACAAAATTCTCACTAATATTAGGAAAAATTACCAAAAAGTCCCACATTAATTACAAAATTTATTATCTAAATGTCCTTAAAATTTGTTTAAGTCGACCTTAGAAGCAACTTTTCTAAAGTCGTGTACAATTTACCTTCAATATTGCACACAACTAAAAAGGAATCGCATATACTCGAAGACACGTCGTTCTTATGTATTTTGGGGAAATAGATTTGATTATGATAAAATTTTCAGCAATTTTCCATATCATGAATCATCAACATAAATTATACTACATTCAGTCCTAAATAAAAGACATAATTAATTTTTTTTATAGAAATTAAAGAAGCTGATTAAATTACTTTAGAAAATTTTATTATTATTATTTTGTCCAAACTAATTGTCTGATTAGTAAACTGATATACAATCTAAGAATACATAACATATGAAAGGTTAAGTAACTTATTTAGCTTTCTTAACCTTCTAAAAAAAATAATCAACTATGCAATCGTAACAAATAACAATTAGTATTAACAACAACAACAACATTAATAATGATATACTCTACTATAGAGTATTGTCTCGATCTTAATTGTAAGACCAAGTTTATTGTGCAATTTATACAATAAACTTAGTCTTCTAATTAAGATAGAGAGAATACTATTTAAGGAAATCGCCACTTAAAGAAAACCCAACTAGCTAGCTAGAAGCCTTCTTAGATCAAATAATGAGACAACAAGTGTTCTTGGACTATTCGAATGGTCCATGGTAAGTTAATTAGTAACTTCCTTTTTATTGTTTGACTTCATTACCAAATCCTTTTGTGTGATAATACTATATATATATATATCCTAGCTAGGCTTAAGCATCTAAGAAATAATTATTCTCTTCTTCGATAATTAAACATGATCGGTAATAACACTTGCTAATTAATTATTCACCGTCAAGGAATCCAAAACTTAAAAAAATTATTATTATTATTCCCCGACACGATGTATGTACTTTACAATATATATATATATAGAGGATATTTTCAATTACTCTATTTATATATTCTTTGCTTTTTTTTACTGACAGTATATATATTCTTTTCTTATAAATTGTCTCTTTCACTTGGCAAATATTACTTCGAGTATACTGTTGGAATTTTCAGGCGCATGTGATGATTCTCCTTTTTTCCTTGTATAGTTTATTTTCTTGAGAATTTATTAAAGTATATTATCTTTTTTCTCATTTTGGATCACCTTTCCTTTTATTCGCTTGTGAACTACTACTTCCTCTATTTAAGGACCCCGAGGTAATATTATCTTTAATTTTGTCTCCTTTATCCTCATTGGAACGATAAAGAAATCAACCAAAAGCAAATGTTTAAATAATGAAAAAATAAAATATGCATTGATTGATATGATATAAACGATCCTGTTAAAAAAAAAAAAAGTTGAATATCGAAAAAAATCACTTATTAGAAGAGGCAAACTCTGAGAGTTATGATTTGATGATTTCACATATATTCGATAAATAAAATTGTTTTATCTTTCTCGTCGAGATGGTGCAAATATAAACAGAGAGAGAGAGTAACTAACAACTAATTTCTACTATTGACCAGGTCTCAAACTCTTACGAACTGTTTCAACCTGTTAGGTTAAAAAACTCTCGTGAATCAAAATAAATTAAAGCTAAAGAATATTGCTTTCTTATTTTTTTTTAAAAAACACCATATATATATATATATATATCTTTCCGTCCACAATATAAGGTATTTGGAGAGTAATTAATGTTTATTTGTCAACTTTTTTCCATGTAATTAATGCTTAAATGTAACTTTTTGTAAGTTACTATCTATCATTTAAGGCCAAAATTAAAATGGGTAAAGTTGGAAAAAATCAATTTAAGTTATATTTAATGAGTGAACTACCATTTCTTAATTCTGATAATTAATTGAAGTGTCTTATATTATGGACCGAAAGGGAATACCAATAGTGGTTGAAGATGAACCAACCCACTTTCCAACCACTGAGAGGCTTTTGCCTAATTTTTAGAAGAAGTCTCTTAAAGTTTTAGGTGAAAAACATTATATGAACAATGACTTGTAAGAAAAGCATAGTAGTTACTTATTATAAAGCTAAGCAAGTTCTTAAGCTTTTCTTTTTGGTTTTTCATATGCATGCAAGTTTGGACTAGCATGTAAAGCTAATGTTACCTCAAAGAAGAGTTGGTAATTAACTTTTGGCAAAAGTTAATTCTATGTTATTTTTTTTTAGTATCTAACCTAAATTATAGCTTTATATGTGGATAATTAAGCAAAAAAGTAATTAATCCAAATATAAAGAAAATTATGCCAACTAGTTTAATTAATTTATATGGTCTCTCAAACTTTGGTCTAGATCATCCAAAGAGATTTATAAACAGCTTAGAAAGAGATCAATGGACAAAGATTAAGGAACAAGAATGCTCGCTTATGATGTTAATTAACATCCTTTCAGGGGCGGAGGCAGGGGTGCTAGGGGTGGCCTCCGCCTCCTAAAAAAAATTATAGATGATGACCCAGATTTTTATAGAATTATATTTCAGCTTGATAAAAAGTTGTTCTACTGTTTTCATTTTAGTCCCTATTATTTCTATAGTGAAAGGACTAGAATATAAATATTGAAATGTTTATAGGGATGAAATGTAATTTTATAAACATTTGAGTTTTATTTTATAAAATTCACCCCCTTTAACTATAATTTCTAGCTCCGCCTCTGCATCCTTTCTAATTAGTTTGATTCAAAAACTTTAATCCTCTTAATAAAATAGATAATGATGAATATCGAAAATAAATATATTAACTGTATGGTTGATTATTTATTCATGTCAAATAATTTAAATATTTGATTATATATCCGCATTTTTTGATGTTGCCAAAATTGAAGTGGACAAGGAGCGGAAAATAAGTGCGAAAGAAAACTAAAAAGCATAAAATAAATCAAGGTTGGTTGTCATGCATGCATGCATGCCCACTACACACATATATAGATAGATCAATTTATGTGCCATAATTATTATTATTATTGAAAATTAAATTTATTTAAAAATATAATGTCGTGTGAGTGCATGACAAGAACAGGGAACACTGCACGTTGTGAGAGCGATCAAAGTTTCAACTTCCGCGTTTAAAATTTGACTAAGACCTTCCACCAAATCCCCACAAATTAAAGTCAGTGTGCTTGCTTAACTAACTAACCCCTCACATTTCATTTTTAGTGGCTTCAGTGTAAGAATTACAATTCCATAAATATGTGAGTTAGATTTTAAATATATTATTCTTTTTTTATACCGTTATAAATATATATTACTATTTTTCTTTTAAATTTTGGACAAACTAAAACAAATATCAAGATAATTAATCATGCATTCATGAAGAAATACAAGAGGTCAGTTGTTCCCCAGTTGCTTTCATTATTTTAAGACACGTACACATGTGAAGAACTAAATGATGGAAACATCATCGATATTTCTCTTTTTTTAATATATATATATATATATATATATATTTTCTCCAGTACAATGCACTAATCATGATCTCTTGAAATATACGCAAGAATTAAAGGTCATTCATCAAAATATATATAGTCGGTGAAGATTTTCAATTAATAATTGATACTATATTGGAGCAATTTTATTTTATTTTTTTAGATTTGGCTTTTGACCCAACCCATAGCTAGTGAGTCAATAATATAGAATAATGTCAATGAAATCTTCACTCTTTTCTTTTTTTTTTTTCTTGTTTTATTTGATCGAGGTTTCTCCTTCGAGACTTAGCTTGGAGGGTAAAAAATTTTCACCTCTCTCAATAAATACCCTTCTTGATATTCAAAATTATATTGTCTTCCTTATAGAGGTGAAGCCCTTGCCACGTCGACCAATGTGGGTAAATCTTCGCTCTTTTCTATTATAGTGGGGGTTGGTATGCGATATAGATTTTTTTTTAAAAAAAATGTTTATGGTATTTTTTGTGATATAATTATCTATTATATAGGGTCATAGGCTAAACCAAATTCAAGTATTGGCTAGATTTCAAATGAGGAATAGCTCTTTAAAACTAATTTTTAGAATGAAGGATCTTACGGTAATAATAGATCATGACTTTACTTTGTGAAATATTATTGCTTTTCGGATATAAAAAATTTAAGGAAAAAGATTAAAACTTGTCTGAAATTTGATGTCTTTTTGACACTGTGAGAACGTCATTTGGCCAAAAACTATAAGGCGTGTTCAGCCTTTTTTTTTTAGAGTGGATTTGATGTTTCTGAATAGAATTTTGAACAGTCATATATATATATATATATATGTTATTTATTTATTTATTTTTGGGGATTTAAACTACACCAAACAGTTGTTTTGCCTGAAAATTCTATTTGTTACGAGAAATTTGTCTACAAAAATATATTAATCCAGGGAGAAAACAATAGCTGTTAGCCTATTACCGAAAAAGCAATTTTTCTTTTTTCTTGTGCTTTTATTTTTATTTGCATGTGTATTTATTCATGTATGTATAAGATGAGTAGATGGAGGATACGAGAAGGATGAATATAAATGATATCACAAGGGGTATGGAGTAGTGTTGCGAAACTCAATGTAATCAATATGTTCATGGAAAAAAAGTGAAGGTAGCCAGGGAAAAATAAAAGGAACAACATACACAAGTACCTCGCTTCATTAAAATGTAAAAATAATAGAGCTAAATATAATTTAAAACCTGCGAATTGATGTGGTAACCGGTTTCATTTTCGTCGGAAGGAAAATACAACTTCGCATTTCAGGAATCGTACTTACTATAAGAGGAAAAAACCTTTTGCATTCTAAATCTTAGAAGGAGAAACCTTTAACTGAATCAAACATGCTGAAAAATATGATATAAATAGAAAGAAACATAGATTAATTTAAATGAGAAGCTGATTAGTAGTGTGCTTTACATACATATAATAAGAATAGGTCTTTAGTTTAAAGAGCGTTTATACATCGTCTATCAATAAGATCCTTATATCATATCAGTAGCAAAACTCAACTTCAACTCCTGACTGAACTCTTAACATTTGCTTCTATCTCTCTCTCTCTGTTTTTCTTTTAATGCATTGTAGTGATGCGACTATTGAGAGGCCCTAAAAGCCAAAACAAAGGAAATATCATCAATTATGAGAATACGATAAGCACGTGATAGAGGGACAAAAGCAACAGCTTAATTAGGTTAGGAGCTTGGGAGTGTGATGTAATGTAACCAACACTCCATCCAGTATCAACGTGGTGGGGATGGTCCTTTTCAAGGAATCAGCTGACAAATTATGAATTATCATTACTATTAATTCAGTAGGTCCACACTTGATATTGTAATTTACAACACTAAATCTCCAACATTATTTTTATTATAATAAATTGTTACATTTAAAAGTTGAACCCCCCCCCCCCCCCCCGGGTTTCTAAAACTAAAAGATGGTTTTTAGGATGAAGATCCAAATTTAACAATGAACAATTTTATTATGAGTATTCATTAGAACAATCAATTTTTAGTGCAAAAAGTAGACATAAATAATTTTTTAAGAGTGGATATAGCAACACCGTTAATGACATCTAACTTCCGTGACTTTTTTACTGTGGGTCTCATCAGTCTTCTTTATCCGTTATCTTAATATTTGTTATGGGAAAATATCACTTAGAGGCCATGCAAACAATTTTATTTTAATTAACCCTCAAAATATTCTAAAATTTCATGCATGGCACCCACTTGATTTAAAACAAAATTAAGTTTTGTCACGGAAAAAACAATAATACCCTTGTTTATATATATATATTTTTTCATAAGAGTATTTAGAAGACAAATATGGGCATTTTCAAGATAGATATGTCAATAATACCTTTATTTTATTTTTCCGAAAGAGCGTTTTTAGGAGGCATTCACATGTTTGTCTTGTAAATATTTTTATTTATTTTGGGAATGCCTATATTAATATTCTAAGTGCCCTTATGAAAAAAAATAAAATAAGAGAATTATTATCTTTTTACCGACAAAACTTAATTTTAATTTCACACAAGGGGTGTAGTGAAATTTAGAGTCTTTTGGGCGTTAACTGAAATAAAATTGTTTGTATGAGGTCTAAGTGATATTTTTTAGTTAAAAAATATTAAAATGATAGAAAAAGAAGACTGATAGGACCCATTGTATAAAAAGTAACGGAAGTCAAGTCTCATTAACAATAGTGATATATATGCTCTCAAAAAAATTGTTTAAGCTTACTTTTTACATTGAAAATATATAGTTTTTACGAATGCTAATAACGAAATTGTTCATTATTAAATTTATTCATTTGTCCTTGTTTTTGATGAAGATTGGAGTCTTTTAGAAACAACTATTCAATCATAATTTATAGTATAATACAATGATAAGTATGTAAGTAGCTCCAAATGTAAAATGAAGTATAGATATGTATAAGAAAAATAAGTTGAGTGTTGAAAGTGCATAATAATAATAACCTCCCCTACCTCATCAACACAGGTGTACCTCCAATTTTGAGCTCTCACTTCTTTTTTTTTTTTGGGAGAAAAAATTGAATATTCAGGGTATTATTAATTGTATTTCAAAAAATTATTATTTTTGTTTGTAGCTCAAAAATTTTCTGATAACATTCATGGCTGTTTATCTGAGATCACTCGATCAGTATTGAAGTGAGCATCAATTATCAGTTGACGTTGCATGTGGATATGGTCCAGCAGGTATGTGAAAGTGAAAGCTCAGATTGTGATGGCAAATGGCAAGTGATATTTCTTCTGAAGATAGAGTTAACTTTTTTTTTTTTAAGAGATTAAGATAATCAATAAGTTACTTAAATATATCCTATGTTGTATATCATTATATTATATATTAGTTCATTAGTTAAATTAATTAGTTTGGAAAAAAAAAAGAGGCAATCTCATATAAAGACAGTTAAAATAGAAAAATTCTATATAATACTGGTAAACTTAAAAAATCTTAAACTGGGTCAATGACCCAATATAAAATATTTAAATGTTGGTTATTTTACAATATACCCCTACCCCATGATCCAAAGAAGAGAGGAAAGGAAAAGCCAAGTTCGGATGTCACATTGTTACCATCGTGGTTCTCTCTTGTGTGCCCTGTAAAATGCCTATCCAACCCTAGAGGCTCCAGAATCTAAAGCATAAAAAAAAAAAAAAATCCCCTAATAATGCAGAACGGCGTTAGATTATGCCAACAGTGCAAGCCGCCGCCGCCGCTGTCTCTTTCATCTGCTCGAAGTGTGGTCCCTCTAGAGTATTTGACTGACCGCAAACACTGTGAAGTGATGGTAATAGAAGACAACAACACTAATCTTCCTTATGAGATCATCGTCAAATATTTTCAAGAGACTTCCCATAAAATCTCTAATCTGATTTCTATGTGTCTGCATATATAGGCAACTTCTTTTGAAGGATCCATTCTTAATTTTGGATCACCTCCACCACTCCATTCACCAACCTTCTCTTCTCCTCCACCTACGCAATCTCAGAAACAAACCGTTGCACTTATGTCCATTTGACTGTGAGCTTCAAACCCGTGAAGTATATGACGAACATTTGATGGATTACTAGTCGAGATTTAAGACATCCTCTTATGTGAGCATTGTGTGGGTTCTATCAAATTTAACATTCACTAGTACAAAAAACGCTTTTAAGATCGGATCTGCGACCGATCTTATTCTAGGCGGTCTTAAAAGTCTATAACTTTTAAGACCGAATGAACAATCGGTCTTAAAAATTTAGACCAAACTTTTGAAATATTCGGTCTTAAAATCTTTCAAAATAATAAAAAAAGAAAAAAAAACAAATGAAACAACCAGTCTCAAATCACTAGATCTGGCAACATTTTGGATGTCCCTCCGTCATCAGCAACGGTGAACCAAGAGAAGATTGGAAGCAACACCAACAAGAAAAACAAAAAAGAAGAGAAGATTGGAAGCAACACCAACAAGAAAAACAAAAAAGATGAATACAAAGTTTAGAAATAAGAAAACATAACAAGAAATAGAAATCATTCACCATGGAAATTGAATTTGAATCAACATAAAATCAGAGGTGAAATTGAAGTCCAGATCTACAAAAAAATCTCAAGCTTAAAGCAACTAAATCTGAGCAGAATCCTCTAGTGGATGCTGGCAAAGCTTCAAGCAACCAAAATTAAAGTCCAGATCTGAGCAGGAGCGGTCAAGGTAGGAGTAAACAAACTTAAGTAAGAAGAGATCCGGGTTTGATTTTAAACTGGATTTGTGTGAAGGTGGCGTGGGAGGAGTCATAGATCGAAGAGGAAAGAGCCGCCATCGTCCAGAATCCTCGAAGCAATACGCTTGCGCCATTGCTGAGGATTGGAGTTGATGTCATCGCAAAACTCTCGAAGCATCTCGCTGCAAACGTTGCCAAAGATTTGGTTGTGTGGCTCTTAGGATGACTTACGAAGATTGCGAGTAGGTTAGAGGAAGATGATGTCATTCTTACTGAAGATTTGACCCGTGAGGCTCTTGGAACACTCGTTGAATCTATAACTAAGCAAATGTTATATCACTAAGAAGACAAACACGCTCACGGACTTAACGAGTTTAGCAAATTTAGCTTTTTTTTTTTTTTAATAACACTTTTAAAACCGGTTGTTTGTAAAAACCAATCTTAAAAGTATATTTTTAAGACCAATTCTTTACAACCCGATCTTGAAAGTGTTCTATATATTTATAAAATTGTTACCGGTTATACTTTTAAGACCGAATATTTTATAATCCGGTTTTAAAAGTATTCTATATATTTACGAAATTACCACCAGTCATACTTTTAAGACCGGATCTTTTATAATCCGGTCTTAAAAGTGTTCTATATATTTACGAAAGTGCCACCGGTCATATTTTTAAGACCGGATCCTTTACAATCTGATCTAAAAAGTTCTTTATATTTACGAAACTGTCAGGTCATACTTTTAAGACCTGATTCTTTATAATCCAGTCTAAATGAGGCGGTCTTAAAGCTCTTTTTTACACTAATGATTCAAGTATTTGAGATAATAGTGGCGTTATTGGGAACCCACAGTTATAAATTGAAGATTTAACATTAGAATCAATAACCTTCTTCACCGATTGCCTCCAATCTGTTAGGGTTCTCATGTAGTGTGTATACACTATCTGTCTCTAATTTTGCTTTTGTTTTTTTTTTTTTAACTAAGCGATATAAAGATAATTTAGCTCAAATTCTAAATCCCTAATTGTATTATATAACTCAATTAATAATTTGTTAAGTTTAGTAACTTAAATTAGAATTTGAGTAATTCAACTGTCTTTATATGAAATTTTTTCAAAAATAAAATACTTTAAAATAGTTTAATTACTTTTCTTAATTTCTCTTAACAAATTAACTTTATCTGATGTTTATAATCGAGAGCAATCAGAGGACTTCGATTCGGTACAACGTCATCTCACATGTTATGCTGCTCCCTCATGAAGTTCACTCCACAATACCACACCACCCGATAATGTTTATATGTACTTCTTATAGAAATTACAAATTTCGAACATTTATAAAATAAATAAAATAAAAATTTTATAAGAAGTTCGCTTTTTATAAATGAAAAAATTGTTAATACAATATTTTTATCGTTTACTCTTTTGTCGCATATTATTTGTCTAAAGATAAGATCTTGTTACTTCCAATTTTGGTCGCTACTAATATAATTATTATTTTTCCACCGTTAGATCAGAATCTTATCTACCTTTATCATTTCTCTCTTCTATTCCACCGTTAGATCATAATCTTATCTACCTTAATCATTTCTCTCTTATATTAAAATTCTGATATAATGGTGAAAAAGTGGTAGTTATATTGGTAGCGACCAAAATTGTTGTGATAATATCTCATCCCTTCGTCAGCATATATTTTGTGTGTGCATATTTTAACAGGAGATAAATACCAATTTTGCTATGAAAGTTTTGGTTTTGGAGCACCTAGCACCTGAAAAGTTTTTTTAGTATCATTTTTGCCCTAGAAGTTTACAAACGTAGCAATCTTGCCCATCTGTTGATCTTGATTGTTGGATTGATCATTTTTTGTATTATTTTTGCCCCGAAAGTTTACAAAAATTTGCACAAAAAAAGCTTCTAGGGCATATTTGCTTCTTTTTGTAAACTTTCAGGGTAAAAATGATACAAAAAAAACTTCCCAG
Organism: Acacia crassicarpa; assembly: GCA_034222035.1. Taxonomy (NCBI): domain Eukaryota; kingdom Viridiplantae; phylum Streptophyta; class Magnoliopsida; order Fabales; family Fabaceae; genus Acacia; species Acacia crassicarpa. The sequence continues at coordinate 39,620,197 of JAWXYG010000010.1, forward strand.
ATACTCCAAAACCAAACTTCCGTAGTAAAATTGGTATTTAACCATTTTAACAAAAAATAAAGAATAAAAAACAAGGATAATATTCTGCCAAAAAAAAAAAACTGGTAATACGAAGTTATTAAAAGAAGTACACTGATATTACCACCAAATGTTTTGGTCAGTTGGTAAGGGGCTGTCCTAGTTTAATCACAAGTCTTGAGTTCGAGACGTGGGAATGCAACGTGTGTGGGTGATAGAGGCTTCTCCCTAAAAGGGGTCAGCCCAATCTCGGTCTGGATTAATCTGGGGCTGTTGATATGTGCCTGAAAGATGACATGTCCTAGGACACCGAATGTTTAAAAAAAAAAAAAAGCACACTAATGTCAGTGACAACTTGTAATGAGGCCCCCAATACCGCCGCAAACTTTTATTACAACATTGTGTATAGTTAAGGGAATCATATGGGAGTTTTTCATTTACCGATGGTTCTTTGAAGGATTGGTTGTCCATGAATTTGAGTGGTAAGTTTTCCAAAGGAATGGGAATTTTTTGGAATCTAATCTTTGGTGTTGCTGTTTGGATGCTATGGAACTGGCGTAACTCCTTTGCCTTTGACTCTGATTTTGTAAAACCCAGAAGACCGGAACTTATTATCATGCAAAACTGGAGGAAATATTGCTTGTTTCAGGAGCTATTATCGGATTCCATCAGTGTGTGCCCTGCTCTCAGTATGTCTCATTCTTGGCAGCTGCCCCCTTCGGATTGGTGCAAGCTAAATGTTGATGGAGCAGTGGCTACGGACTCGTCCAAAGTTGGATTTGGTGGTCTTTTGAGGGATAGCTATGGTTCTTCCAAGATGGTTGGCGTCTGTAGTGTTCTAGTGGCTGAATTGTGGGCCATTCATGATGGTCTAAGTCTCGCCTGGGATTTGGGTATGAAAAAGATCATTTTAGAATCTAATTCTAGTGATGCCATTAATAGTTTAATGGATGTTAACGTTGTTGCTGGCAATCTGTTGGTTGATCAGATAAGAGCTTTGTTGTCTAGGGATTGGATTGTTACTTTGTGTCATATTCCTAGGGAGCTGAATGATATAGCGGATGTGCTTGCTAAGTCCGGTATAGATAAAACTGCTATTTTGAATGATTGCCCTATGTTTTTACGAGCTAGGGTTGATCAGAAGTGTTTGGGAGCTATTCCCTCTATCTTGTAATCTTCCTATTTATTTCCTTGACTTCATGCCATCTTTTATATATATGAAAAAAAAAGATTTAATTTTTAAAAAAAATTATTTTAATAGATAGAGATTTTAAAATAAATATGATCTTTCAACTACATTTTAAAAAAAATGATTTTTCATCTAAAAATCGATAGTTAAAAAAAAATAGATTTGGACCTTTCAGATGGGAAAAAGCTCTCCCTATTTATCATTTGGATGAGTAGGAAAACTGGTTCCTTACCATAATTAAGTGGTTAAGTTAAGAATAGTTGTATTAGAAATTTTAAATGTTTAAATTAATATTAACACTAATTTATGTACAGCTTTAAAGTTCTTTTTTTAATTTTGAAATTTTAAACAATTTCAAGTTTCGAGAAAACATAAATACTAAAACGTAAATTATTGAATTTCTATATCTTTTAATAATAAGTTGTACTAGTACTATGTTATATAGCCGCCAATAAATAAAGTGGTTGAGTATCAAAATTAATTTGTACTGGGATATGAACATGATTTATATATTATACATGCGCTTCAATTATTGTGAAAGTCCCATGTACCTACATTTGCCCACTTACAACAATTTATTCAATGTTAGCACTTGAATTATCTTTTATACTCCATTTTATTTATTAACTTTTTTCCTATATAAATATAAAACTATTTGATACTCTTATTAAGTACAATTGATGAATTCACATTCCTTTTTTTTTTTTCAGGATCACTGATCGGTGTGTTTAGTCTAAATACCAAAAAATTAAGTTCAGCATCATTTTAAAGAGTTCAATGATTTTATGGAGAAGAAGTTCGTTCAAGACGTCCATATGATGATACTTGAATTTATTGGGTTCTTTGCTTTATAGGGACTAAAAAACAAAGAAGGGAAGGGATATGGGTCTTGAGAAAAGACAAATATATATGATCTATTTATAAGAATTTTATATAAACTACCCTTATAATATTAATGAAAAATATGGGTTGTATGATGTCATCCACTCATCCCTCTCTTTTAATTATATTACAATTTTCATGTTGTCCTCTTTTTTGTTTTGTTACTATTTAAATTAAAATTTTTATTTCCTTACCATAAATTTTATTTATATAACTAGATTTTTGAGTAAAAAATTCAAGGAGACTATTATTTATTATTTATTTCCGTTTTAAAAAAATATAATCAGCGAAAAAACAAAAGAAAAGAAAAAACGACGATATAAGAAAGCCAAAGCCAAATTTTTCTTTACCAAAAATTGAAAGGAAACGTTAGAAGTTGAGAACTGAAACATAGAAAAATTGACAAAAGGACGAAATGGCCCTGAAGATGCGGCAAAAATTGCGAGTGGAGATGGGGACTGGTGATAGACAAAGGTCCTTCCTCGGATAAAGGAACGTTCGAATACAATTCCAACAGAATGGTCCAAATGCATAAAGCCTTTATTTTCTGTGGATCTGCTTTAAGGGCCGATTTTGTTGCTGAAACATGATTTAAAAACAGAATGGACCTTGAAGGTCAATATTGAAAGAGACCATTGGACCTGAAAGCCCTCCCCTTCCAATAACATCCTATTCTTTTTTTTTTAATATAAAAAAAATAGAATCTTTTTTCTTTCTTTCAAAATGCTTATTCCCTCTACTTATTATTATAGATAATATATGCAATGATTTATAATTCTAAACTCTAGAGCGACCAAAGAACTTTCAATGTAAGATTTGACTCCCCACTTTCAACATATGTATATCTACTTACTGGCTGTGTATTTTATTGGGTATAGAGAATCTAAACTATTGATTAAGAATCAATATAATTGCAAGTAGTTGCTTTCAGTGTGCTCACCTTTTAACACAGTTGCTTGAAATTTAAGCACAAGCAATTTGATGCTATGCCCTAGAAGGGCTATAATACTCATGATCAAGATCAGGCCAAGACATGTGCGAGGATCTCATGACATACTTGGATAGTTTCTTGTAATCTTTTATTACACCACCACCTCAGGTTATGAAAATATTATTCAAGATTCTTTGGATTTTACTTTTTCATATATGAAGGTCACAGACTCACAGGGAATTCAATAACAGACACTGGTAGCTGAACTAGGACCGGTATCCTTCACTGAAAGTGAGTTGAGCACCATTCCTTCTGCAGCACAGAGATTACCTCTAGTATCATTGAGATTGCCGGGATTATAGCTTGCCATCTTTATGGCTGTCTCGGTTTTTGCTACTTTTTCTGTTTTGGCTACTGCCTTCAGCCGGATACGCTCAGCTCTCGAGCCAATAATCTGACCGAGGATAGAGGCTCCAATTGTCAATGCCATTGCTGATTTAGGCATCAGGACTGACTTCCGAAGCATGGCTATGAAGGGAACAGCTGCGTGCACCGCGACAAACCATGACGGCGAGAACTTCTTTGTGTGCTCCTTCCATACACCCAAGGGGACATTAACTGCCATCCCCAGTGCTGCAATGGCAAGCATTTTTGCAGGAAGCGGCTGAGGACGTAAGTTTTTAACAAAGGTTGTACGAGCAAGAGCTGCCCTCGCAGCAACAACTGCCGGCGGGCATTTAAACTTCATGCTGGGTGGTGGCTGGAAAGCTGACGCGACAAGGGGGAGGACATTACTTACAGCTCTATAAGACTTGGCAATTGGGCAATTGCCCTTTTCTAACCATTCATTTCCAAACGCCTCATGCTTTGATGAATCTTCTTTCTGGAGGATGTTCAGCATGAGAAAGTAAAAGCTATGCAAGTTTATGCCACATCTCAAAGTTAATAAAATCAATTCATGCTTGATTAGTAATCAAAATAAAGGATTTCAAGAATAAAATTGAAACCTTGCCCTATGAATCATTTCTAATCAAATGGGCTTGGTTAAGAATGTTTAGCAAATATCTTGTAAAGATTAGAGCTAAGGCAAAGAAGGCAGTAGCAATTTTTCATTTGTATGTCAGTGCAGATTAAGTATGGGATTTAGAGACTCTCAAGCCCCTGATATTTAACGCTCTATATAACATATCACTCATGTTGAGGTGTCAGAGATACAATGGACTTTTCTATTTGCTGAACATATTTCTTAGCAGTAAAATAACCAGATCAATAGGAAAACAAATACTTACATGAGATGAGTTATCCCTTTTGTTTGATGATTCAGACTTCTTTTGCTTCTTCCACTTGTCAGAAAAATTACCAAAACTGAAAGGGCCACCTAGGCCAAAGGCAGAAAGACTTATGGTAGCAGCTTTTGCTGCTAAAGGATTGAAAGGAGGCAGGGAATCAGGCTCTTTGATATCAGTAAGGGGAATGACTCCATCTTTTCCATGAAAGAGCTTAAATGCCAAGCCAAAATTGGGACCATCTTCAAATATAGGACCATCGGCTCTGCGCACCTGAGCACGAGAATAAAAACACATTTAGCTTAAAACATTGACCCAAATTGAAATTTAAATATTATCAGTAGTTCAGTACGGAGAGGAGATCAAGTTGTTTAGAGCCTAGTTAAGAGGGCAGAGGTTATTGAGCGAGATCTTTTCATCCAAGATTTGGTTTTTGACCGAGCTCAATGATGGCATCCCACCTAGTGGGATAAAGGCTTTGTTGTTGGTGGTGGAAATGGCATGGAGATGAGTAACTTACAGGAAAGGAAATACTTGCTGCAGAAAAGGAGAAGTTTGTAGGTTTGTTGATGTTCCTCAAAAAGGGGCACTTTTGGATGTCTTTTACATCAAATGAGCATTCAGATCCATCCTCAGGTATTCCCTTGAATAAGAAGTCCATTGTCTCCTCTTGTGAAAGCAGTTACTTTTAGAAACAAGGAAAAAATTGAAGATAAGCCACGAATCTTTAATCTTTAATATAGCAGAATAAAGACATCATATAAAAAGCTACAACATATTATTGATGCCAGGAACAAAAATCACATAAATCAGTATTGCATGAAAAATCAAGCAGCTAAGAAGGAACCAAATTGAAAAACAATTTAATAACAACATCTCAGATGAGGTTGCCAAAACATACAATCAACAAATTCAACAAGGAAAAAACAGAGCTATTGAAATCTGGAAGTTAGATCAATGTCAGCCCGAACCCTCTAGTTCATTTTATCACGATAATCTACCACAAAAAACAAGCAGAATTAAAACAAGAAAGCAACAGAAAATCAAAAAGTGAAAGGCATTTGGTTAAAAAGAGCGTACCGGAGCCTTTCTACTTGGCCGGCGAACGAAGTTGAGAGAAAGGGAGGACGTGTGGCTGCCACAGACACCGAACACGCGCGAACCAGAACTTGCTTTTTGGAAAGGAAAAGGATGAAACAAAAACTTAACTAAATACAATCTGATTGTTTTTCCACGAGGACATGACTTTTCATAGCAGATAGAGATCAAATCCGATTTTTCAAGTATTTTAAAAGAGTGAGATGTATGTTCATTGGTTCATCCGGTAAGAAATAATGTATGATGCTGGCAAAAAAAGAAAAAGAAAAAATAAATAAGGTATGTATTTATAGTTTTTTTTTTTTTTTTTTAACACTATGTATATAACCATATAGAATGAGATACATGTACCTGAAGGACTGGTTCATGAACAAAAAGTTAATTTTACCTAGATTAGAAATAAGTTTGTTCAATGCATTTATTTATAGTGAATGTGTTTTTACCAACTTGAAAAAAATAAAATATAAAGCTTTTAAAGTTGGGTGCTTTATTTTTTACAAATTAGTGAACATGGTATCATACGATAAGAATATTTTTTTGGTCAATCATCATGTAATAATTTATTTGATGCTACTGAATTGATATGTGGTGAAATGGATGTAATTTTTCTGATTTAATTTTGACTAAGTTGTGCCTCTAAGTAATTTTTATATTTGCAAACAATAATTAGTTAAATAAGTTTTCAATTCCTTGTATCTCTTATCTTTCGCCACAATTTAAGTTAAATATTTATTAGCTGTTGTTTTTATCTTATTTTACATAACCATGAGACCAAAAGTGCGGTGGAAGAGCCAACAAGTTCGCCTATAAGTCGTACCACTCGGGCTCTATTTGTAAGTCTATTTTAACCAAAATATTTCTTTCTATTTATAGCTCCAGTTCATGTAAAAAAATGAGATGATGATAATTTCACCCTATTAATTGTATCTATAAAGATAAAGAGAGAAGAACAAACAGTTGAAAAATATTAAATAATAAATTAGGGTAAAGTTGAAAATTTTCCACATAATCATTGAATTAATTATCTCTTCTTGGTATGTAAGATTTAGTCAAAATAGATTTAAAAATAGGACCAAAGTGATACCAGACTGGAAAAGACAGAATTTTGATCCAAATGCCCACTGCCATTAGAAAATCATTTTCATATTCCATGGCGCTATTTTACGCAATCCAAATGGGCTTGGAAGTTAATTACATGGACAAGAATTTCATCTTTTAGTAAAATTGAGTCCTCCCCAACTACCATCACCTAACACAATGTTTCTAAGGGTCGGGTTTCTCTCCTAATCATTTTTTCATTATCTCTAAATTATATCCGTCCAATCAATAACAATACTACTTTAACATCTCTCTTATCTTCCCAATCAATAACCCATATAGATTGATGAGAGAAAAGGAAAAAAAGAATGAGGAAAAGACCTTCTTTCATATTTCTAGACTATTAAATGTTTTTCCTAGTATTTCTATTAAAAAATACTTATAAGGTAACATGTCATCAGAGCTTTATTTAATAAAAATACAACTTAATGATTTTAATCTTAATTGACTGGTGCCTCCTATGCAGGGACAGATCCAGGAATTTCACCGACGAGGGGCGAAAATAAATAAAAAAAAACCTCATAAACAAAAGTGGTCGAAATACGATACAGACCTAATATGCAAAAAGAAAAGTTATTACAGAAATTAAGATTAACTCTTACTCTATGTGTTTTCATATTATTAAACTCATCTATAATTGAATTTGTGCTAAAACTCAAAACTTGTCCAAAATCCTAACCCTAAAATATTCTTTAATCAGTATATAAGTAGTATAATTAGAAAGATAAAAACATATATAATAAATTTTATGAAGGGAATTTAATGAAAAGAAGTGACTTTGAGTACCTTATTGATTCTTAAAACTTGTCATAAATTGTTGGAAAAAAAATGGCCGACGATGGAACAAGTCACAAGCAAGAGAAAGAAAAGATGAAAGATTTCGAAAGAGTACAAATAAGTAGAGTTGGAGATAATTAAAGCTTATGCGTCTAACCTTTTTATTACTATATTCTTTATTTTATATATATATATGCAAGGAAACAAAGGGTCAGGGAATAGGGAGTTGAAAACAATCTTCAAATCAAATCAATCAAATGCAAGAATCAAAATGGTTCTATATTGATATTATAAATTTATGATGTTGTCTGGATTCAAAGGAATTTGACAAATCTTTTCTGAGATTCACAACCGTCCACAAAGAATGGCTTCATCATTTCTATATTTAGGTACAATTTGTAGATATTCTTTATTTATGGGTCTAATCTTTTTATTACTATATTCTTTATTTTTTTAGGGGGGTGGGGGCCACCACTACCCCCAAGTCCTTGCTCCTATGAAACAATTCACATTTTATTTTGTTAACTTTATTCAATAAAAACACAACTTAATGATTTTAATTCAAATTGACTAATGACTCATATAAAACAATTTACGTTTTATTTTGTTTTTATAATAAACATATTAAATTAAAAATATAAAATAAGAAAATCGTTCAATATTTTTATTAAAAAAACTAAAATTTGAATCATTTCCCATGATTTGTTAGCTAATAAAAATTTAAATTATAAAAGTTGTTGTGTTTTCAATAAATGAAATTCAAACAATAAAATACTTTTAGAGTATGTGAGTATTTCTCATTTTTATTGGTTGGAATTTTTTGTATCAATTTTTTTCCGTCTTCTTTTCATTCTTATCCTACTATTTACACTGGATTAGAAACTTCTTGCTTTTTAATAAAATATCGTCTTTCCTAAAAAAGGCGATCAGTATTCAAGATAATATTTAGGAAAAATTCTTAAAAAAATTATACTTGAATTCCAAAATCCCAAATAGATGATTTCTCAGTAAAAACGAGTTGTTAATTGTTTTACTTTTCTTGTTAATCCTATTATCGTTGTTGTCAACAAGATTTTGAAATTTAAGTGATATTTTTTTTAAAAAAAAATCATTTTCCTTAATACTTACCTCAATAAAAATAAAATCATCAAGGGAAACTTTTTGGGCCTAAATAAAATGAAATGATGAATAAAAACATACTATATCCGGTCTTAAATATAAGATATAATTCATAGTGTAATTTTGTACTACAAACTATGTCCTATATAGGATTGGAGGAGTAGTTAAGAATGGTCTCCAAGCCCACACACAACGTTACCAAAAATGAAAATGGGTTGAGTTTCTCTCATTATCCCTCGTCATTTCTAAATCCTATCCATCCATTCAAACATAATATCACTTTAACTTTTTTATCATCTTCCCAATCAATGACCTAGATTTGCTAATGAGAGAAAATGAAAAAAATGATGAGGAGAGAATCCTCTTCCTAATGAAAATCCAACTTTTTAAACCGTTAACAAAAAAAGTTAATGGACATTTAAGTTTTCACATAGATGCAATTCTAGCTTAGAAGTTTTTCGGGATATTTTTATCTCAAAGTGTAAAAAATAGAGCAATTTTTCTTTGGCCGGTATCCCAGTTAATTTTAATATTATTTGGTCAAATATATTGAGCTGATAGTCCAAATGTCATGCAAGTTATTTTTGTTAAGATGCAATCTTGCCTTAAAAGTTTTAAATCAAACTTTGAAAAAAAATGAAATAGATGACAATTAGATTTCTGGTGTAAATTTACATCTTAAAAAAATGATGTGGATTGTTAGTTCAGCGTATTTGGTTAACTAACAATCAAAATCAATTAAAATAGCTGTTATAACAAATTTGCTCCATTCTTTACCTTTTGCAATATTGCCCAAAAATTACCTTTTGGTTAAAAAACTTTCCCAATATAAAAAATGAAAGCGTGTTTATATTTTTCTTCTTATATTCAATTAGGAGTATTTATATAGGAGGGAAGGAGCAAAGAGGGGCCAAGAGAAGCAAAGTAAATTAACCCAAAAAGAAGACACGTACGTTTTCTTAGGTTGAAATATTTTCATGATAAGTTTAATATTTTCAACTATTTTAGACTCCTATTTTACCCTTTCGGTTAATTGTTTAATTCTCAATTTTTATAATAAAAAAAATTGCTGAACAGTCTATCACTATTGAAATTGTGAGGTTCAAATAAATGTGGGAATATGAGAAATAGTAAAGAAGAAGAAGAAGAAAATTGGTCAAACTTTCGCTTTCATAATTAATTAGCCAAATGTACGACTCATGTGTAAATGCTTTTGATTCTTTGAGGTAGGTTGCAAACAATTAAAGAAGAGTCCTATGATATACTTGGTCCTCAAGCAAATTTCAATTATCTTTCAGTGATTTTTTTCCCCAGCAATTTTCATTTTATAGTATGTTAGAAAGCAATTTTGTTGGTAAGATGTTTGTCTTTTTTTTTTTTTTTTCAGCTTACCCTCACATGGTTATTAAAAAAATTATATAATTGTCATCTTTTGATTGAATCATGGGATAAAGATCAATTTTGTCACGGAAGTTTTGCTAAGGGAGCATTTAGTACCTGGTAGTTTTTTTGGTATCATTTTTCCCCCGGAAGTTTACAAACATAGCAATTTTGCCCATCGATTGATCTTGACCGTTAGATTGATATCATTTTTGCCCCGAAAGTTTACAAAAATTTGCTCCTAAACAAAACTTCCAGGACAAATTTGCTCCTAAAAAAACTGTCAGAACATATTTGCTTCATTTTGTAAACTTCCGGGGCAAAAATGATACCCAAAAAACTTTCGGGTGCTGGATGCTCTCTAGACAATATTTCCGTGGCAAAATTATTATTTATCGCTTGAATCATTAATAAAATAAAAGTTTGGAGATATACATCAAGTAATTTATGAGTAATTATGTATGACATGCTATTAATTTTTTATTATTAAATTGAGTTACTTTTTTTGATAAATAAATTGAGTTACTTAATAAGTAGGGAAATATAATATCGGTCTCCTCCTTTCTTGTAGAAGCAAAATAAAATATTCTTTTGTGACCATTTTATCAAAAAAACCTATAAATTAAAGCACGCGGCTAGATGCAAAACAAAACTATTGGCAGAAAAGAGCCAAAATTTGGATTAAACGTAACAACTTTTATAAAAAAATAATTTTTAAAAAAAACGGAAGTTGACAAAAAAATAAATTACTTATAGAAATTCAGGACCACATTTTATGCTTAATAAAAACATGACAGATAATGCATGGTTATTATACACGGGAAGGAGTCTTTGCTTAAAATATGATCGGCTTATTAATTATATTTCTATTGGAGAACTATACTCCTTTAAAAAACAAAACGTAGCACAGTTCCTTACCCATTTATGTTACGTTTAATAAAAGTTGACTATTTATAAAAAAAATAATAAAAAAAAACATGGAAGTTGACAAAAAAAATAAATTACTTATAGAAATTTGGGACCACATTTTATGCTTATCATTTTGATGAGAAAAAATATGCTCATCATCCATCTTCACCATTACATTAATTTTAATTCGTCCTTATTTAATTTAATATTTTAAATAATTTTTTGTTCTGATAATGAATGTGTGTGGACGTAGGAGAGAGCATCTTGTGTTGTGTGGCCATGTAAGTCAAATACTCCTAACCTCTTAAATGTGTAAAAATACTCGTAAAGAGATCCTTACTTTGCGGTAAGGGGATCCTTTTCCTCTCAACGGACGTTCCCAGTAATTTAAAAAGACTGTTGTGACCAAAAAGGACCAACTGCAGCTTTGGAAAACTGTGATCATTATAGCATCTGCGGGGTGTACAATTTATAAATTATGTTGGTGGATTCTAACCTCTTCCTGGATCTTAAATAAATACTTACACTTAGGCATGTTTGACTGGGTTTTTTTTTTAGGGAAAAAAATATTTTTTAAAAAATATTTTTTAAATTAATTTATGTGTTTAGATGATATTTTTTTTTAAAAAAAGTAAAAGTCCAAAAAAAAAAAACCAAAGTGCTCTTTTTTTTTTTTAAAGCTTCAATTTAGAGCTTAAAAAATAAACACTTTTTTAAAAGGTCATCCAAACGGACCCTTATAATAGGATAATGGTTTGGGGATAAAAAGATAATGAGAGCGATGATTTACGCAAGCGATAATCGGAAGCTAACACAAGGTCTGATAGAGACGGTTACAATTCTCGCATGATAATAACGGCATGTCGGCGCTCCTCCCTCCACCGTGGACTCATTCTCTATTCAGCACAACACAATAACAACAGCAAAATCATCAATTATATATACAAAAAATGTGAAGAAAGCAGAATCTGCTCTTTTTTGGATTTCGCCAAAGCAAAAGATGAAGAAAGAGTGAAGAGTACAAACCAATGGACAAGACGAAGGGAAGGAGGACGAAGAGATGGTTACAATTCTCGCATGATAATAACAGTGGCGTTCCTCCCTCCACCGTGGACCCATTCTCTATTCAGCACAACACAATAACAACAGCAAAATCATCAATTATATATACAAAAAATGTGAAGAAAGCAGAATCTGCTCTTTTTTGGATTTCGCTAAAACAGAAGATGGAGAAAGAGTGAAGAGTACAAACCAATGGACAAGACAAAGGGAAAGAGAACGAAGGGAAGGAGGATGAACATAGTGGAAACAAAAGGCACAAGCCTGGCCATTTCTAAGAAATATGAGAGAGATTTGAAAAGACAGGTTGAAATGTAGAAGAAGCCCAGAGTGGTGTTTAAATGGATTTTTATTTTATTTTTTAGTTAAAGGTGTTTATTGTGTCACGTTCCATCTATTTCTCAAGGGCCCACCCACATGAGGGTGTCGGAAGACACACTAAATGAAGAGCTTTAATAAATGAAGAAGAGGAGCGGTTACACAATAAATGCACGTTGTTTTTGTGGCTTCAGCAACACTTTTCTTTTAAACTTGATTCATCTTCATTTATTTCCATCTTTTATAGGATGTTAGTTGACTTGATTGGCGACTTTTTTATATGATACGATTAAGTCTCTTAAATTCTTTTATAAGAAAAGCACTGTAAAAGAATTTTAAAAATACTAAAAAAACATAATGGTGTTCTGATATTGCATAATTCCACCCTAAAGTGATATCTTAAAATGGGATTTTATAGTTCTTTTCTAGCATCAGTTCAAGGGAAATTGCATATTTTTGTTGATATTGCATACTATATAAAGATGCATAATATATGTAAATATTTGTTTTTTTTATTTAATTAAGTTCTGACACTTAAAACTTTTTTTTTTTGGCTCAAGAACTAAAGTGGGATAAGGACTAAGATAATACAGTAATACCCATCCTATTTAAAATAAAATTTATATCATGGACCACGAAAAAGCACGCTGAGAACGCCAGCAGCCAGAGCAACAGCGGCTGCGCACATTTGAAAAGTAGGCCCTGGTTCAAAACAGCAAAGATATTGAGAGGCGGAGAACCGGTACCCAAAATGCTTGGCGCAGGGCCGGCTGGGGAGACAGCGGTGAGCCGGTGGGAGAGTTAGTCAGGGATGAGGCCAGCGGGTTAGCGTTAGTGATTGGGGCAGATGAGGGGGCCATGGATGGCGGAGACGACACCGGAGGAAAACCCCTTGGCACGGAACCGGCTGGAGAGGCAGCGGGTGAGCCGGCGGGAGGAGAGGTGGCCGGGGAGCGCCTTGGTGAAGCGGTGGGGAGGCGCCGGGAGGATGAATCTGAGCCAAGGCCACGTCAGCCAATAGGGCCAAGATCAAGAGGGCAGCCTTTGCGATTGTGTGGAGAGTGCGGAGGTTCAGTGGAGAGGGGGGGTGGAAGAAAGGAAGGAACCGCAGTGAGTGCTGTGAGAGGGGAGGTGATGTATTTATAAGATAGCAAGCTAAGAACATGGAAAATAAAGATAGCATGACCCAATAATGAATCTATGTTCCTTTTTCTAACCTTAATTCTCTGCATTTGTAATGTTGATCCATAGATCCGGTTAAGAAGTGCAGCAAGAGCCTGAGTAGCTATCATATAGAGCAAGGTATTTCCATGGATATCTTTGCTTGTCGCTACTACATCCTTAAAGCAAAGCACATGGATGGAGCTGAAAACACTAGCTTGTTGGTAATCAACAACATAGCAGAAAATGTTTCGACATGAGATGTCCCCAATAAGCATAATTTCCGACTTTGCTATTGATACTCGAAAGACAAACTCAACATTCCCTTCTTTAACTGCACAAAACAGAGCATCAGCAAAAGCATTCTCTTGGTCACACTTCCTAGCATTCTTACAAACTAGGAGAAAAATGTTAGCCGCTAGAGCATACAAAAACTTCAGTTCTTGTATCTGATGAATTTCTAGATTGATAACACACTAGTATTTTTTTGTTAGGAGACTTTTGAGAATCCGAAGCTTGAATTATTTTTATTTTTATTTTATTTTATTAAAGAAATACATGAGTTAGCATATATACCCCTGAAATTTTAGGAGAAGGAGATGAGGCTTTGAAGTAAACCATGCCTTGCAACTTGCAAGGCAAGTGTTAGACTCATGAATTGAAGATTTGAGCCACAAATAAAAAGGAATAAAGATGGAACAAATAAGAAAACCTATATTTTGGAGTGTAAATACTACATGGTGATTAAGATCGATCAAAAATTCAAATCTGTCGTGTACCCAGATGCGACTATATAAGAGGAAAAAAATCACACAGTGTACAAATTCATAGAGTAGCTCTGTTCTTGTTTTGACAAGAATGTAAAACAGGAACTAACCAACCTGTACTCACAAAAATTCCACAAAACATTTACTTCAACGTAATTAATCCAACACGAAAGAAGAACCAGATGAGGCAATAAAAAAAGATAGATGCTTCAAACAAGCGATGGCGAAGTACAGAAGGAAGAGAGAATAGAAATAGAGAAGTTTAGAACTTACAGCTTCGAGGAAGGAGACTGTGTCGAGAAACAGAAGGAGCTCAAGGTAAGTGAGGTTCTCTAGGGTTCTCGTTAGAAAACAAAGAAAGAATCGTGTATATATACTAAGAACTGGAAAACGCGTCTGTGGTAAAAGATGAGAGAGGCGCGTAAAAAAAATTGCTGAACTCTATTGGAATTGTGAGGTTCAAATAAATGTGGGAATATGAGAAATAGTAAAGAAGAAGAAGAAGATTGGTCAAACCTTCGCTTTCATAATTAATTAGCCAAATGTACGACTCATGTGTAAATGCTTCTGATTATGCGAGGTAGGTTGCAAACAATTAAAGAAGAGTCCTATGATATGCTTGGTCCTCAAGCAAATTTCAATTATCTTTCAGTGAATTTTTTTTTTTTTTTTTTTTTTGGTGCCCCAGCAATTTTCATTTTATAGTATGTTAGAAAGCAACTTTGTTGGTAAGATGTTTGTCTTTTTTTTTTTTTCCCCAGCTTACCCTCACATGGTTATTAAAAAATTATATAATTGTCATCTTTTGATTGAATCATAGGATAAAGATCAATTTTGTCACGGAAGTTTTGCTAGGGGAGCATTTAGTACCTGGAAGTTTTTTTGGTATCATTTTGCCCCGAAAGTTTACAAACATAGCAAATTTGCCCATCGACTGATCTTGACCGTTGGATTGATATCATTTTTGCTCCGGAAGTTTACAAAAATTTGCTCATAAACAAAATTTCCGGGGCAAGTTTGCTTTTAAAAAAACTTTCAGGACATATTTACTTCAATTTGTAAACTTCCGGGGCAAAAATGATACCAAAAAACTTTCGGGTGTTGAATATTCTCTGGCCAATATTTCTGTGACAAAATTAGTATTTATCCCTTGAATCATTAATAAAATAAAAGGTTGGAGATATACATCAAGCAATTTTTTATCCCTTGAACCAGAACTTGCTTTTTGGAAAGGAAAAGGATGAAACCAAAACTTAACTAATTACAATATCTGATTGTATTTCCACGAGGACATGACTTTTCATAGCAGATAGAGATCTTATACCGATAACTAATTTATTTGACATTTCCATGGTGAGATTTTCTAGAAAATAGTATTATAAGTTCTGGAATGTGTACATACGTTGGGAAAAATAGTTGAATGTATATTCATTAAATAATATATTACCTGGTCTAAAAAGAAATGTATTGATGAATATTAAAAGAGTGAGATGTATGTTCATTGGTTCATCCGGTAAGAAATAATGTATGTTGCTGGCAAAAAAAGGAAAATAAATAATGTATGTATTTATGGTTATAACCATATAGAATGAGATACATGTACCTGAAGGACTGGTTCATGAACAAAAAGTTAATGGCACCTAGATTAGAAATAAGTTTGTTCAATGCATTTATTTATAGTGAATGTGTTTTTACCAACTTGAAAAAATAAAATATAAAGCTTTTAAAGTTGGGTGCTTTATTTTTTACAAATTAGTGAACATAGTATCATACGATAAGAATTTTTTTTTGGTCAATCATCACGTAATAATTTATTTGATGCTACTGAATTGATATGTGGTGAAATGGATGTAATTTTTCTGATTTAATTTTGACTAAGTTGTGCCTCTAAGTAATTTTTATATTTGCAAACAATAATTAGTAAGTTCACTTCTGGGCTGTTCAATTCTAGGCTCTTACTGTTGCTGATTTATCAAAACCACCTGAGATATTGGGCCTAGCTGGTCATGTTACAGCACCGAACCGGGTGCAATAGCAAAAAACTCTAGTAAGTTCTTTTTTCCCTTAGACATCTTGCTTTGCAACACATTGTGTATATTCCCTTATTTTTCTTCATTCTTGTTATGCTTCATCAATATACCTAACATATAATTTACTTTTTTGACATAACAAATCAATCATTTGATGGCATTTATAATGACTCTCTGAATATCATTTTGTATTTTTAATCAGAGGTGCAGGGTGTAGGGTGTGGTACCCTTAACCCAATACTGGAATGAGTTGATGTTATGGCATTTTACATGATACTAGACTATGTTTCTAATTTGAAATCTTGCTGATTAGTACTTTTTTTTTTTTTAATCATTCATTCTCTGAGTTTAGCCATCATTGTCACTGATTTCAATGAGCAAAGTATTATGTCATCTTAAGTCATGCTCAAAAGATTGTTTTACCCTGGGGGAGTTGTGGGTGTGGTTATAATGATTCTTGGTGTTTACAAGAAGGAGTTAGTTCTTATTCTTGAGGATCCAGTCAGACAAGAAGGTTAGTAAGTTTTAGTCAATCGTTTTTTGTCTACCTCATTTTTTTCTGAAAAGAATGTCTACTAAGTATTTTTTGATATTACTTAGCTCCTGTCCTTCTCCAAGCTATTTCATTTAGAATGTTGAGTGTGTGTGTGTTTGTGTGTTTTTTTTTTTATTTGTTTTTTCTGGGAATTTTTCAGTACACTTATTATTTGAAGTTCTTGGGATTTATGTGGAATCCTCTATCTTGGGTCATGGAGGTAGCTACTATAATGGCGATAACACTTGCCAATGGAAGGGTGAGTATATTATTTACTATCTACTTGATGCCCTTTCTGCATTTATTAGAGATTTTGTTCAATATAACCCATTTTTATTAGAGACTTTTTGTAGTATATTCTTCTCCTTGTTGTAGCTGATTCTAAAACCTACATGTGGCAGTGTATTGTTGAACAATTTTGCTTCAGTTTCTTGATTTATCCCTCTCAGAGTTTGTGAATAACTAAGAAAGATGTCTGAAAATGTGAATCGGGTATCTCACATGACATGATTGAATATAAGCTTCATCCTTGCATTTGCAGTTGCTTCTTAGTCTTGGTTTAAAACATTTACTTGATTGCTGATGAAGTCTACGGTCATCTTGCATTTGGAGCCAATCCTTTTGTGCTAATGGGAGTTTTGGGATCTGTTTATATAATTGTACCTTTCTATTCATAATTAATGCTATAAATCGTATATAAAGTAAGAGAAATGCTAAATTAATTTCTGAAAGTAACGGAAGTAAAGTCTTGGTTTCTCTAGTCGGTTTCCCTATAGTATATCCTTCTCGCTATTGCAGCTGATTCTAAAATCTAATTAGGAACTGCCATAGATACAATCTTGAGTTGTTGAACACTTCACTACAACAAAAAAAAAAAGGTCAATTTGTAGCGGTTAAAATAAACCGCTACAAATATGCACATTTGTAGCGATTTATACCGAAACCGCTACAAATTTGTGGCGGTATGACTCGCGCCAAGTGGCGCGCTAGTTCATGAACAACATTTGTAGTGGTTATCATAAACTAACCGCTACAAAATATGGCGCCAAATTTGTGGCGGTTATTTTGTAGCGGTTTAGTTATACAAATCGCCACAAATATGGCGCCAGTTTGGCGCCTCATGGCGTGCCATTTAGTAGCGGTTTATTTGTCGCGGTTTATATCAAAAATCCGCTACAGAATGCCAAGAGTTTGAATTTTTGTAGCGGTTTTTTTAGTTAAACCGCTACAAATGTGATATTTTGAAATTTATTTATTTTTTAATAAACACCAATGAATTTTTGTAGAGGTTTTGTAACCGCTACAAAACAAGAAAAAAAAACCGCTACAAAAACCCTCGTATCAACCGTTACAAAGTATATAATATTGAAACTTGAATATTTTGAATTCCGCCAACGTTCATTAATTTGTAACGGTTTTTAGTATAACCGCTACAAAATGTGATATTTGTATTTTTTTTAAAAAAAAAAATACCAAGGAATTTTTGTAGCGGTTTTGTAACCGTTACAAAACGTAAAAAAAACCGCTACAAACGTAAACCGCTACAAAAACCGTCGCATCAACCGCTACAAAGTGTATAATACTGAAATTTGAATATTTCGAATCCCGCCAACGTTCATTAATTTGTAACGGTTTTTAGTATAACCGCTACAAAATGTGATATTTTTATTTTTTTTAAAAAATACCAAGGAATTTTTGTAGCGGTTTTGTAACCGTTACAAAACGTAAAAAAATCGCTACAAACGTAAACCGCTACAAAAACCGTTGCACCAACCGCTACAAAGTGTGTAATATTGAAATTTGAATATTTCGAATCCCGCCAATGTTCATTAATTTGTAACGGTTTTTAGTATAACCGTTACAAAATGTGATATTTTTAATTTTTTTTAAAAAAAATACCAAAGAATTTTTGTAGCGGTTTTATAACCGTTATGAAACGTAAAAAAACCGCTACAAACGTAAACCGCTATAAAAACCGTCGCATCAACTGCTACAAAGTGTGTAATATTGAAATTTGAATATTTCGAATGCCGCCAACGTTCATTAATTTGTAGCGGTTTTTAGAATAACCGCTACAAAATGTGATATTTTCAATTTTTTTATTTTTTAAAAAATACTAAGGAATTTTTGTAGCGGTTTTGTAACCGCTACAAAACGGGAAAAAAACCACTACAAAAACCGTCGCATCAACCGCTACAAATGTTGTTTCGCATATCCCTATAAATACCCCCACCACACCTCATTTCACACACTCTCAATCATTTCTTCCCACTCCTTCTCTCTCGTTTTCTCTCATTTCTTCCTACTCCTTACAAATTCTTTGTTTTTAATGTTTTATTTTTTCCTTGTTATAATATTAATACTATTTTTTTTCTTATCCAGAATTTTAATAATATTTCCTCAATATTCCTTCTATCATCATCAACATTCTTTTCATAATCAAATATCATCTAATAGACAACATAATTTTTTTGCTTAGAGGTGGACAACACAATAATCCTTTATTATCAACACATTCTCAGTGTTATACCTACATAATATTTATACTTATCTAACTTGAGTTAATCATTTTTTTAAATATTAACTATTATCATTTAATTTGTCACTTAAATAATAAAAATATTCAACAAAATATTATAATAATGGACTCAAATTATGATGATTTTTTTTTTATTTTGTAATATTTTGTAGCGGTTGTAAAACCGCTATAAATTTTAATTCAAATTTAGTTTAAATATTTGGCGCAATTTATGAAATTTTATCTAATATTTGTAGCGGTTTTATTACAACCGCTACAAAATTTTGGCGCCATTTTTTTGGAAATTCGTCATCTTGTAGCGGTAACTCAAAACCGCTACTAATTCAGTAGTGATTTTATTACATGAGTAGCGGTTTTAGAAACCGCTACAAAACATCTTGTTTCGATGTATTTTGTAGCGGTTCTTTAAACCGCTACTAATGTTATTTGTAGCGGTTTTTACCGGTCAAAACCTCTACTAATGTTATTTGTAGCGGTTTTTACCGGTCAAAACCGCTACAAATACGTAATTTCAACCGCTACAAAATGTCTTTTTTTTTTTTTGGTAGTGCTTGAATTATGCATTTAGATGTTGTCCTTCTTAATAGTGGAGGCTGGAGCAGCCTTGGGAACAGAATTCAGCCTTGGCAATCTTTTCTACTATATTGGGAGTAGTTGAAGTTCATATGACTGGAAAATATTTTTACCGGCTCCCTATGTTTTTAGTTGTAAGATATTTTTTTTTTCATTTTTTAAATTTGATTTCCAGTGATTAAGCTGTTTCAAAGTTAGGAACGCTATTTTGTAGATTGTTCCCTCGAAACAAAAGAAGGGGAAAGGAAATGAATGAACTGGCAGTTTGGGAGGGTTTTGTGTTGAATAAAATTTTGTACCTATTCTTCCGTAGTACATACATAGGCTTCCATGACCTTATTTTGAAGAATTTTATGAGTGAGTAATTTTTTTTGTTACATATGAGTAACTAATTAATCAGCCATAACAATATTACTATAATTCAACTGAATTTTGGTTATACCCTTAGTAATCTGCTTCAATTTTATTTTTTGACAAGCATGCTTCTGAGCTTTTAGAGAAAAGTGTTGCTGAAATGATCATTAAATAGCTATTAAAAATATATCAAAATTTATAGTTTATCATATTCAACATTAAACTTTTTGTAAAATTTATATATACAATTATTTCATATATGAAAAAAAAAATTATAAATTTAACAAAAATAATAATATGTTGGAATAGCATTCTTTTCAATTTTTTTATATATTTACATCATTATTGAAACTGATTTGTTTAATAAGGAAAAACTAAAGGATGGAAGAAAATGATCTAGAGAGATAGATAATAGAATGCGGTAATTAATTAAAATTTTTTCCAAATATTACAAGAATGGCCATGACAAAAAAAAGGTGAATAATGAATATTATGGTACTTAATGACAATATTTTCTATAGTCTAAAATTAAAAAACACACGTGTTAGATGGAGAGCTGCATGCATATCTATGGGTGACAAATGTACTTAATAGCATTTTATACAGGAATATTTATGTACTATTATGCAAAGTTAGAGGGTAAAAATGTCCGGAGGTTTTCACATTTGAGCATTGAGTATCTAAAAGTTTTCAAGTTTTAAAAATGATGGAATATTACCCACCATTAGCCGTGTTAACTTTGACAGTCAAAGTTAGCTAATTTACCCACACAAAAATGCCAACTCATCACTCTGCCACCTCATCTCCACATAAAACTTCCTCTCTCCTCTCTCCTCTCTCCCTCTTTCCGGCTTCTTCCTCTGGTCATTCGATTCCTGTAATCTCTCTCCCACAAACTCTCAGACAATCGAACACTCAAACCTCTGCTCTCCTTTCTCCAGTCATGTTCATTGTCAACAAAAGTTGTGAGGATCCTCTTGACTTTTCTCGCCAAACATCACCACACAACGCCGTCTCATCCTTCTCCGGTGGCAAAGCTAAGTGAAAAGGGGGAGAGATCTATGCGGCCAAGATCGAGGTCGAGGCAACCGAGAGGATTTCCTCAAGAGGGAGTGACAAAGAACTCAGTAATATTTCCTAGCATACTTTCCTCAAGTCCATTCAGTTAACGACAATCATCTAATTCTTGCCATAAAAAAACGCAGTTAAAAAAAATCATTCACCACTCAATTCTCCGGAAGCCATACACACTTTTTTATCACAAACACCTAAGTTACATAGCTTAAGGCAAAATGTCTTAATCTTCATCAGAAGTAATCTCGTTGAGGTCAAATGGAAACTTCGGAATACGTTTCTCAGCAGCTTCATTTATCCTCTCTCTAGCAGCAGCAAAAACAGAAGGCTCTTTTTCTTGAGCAGTTTCAAAGGGCTCCTTGCCTTTTTCAGCATTCTGTGCCTGAGCCCCAGCGAGCTTCTTTTGAAGCTCTGAAACTTGATTCTTCAGGGAGGATATCTCCCCAACACAGCCATTCACCGGGTCTCGTACCCTAACATCTGCTTCGTATACTAAGCTGCTCACTGCGCGTCCTCTCTGATCAACTGGAAGCCCCTGTTTATCAAAAACAATGATCAGTTTATAGTAAATCAATGTAGTATTTTCGTCATTTTTTACCTTCAAAAAGTCCCTGACTTTGCTGGCACCAAAGACCTTGTGGACGACAGCAAACTTCTGAGGATCATCGGAGGGGAAATGAGGAGCAAATATACAATCTGGTTCGCATCGGCGTCGACTCCACTTGCAGGCACCGCACGGTCTCATGTCAAAAGTAGAGTAAGAAGAAATGTACAATGGAACAGGGAAAACACACAATGGGCTTCTCTATTTATAGAGGCCAACCACGACTTCGAATTCTTTTTCTTTTTTAATAGTATTGAATACCTACCTCGAGAGAATGTAATTTTTTTTTGGCTCAGATTCGAGAGAATGTAATGACGACAAATAGTTGGGAACATCACATTGCTATCACCTCAACTGAGACATGCTACGGATGTTGGTGGAAAGTATGACGGCGTTGCCATTTTGGCATTCAGGGCTTTTTTCAGAATATGCTACGTATAGCATTCAGGAGATGATGATACATTATTCGGTCAAAGTTATATATGTGGGTGTGTCATAGTTTAATATGAAGCAATAACACAAGATTATATTGATGGAGGCGAGGAGGACAATATAGGAAAAAAATGAAAGAAAGGTGAGAAGAGAACAAAAAGCATTAACTTCGAGCAAAAAAAACAAAAAGCATTAACCATGCATATTACTTGTTTTGGTACTACACACATCATTCCCTCTTGTTTGTTTAGGGCCCACTCAAACTACTCTGGTATTTGATCGTGACATTGTGTTTGAATAATCTCGTACCAGTTGAACCATGTATCTGACGGCGTATAGTAATTAAAGCAATATAATACACGAGACATGTTAAAGCAATCTAATTAGATTTTTTTTTTCTCAGACTTGTCTCACTGATTATAGTACATAACTTACAAAGACCTAACAGATATTTATATCATATTTATATAAATGAGAAAAGTTTGACTAAGTAGAAAGAAAATTTCATAATTCGTCAGAGATAGCCATCCTATGTAACCATGTAAAAAAGTAAGTAATGTCACGAGACATGTTATTTATGACAAGTAGTCTGATATTGTGTTAATTTCGTCCTGTGTTCCATACCTATATTCACTCCTACTTTATTCCTCTTCACCTATTTCACTTATGGTAATAACACAATATCTTACTTTATTAAAGAGATTAATAGCACAGAACTCTATACAATAAGTCTCATATATTAGTATTTAGTATTTATGACTATACTCCCTTTGTCCCAAAATATAAATAAGCTTTAAATTTTTGAATGGGTGTGCCCCAAAGTATGAACCTTATTTTATGTTTGTCAATGCATTTATTGTGTTTTTTCCAATTTTACCCCTTAACTGTATTTGTTGTATTTATTGTCTCTCTCACTTATCATCTTTATAAATAAGTCATAGTTGGAAAAAAATACATATTTATTTTTTTAATTAATTATAACAGTTTATATATATATATATATATAAACAAATTGATTATTTGAAGCTTATAATCAGAGAGAAAATATATTATAAAACTGCCGCCTTCATTCCCTATGTACCGAAATTACGTTATTTTTTTTCATCTCATCTTATTCAAAACATTAAAACATTACTTTTTTTTTTCTCTGTATTAATTAATACACTATCAGACTCCTTATCATAAATAACATGTCTCGTGACATTACTGTATAATATGAGTGTACCACATTTTTCATTTTAGGAGCCTTTGGTCCACTTCTGATTGGGCATATCAACAACAACTATGCCATTCACTATCAGACTACTTTTTTTTTTTATCAAAAATCAAAATTGCTCAGTGAACAAAGACTGAAGAGTTTGGGCAAGATAAACATCAAAAAGGCCAAAGGCTCCTAAAATGTAAAAAGTTTACTAGTCTCTGCATTTTGATGTTCAAACATCAAAAAGGCCAAAGGCTCCTAAAATGGAAAAAGTTTACTAGTCTCTGCATTTTTATTGTTTTATTTTCTTTTAAATGCATTTGGTGCCCGTGAGAACAAAATGTACCAACTTTTATTATATTCCTCCCATTTTCACTCATACCAGCTTTATGCCTATATATATATTTTTGAAATAAAAATAAAGGATGGAGAGCAGCCTAGCATGCAAGTATCAGGGAATCAAGGAATAAGAATTTCTTCCCCCCCCCCCCCCTTTTAAGTCCACTGTGACCTCAAAAAGTGCCACTATTGGTGTCCTTCTTTTACCTTATCACTCTATCTTGTGCCCCCTTCTCCCTCCCAAAATCTAAATATATTCTCACGCTCACAGAATATATTGCTCTCAACAACAACTATGCCATTCACTATCAGTGAACATCAAAATGCAGAGACTAGTAAACTTTTTCCATTTTAGGAGCCTTTGGCCTTTTTGATGTTTGAACATCAAAATGCAGAGACTAGTAAACTTTTTACATTTTAGTAGCCTTTGGCCTTTTTGATGTTTATCTTGCCCAAACTCTTCAGTCTTTGTTCACTGAGCAATTTTGATTTTTGATAAAAAAAAAGTAGTCTGATAGTGAATGGCATAGTTGTTGTTGATATGCCCAACCAGAAGTGGACCAAAGGCTCCTAAAATGAAAAATGTGGTACACTCATATTATACAGTAATGTCACGAGACATGTTATTTATGACAAGGAGTCTGATAGTGTATTAATTAATACAGAGAAAAAAAAAAGTAATGTTTTAATGTTTTGAATAAGATGAGATGAAAAAAAATAAAGTAATTTCGGTACATAGGGAATGAAGGCGGCAGTTTTATAATATATTTTCTCTCTGATTATAAGCTTCAAATAATCAATTTGTTTATATATATATATATATATAAACTGTTATAATTAATTAAAAAAAAATAAATATGTATTTTTTCCAACTATGACTTATTTATAAAGAGGATAAGTGAGAGAGACAATAAATATAACAAATACAATTAGGGGGTAAAATTGGAAAAAACACAATAAATGCATTGACAAACATAAAATAAGGTTCATACTTTGGGGCACACCCATTCAAAAATTTAAAGCTTATT
Source organism: Acacia crassicarpa (assembly GCA_034222035.1). Taxonomy (NCBI): domain Eukaryota; kingdom Viridiplantae; phylum Streptophyta; class Magnoliopsida; order Fabales; family Fabaceae; genus Acacia; species Acacia crassicarpa. The sequence goes on from JAWXYG010000010.1 coordinate 39,644,898, forward strand.
TATATTTTGGGACAAATGGAGTATAGTCATAAATACTAAATACTAATATACGAGACTTATTGTATAGAGTTCTTTGTTATTAATCTCTTTAATAAAGTAGGATATTGTGTTATTACCATAAGTGAAATAGGTGAAGAGGAATAAAGTAGGAGTCAATATAGGCATGGAACACAATATAGGCATGGAACACAGGACGAAATTAACACAATATCAAACTATTTGTCATAAATAACATGTCTCGTGACATTACTTACTTTTTTTTACATGGTTACATAGGATGGCTATCTCTGACGAATTATGAAATTTTCTTTCTACTTAGTCAAACTTTTCTCATTTATATAAATATGATATAAATATCTGTTAGGTCTTTGTAAGTTATGTACTATAATCAGTGAGACAAGTCTGAGCAAAAAAAAAAAAAAATCTAATTAGATTGCTTTAACATGTCTCGTGTATTATCTTGCTTTAATTACTATACGCCGTCAGATACATGGTTCAACTGGTACGAGATTATTCAAACACAATGTCACAATCAAATACCAGAGTAGTTTGAGTGGGTCGACATTTAAGGGCCATGTTGGTTGGTTAAGAGAAATTGATGTCTCGCCGCATGGTCTGGGGTTCGACATTGAGAGATGAAGAGTAGTTTGAGTGGGCCCTAAACAAACAAGAGGGAATGATGTGTGTAGTACCAAAACAAGTAATATGCATGGTTAATGCTTTTTTGTTTTTTTGGCTCGAAGTTAATGCTTTTTGTTCTCTTCTCACCTTTCCTTCATTTTTTTCCTATATCCTCCTCGCCTCCATCAATATAATCTTGTGTTATTGCTTCATATTAAACTTTTCTCATTTATATAAATATGATATAAATACCTGTTGGGTCTTTTTAAGTTATATACTATAATAAGTGAGACAAGTATTCTGATTGCCAACCGTGACATGCATGGTCTTTACCCGGCTACATGCATAATAACACTATTCATGATCCACCAACTTCCTTCCACACTACAATTGTTTATTTGGAAAGACAAGGATTTGCAAGGAATGCATTTCTCATATACACATCACGGTCACGGGTTATTCTGACACTACTATTGCCAAGAAAATGCATTGCTGAGTGAGATAAGTATTATGATTTCTTATAATATATTTAAAATCACTAAAATAAGGTAATCTACTGGCGTTATATATGTCTGTCTAAAAAAAGAATGTAAATACACAAAATATGTGTGTGAGAAGGACCGTTTGGAGCCAGCGCCTTAATAGCGCATTATGTATATAAAAAAGAAGGACCGTTTGGCTTTGATAAAAAAAAAAAAAGAAAGAAAGAATGACCAAAGTATACACAATAATGCATATTAATCTCTATTTATATTTATGTAGAACATATGAAGAGAAGGTCAATCATGACAATGGATTGTAGCTGTACAGAAATTAACATAAAAAACAATAGGAATTTCCAAAACTAAAAGGTAGCAAAAAGAAAAAAAAAAAAAGGGAAGGAAATAAATTACTCGTATAAGTTTAAGGAGGGGGATAGGGGAAGGAGGAACGGCGAGGTTGTCTATATACGCGTCCTATTTGTCCTATATACTTTTATTGATTTTCACAAACAATAATATGTGTTGTAAAAAGCCCATAAATAACTTATTATGTCATGACATCAAATTAAATCTAGAAATATTGCCACAAAATTGAAGCGTTAGAGCACACGTAGGGGAAGTGGGCCCAACTGTAAGCATAAGAGGACAGACGAAGGAAGAAAATAGGGAAAATATCACTCAGGTAAAAATATATATATATAAAAAAATCTCAATCCAAAATCACATATAAAAAATCTAAGTGACATTAGTTATATTGACAACAAAATTTAAAAATTTAGTCATTTACAATAGAGAAAACTATATTGACAACAGGAAGTGTTATATTGACAACAAAATTTAAAAACCTGGAGCCATTTTGAATCTCAAGTCCCTGAGGAGGCTATTTACAATAGAAGAAAGGAAGTACTATATTGACAACAAAATATAAAAACCTGGAGTCATTTTGAAACAAAAGCTATATTTTATTTGCTATAACAAAATATATTAGAGGGATGAGCATTTTTTATTTTTTATATATTGTATTTATTTAAATTTAAATTATATGTTGCTTTCTGAAATATTTTTTGCACCTAGTATTTTAGAAAACAATTATTGGGGATTAGGATAACTTAATAATACGACTATTGGAAATTATGATTACCTTAGATCACTTGAAGACCTCAATGTTGTTAATGTCCTCTAACATTGATCTACACGGCTATCCCCCGATTGCAACGAGAATCCTTCTCTTGAAACCTCCCACTCCTTGGATGTTTGCTAGGCGAAGCCCCGATTGCAATGAGAATCCTTCTCTTGAAACCTCCCGCTCCTTGAATGTTTGCTAGGCGAAGCCAAGGTTGAGGTTTGGTTTCTTTGGGTTTTTCTCTTTTTAAGAATATTGTGATTTCTTAAGATTAGGTTAAAGATTGGATGAACAAGGTTGGAATCTTACCCTTTTATGGATGACACCTTTTCCTCTCTAAACCTTTGGTGAAGACCGAAATTTAGAGAGCATAAGGATATTCAATAAAACGTCCAACCCTCCCCCTTTTATAGCCTTAGGAATTTTCAGATTATACAATATGAAAGGGGTTTTAAGTAAGGGATAGGATATCAATTTTGGTCACTACTAATGTCATTAATACTTTTTCATCGTTAGATCAAAATCTTATGAGATTTTGATCTATCGGTGGAAAAGTGGTAGTGACCAAAATTGGTAGTGACAATATCCTATTCCAGTAAGCAGTGACCAAAATTGGAAAAGTGGTAATGACCAAAATTGATAGTGACCAAAATTGATAGTGATAATATTCTATTACAATAAGTAGTGATTAAAATTGGTAGTGATAAATTACTTTTGAACCAAATCACATTAAATTCACATCTTAATTGATTTGAATTTAATATGATAAATCATATTCATACCTTAATTGTGCGCCTAACCAAAGTCATAATAATTAAATTGAATCAACGAACTGAAAATGTTCGTCTTCAAAAAAACGTTTGCTTGCAACATAAAATATCAGGCTTGAGTGCTTGACATTTTAAATTGTATAACCATTATAGGAATAACAGAATCGTCTTTGAAGCCCGACAAATTTCACACGTCCTCTTCGAATTGTTGTCTGGTCTATAAATTGTTAGTTTTAAATTGTTGTCTCCATTATTAATTGCTTTTAGTTGTTAAAAATATATTGATGCTTTTCGTATATATTATTGTATAGTCACATAAAATAAATTTAATCATGTGACTTATATTAAGGACAATATAAAACCTAGTTATTTAATTTGGGAAGATTAAAAAAGGTAAATAAGTTATCTTAAAAATAAACTTTTACTATTTTTCTTTAAACTAGTTTGTTTGACCTATAAACTAATATATAATCTAATAATATCATATGCATTTTAGAAAAATCATGTAACATGTAATATAATTAAACAATTTATTTAGCTTCTTTAATCTCCACAAATTAGTTATTTGGGTCTTATATTAAGGACATCAAATACTCCCCCGGTCCTAATTATGCGACAAAGTTTGTAGTGTAAATAATCAAAATATGCTTTTATTATTTTGTGTGTGAAGCTAAGGCAAATATAATATATATATATATTACTGAAAATCACAGTATTTAAAAATTATGAATAATATAGTTGTGAACATGAGATTCGATTATATCTAATTCACTAGTGCAAAAAAGAGCTTTAAGACTGCCTCATTTAGACCGGATTATAGAGAATCAGATCTTAAAAGTATAACTGGTAGTAGTTTCGTAAATATAAATAACTTTTTGAACCAGATTATAAAAGATCTAGTCTTAAAAATATGATTGGTGGCACTTTCGTAAATATATAGAACAATTTTAAGACAAGATTATAAAAGATCCGGTCTTAAAAGTATGACCGATGACAATTTCGTAAATATATAGAACACTTTTAAGACCGGATTATAAAATATATGGTCTTAAAAGTATGATCGGTGGCAATTTCGTAAATATTGTGAGAAGACGCCGATCAGAGATGAGTCTGAGAATGCGATGATATATTCATTCGCTTAATTGGAATTATATACAGATGGTAATAAATAAATAATCTTTTAACCTGGGCAGTTCCTATAATCTAGGGATTACAATCAGGAATATAATTATAAAATTTAAAAAATCATGATCTACTAACTTAATTCCTAAAATCTCTCTAACAACTTAATTAAGATGATTACAATCATGAATATAATTACGAAATTCAAAAAACCATGATCTGCTAACTTAATTCCTAAAATCTCTCTAACAACTCAATTAAGATGATTGCAATCAGGAATATAATTACGAAATTTAAAAAACCATGATCTGCTAACTTAATTCCTAAAATCTCTCTAACAACTTAATTAAGATAATTGCACAATATAATCATATATGCTAACTAATTAAATCTGAATTTCCAACAAATATATAAAACACTTTTAAGACCGGATGTTTGTAAAAACAAGTCTTAAAAGTATATTTTAAAGGCTGGATCCTTTATAACCCGGTCTTAAAAGTATATTTTTAAGACCGGATCCTTTATAATCCGGTCTTAAAAGTATAACCGGTTGCAATTTCGTAAATATATAAAACACTTTTAAGATCGGATTATAAAGGATCCGGTCTTAAAAGTATTTTAAAGATCGGATTATAAAGGATATGGTCTTAAAAATATACTTTTAAAACCTGTTTTTACAAACATCCGGTCTTAAAAGCGTTAAAAAAAACTAAATTCGCTAAACTCGTTAAGTCCGTGAGCGTGCTTGTCTTCTGGGTGATATAACATTTGCTTAGTTATATATTTAATGAGTGTTGGGCGCTCCTGAGAAAAAGCATATGTGTAAAATTGCTCATCATCCCTAATTTCAATAATTGTTTGTCTCTCACCTCTCAAGGTGACAATAAGAACAAAAGAGTTTCTTAATATAAAATGGATTACTTTGCATGTGGATAGAGTTTTCCGCATTTTCCCGAAGGGTCAAGGTGCAGATTTGCCAACCAACTATTACCCGAGGAGCGTCTAGGCCAAATAACTATTAAGGGGACCAAAATTGCCAATCAACAATTAAAAAGTGAAAAAAAACACAATTTGGAGCAGATTCGCCAACAAACTATTATCCCGTTACTGTCTTGGTGTCTCTGTCTTCCATTGACTGTCATAGTGTCAGCGACGTCGGCATTTCCAAAGCTTTTATTGTTGTTGGGTGTTCCACTCACCCTCTTGAACTCATCCAGTAGTCCACAGCGTTCGACTGACACGCACCTTGCACCCTGGTTCCATCCCTCCTGTGCCACAAGCAGCAACCGCTGCTGCCGCAATGCCTGCTCCAATGGATCCCATCTCTGTTGGTGTTTTCCTTTTCTAACAAGAAGGCTTAACTGCTCTTTTCTCTAGCGTTTCCGCCACCATTCTACACCAATGCCTCATATTTTAACTTAATTGTGATAGTTGTTTTTTTAAAAAATAGTTATTTGGTGGTTTTTTTCACTTTTAATAGTTATTTGGTATTTTTTTTTACTTTTTAATTGTTGATTGGCAATTTTGGTCCCCTCAATAGTTATTTGGCCCAGACGCTCCTCGGGTAATAGTTGGTTGGCAATCTGCACCTTCACCCTTTCCTGAAATTCATTCCCCTCTTTTTCACTCGTACTTAAGAGTCACTGTAACATCCCGCCTTTTCAAATGTGGTTTTTCAATGGGATTATCAAAGCTTTGAAGAAATAATCAGAGTGGCATCGGAAAAGATTTTCTTTAAAACAAAACGAGTAATTGATAAACATCCATTGTCGGTGTGTTTGATACTAATACAGTTATCCGATTGTTCAAATATTCAAAAGTAAACTGAAATGACAAAAACAACGTCAGATGGTCCATCCTTCATTTGAGTCCTCAAGCGGGCTGCTTACCCTTGTCAGCAACTCCGCCTCCGTCAGAACCTAAGGCTATAGTAAGAGCTGAGGTTCAATGTCAAGTAACGGTTAACCTCATGCTTATGAACAGTTATATATGACAGGTATTTCATGACAGTATAGCATAACCACATATCAATTCAATCATCACATATTCACATCAATTCAGTCTGCACTCTTCACCAGTGCCACGATGACCTATCGTGTCCTCAGCGCGCTAGGAAAACTCAAACGGCATTACTAAGCCTGTAACCCGTATATGTTCACATAATTTTCAAGCAGAGTCACAGTTTATGAGCATATCTATCACATACAAGTGTACAATAAGCATCAGAGTTAGTGTTACAGTACGCGTCCGTACCTTTGTCGGTGTTCGCGGTACGCTGTCGGTTGCGAAGCGATCACAAATTTCCTATGAGGTAATATTTCATTTATTAATTCACAACCAATATCCCAATAGATATTCTAGCCACAAATGACTATTTTACCATTGGTGAATTTATCAATTAATTATTTCCCTTTATTATTGAAAAAAACGTTGGTCCTTAAATCTGAGCAGAATTTCTCCTAACTTTAAAAAATCATAACTAATTCTAGAAAAATCGAAACGAGGATCCGTAAAATTCCTCAGAATCCTTAGGATGTCTAGTTTCAAGAAAAAATAATAGCCTTTGCCCAGATTCCACGGTTCATTCCCAGTTTTAAATTTTTGAACATCTGTCCAGAATTTTCTAGAAATTCGTAGCCCTAATTTTGGGAATTTTTATCTCCCTATACAGAAATCATTTAGACATGTTCTTTACACATTTAAAAAGACGGGATGTAACAGTCACCTTCATGATATGCTTCATCAAACGCTGCTATTCATTCAAGGGCATGAGTACCCCTTCACTACTATATATTCATCTATCATTTGGCTTCTGTTCCTTGTTTTCGCTCCTGGTTCCCACCTTTTCTGTGATGGCACATCCTCAGTATGCTCCTCCGCCACACCACCGCCATCACCATTGTATTATCAAGGTCCCCGGTGGCGGCACCTCCTCAGCAGTATGCTCCGCCGCCACCCACTGGTTTCCTTCAGATATGGTAAGTCCTAGAATCTTGTTTCAATCAATCCGATCAGCCTACGTAGCATATATATTGCCAGTAAACGCCTTCCTTCCAAGACCGGTATACCAATCAAGGAGTGTTCATTCCGCGAGTTTGTTCCAAAAGAATCTACGGATTCAATCTGTTCAGTTCGGGAATGAATTGTCTTTGTCAAGTTGCTTTCCCGTTCATTGAGTTGTTCGGAACGGATCCAAGAATGAGAGAGATATAGAATATCTTTTTTAAGGGAGTGCAGTTTTGTAATTTTTTCTTTAATTGTTTTTCTTTTCTTCTTTGTTGATCAGCCGTGTTGCTTTGGGTTGCAGCTTACTTGAGGAAAACTGCTGTGATCCTTCCATCGTCACGGACATATCGCGGACGTCGTCGGCTGATGGGGGAGAGAGAAGAGGGGAAAGGAAGGAGGAATTTGGCTTATATATACTAACTATTATTATATTTTAGGTGGTGATATTTTCTAGAAAATAGTATTATAATATAAGAAAGTTCTGGGATATGTATTTACGTCGGGAAAAAATATGTGAATGTATATTCATTCAATGATATATTACAGAATTAATACTACTGGATCAAGTATGCAGTTAGTTGAAATCAGTGTGTGGACTTTAGTGAAGGAGGGGCTTGAGTAGTTTGCAAAATGGGTTAGGTTTATACCTGTGTCATTAACTATCGAAAAAACACTTATAATATTGTAGGAGAAGTGTATTCTCTTGTCACACACACATGAAAGTGGGTGTGACATGAGAATACCCATTGACAAGTAAATGAGTTTATTTTGACAAATTATAGAATGACAATTGATAACTATCTACACCTAATCATATATCATTGCTTCTCTTTTTCTTTTTAAATCAATGAGGGCAATTTCACACTGAATTTGTATACTTAAAACTTTTTTATAAAGGAATCAACTATATTACATTTTTTGCGATTTTTTCAAATATTCTTACAGTGAAATCGTGATTCGTGAATAGACAGAGACAAGTTTGTGATTAATAAAATAGACTCCATTTTCGCCACACAAAAAAAGAAAGGAAAAAAAAACACGACAGTACAAGTCGAGGGAAGGGAAAAACGTCCGTGTGGTCTTGGGATTAAATTGCGGTAATTGTTTGTGTGCATTTTAGTCTAAAAATAAGTTGATAAATTTTAAATATTTATTTCCATAAACTATTCCTTATTCAAATTTAAAAATGTTAAACAATCGAAAAATCACTTATTTTTTAAGCTTATACAAAGGAGCTCTTAATTTCAGAGTTTAAATTTCATCCGTCATACGAGAATGAAGAGAAAAATCAGAGAAAATGTCAAATCCTGCATGAGAGACGATGTATGGTTCAAAGCACATCCGAGGTCATCACCTCAAACCCCTTTCACCATAAACACACAAGGAACTAGCCCGCTAACAACAAATTTTTATTTCAATGCGGCAAAAAACCAGGCTATTTTTTATGCATCATAAATTTATAATGCTACAACATGATAAATAATCAACATAGTCGACAACTTAAACAAGTGGTTCACTATTCTTGAACAAATTTCTCCCAAGACAAATCTGAGAAAAGCTAGCATCTCTTACAGTTCATTACACCAACAGTCTTGGATAACCCAATGCTAGTAAATCTCATCATCAGGGATCTCAGGGTTAGCGAACTTCTGCGGGTCTTTCGTGATTTCTTCATACAGAGATGACACAACTCTTTCTGGTATAGGCATCAGAGGAATGATGCTATCTCTGTCAATTACTCCATCAATTATTCCATATTCAACTGCTTCAATTGGAGACATGTACCGATCCTTCTCGATATCTTTCTCGACTTGTTCGTATGAGCGACCAGTAAATTCGGATATAATTCTAGTAACATTATCTTTGCCCACCAATGCCTCCCGAGCTTGAACTTCTACATCTGAGGCTTGTCCACTAGCACCTCCAACAGGTTGATGAATCATAATCCGTGTGTTGGGCATGGCAAGACGCTTGCCTTTTGTGCCACCACCAAGGATAATGGAAGCTGTTGATGCTGAAATGCCAAGTGCAACTGTGGAAATAGGGGCCCTCACAAGTCGTACCACGTCAAAGATGGCCATTGTAGCGCTGAAAGGATTATCAAACTCAACTGTTATAAGGATGCCCGCCAAGGGAGACAAAGAAACGCAACAAGAAAATAAACCAAGCAGACGAGCACCAATAAAAGAAAATTCTACCAGCCAATGGCCTTTCTGGCTCAAGTAGCATCAGTCTAATGTCAAGGGTTACATTTCTACCCACACCATGCCCAAAGAAGCATCAATGCTGATATGCTTGTCAGGCACAACATTACACAATATGCTGGATACAGTAATTTCTAGGATATGAATAAGGTGCTATGATAAGTGTGCATGCACACAAACAACAAATTAACAATGAAAAAATAACAAAAAAAAAATCTTAAACAAGGATTTCAAATGCAAAATAAGATGTTCTTATTAAGTTGCGCATAAAAATAAAGAGCAAATTAAAACTATATTTCTCAATTGAAATATCAATCTCCATCCTCCATTCACCTCACTAAAATGCCCCATAAGCTCTTCTAATTCCAACACTTCTAGAGACTAATTTGCAACTTCTAAACCTCTAGCTCCATCCTATATGGCTCCCATTGATCTCCACTATATCAGATCTTATTTTGTCCATTGAAAATACATTTCACACTTCCTTGATGGAAGCTGAAGATCGGCATCAAGGAAGCACTGATACGCCAAAATATGAAACATTCAGTTCACATATAAGGGGCATTTGTTAACGGCGCATAATATAGGAATTGGTACATGTGTAAAGTTTGATATTCAATGTTTAGCAGAAATGAAAATTAAAAGATCAAATTCAAATCAAAGTTTTAACACCACCACTAGCCAAAAACTTATATCTTTTAAAACTAAATGACTACTACAGTTGAAAGTGAGACAATCATGGAAAAATGGAGGGCATGTTTGGTTTGGAAAGAGCCCTCAATCAAGGAGCTAGGAAGAAATTGTATGTGGAAGTTGCTATAATGTTTTATTATGGTTATGTTTCATCATGGTTGTTCGTCAAACATTAGATTATTTCAATACACTGCAAGCATTACATTTTTCAATGAAACTCCTAGTTATGATGCACTAAGAGACACTATGTTGCAAAAGGAGAGAGATGACGTTGAGAGGCCAGAGGTTAATTAAAACAATACTACCTCCGGTCCTAATTATAAGAGCTAGTTGACTTTCTTTAGAAAGGTTAAGGAAGCTAAATAAGTTACTTAATCATTTCATATATTGTATATCCTTAGATTATATATTAGTTAAACTAATTAGTTTAAAGAAAATAGATAAAAATAAAAATACTCTAAAGTAATTTAATTAGTTTCCTTAATCTCTCTAAAAAAAGTCAACTAGCTCTTACAATTAGGAACGGAGGAGTATAAAACAGTGGGGCGAGAAGAAAGGGAGTATAGTGACAAGCGGTAGTATTTGATAGAAATATAAACTTTTTGAAACACAAGAATGGCCCGAGGGAGTGACATCATGTAGCCAGGTACAAATAAGTCAGTGAAATAGGACAATTATGTGTAACTTGATAGGTTTAAAGAGTGCCAGGGCAAATTCTACATAGCTACACCCATAATACTTTCATATCAATCCTTCTTAGATTCATTTCCTTCTAAAACCTCCACTGGCAAGAATTCAAAAGGCACCAAGATTCCCTTCCCCCCCGCCAATTTTCTCTTCATGGTCAATATTATTATAACTTATCTTATACAATTCCACCTTGTGTTGCAATTTATCTATCTCTAACTTGTCCAATCGTCAACAAGCAGACCACAGTTAAAGCAAAATGGCCACACACACAGACAAATAACTAAAGCAAAATTTTACCTTAGACTGCCACCAGTCGAATTAATGAAGAGTCTGATATCTTTATTGGGATCTTGTGCATCCAGAAGCAGCAGCTGACCGATAATTGCATCAGCCACAACATCATCGATATCGCTACCTAAAAACACAATCCTCTCCCTAAGCAACAGCCCCATCACATCAGATTCGGCCCCCTTCATGGCCGTAGCAGGCGTCTGAGTACAAGATGGTTTGAAAGTGTCATAGAAGTTTTCAGGTTGGGACACAAAATCTAGGGTTTTAGGGGATTTTGGTGAGGATGATAGCATACACCTGAGTGAAGTTCTCGAAGAATGGGGACGCAAGGGAATAGAGATTTGGGAATTGAACGTGGAAATTGACGGCTTTGAAGGAGAGAGGTGAAGCTGTCGAGAGGTAAGCAAAGTTGAAGGGTGCGAAGGAGAGATTGAAAGCAAATCCATGGGTGATCTATCTGAAACTAAACCCAGACGGAATTTATCGAAATACTGAACTGGTTATTATCCCATAAGCTTAAAGGGAAAATGACATTTGGGACCTTCTTATACTCTACTATAATTAAAAACTAATAATCTAATATTATCTGCCAAAAAAATTGCTCTATGTTCAATAAAAATAGATTGGCAAATAAGAAAATAAAGAAATTCATGCACATAATAACAAATTCATGCTACTCCATTCCATTTGTTGTGAGGATTTTTGAGTCATTACATCTTTTATAAAATAGCCAAAATGAGGAAAAGAGGATAGCAATTTTCTTTCTTAATTACTCCCTCTTATCCTAATTATAAGAGTTGGTTGACTTTTTTGGAGAGATTAAGGAAGCTAATTAAATTACTTTAGAGTATTTTTATTTTTATTTTTTTCTTCAAACTAATTAGTTTAACTAATAAACTAATATATAATTTAAAAATACACCACATATAAATTTGATTAAGTAACTTATTTAACTTTCTTAATCTCTCCAAAGAAAGTCAACTAGCTCTTATAATTAGGACCGGAGGTAGTAGTAAAGAACAAATTAAATTCGTAAAGAACAAATAGATATTCAGTAAAAATATGAAATTTTAAAGTTTGGATACTGACAACATGAATATAAATGGTAACAATTTAAGAATAATAATTAAAAATTTGGGTATATATTTTGGAAAGTTGAAGTTGTCAATCTCTATACCTAAATTGCTAATTCATATACTTAAGTTATCAAGGGTTTGGATCCTTTCATTGGTGTTTTCTCATTGTCCCTCATCGGCTTTAAATTTGAACCATAGATTTGATATAACTACCCACATCAACAACTTCATTAAATCAAAGCAACGGTTGGGATTAGATGATGAGAGATGAGAAGAAAATTTGTTAATGAGAGAATCCTCTTCCAAGTTATCAATACTCAAATTTCAAAATCTCAAATTCCTATCAAATTATATGTTTGTCCTTTTATAATATAGTACTACTCACTATAAGATGATGTTAACTTATTTCAAAAGGTCAAAGAAGTTAAATATATTACTTTAAAATATTTTTATTCATTGTTTTTCTTCAAGCTAATAAATATGGTAGATAATGTAATGACTAATGACACATAACATATCTTATATTTAAGTTATTTGTTTAGCTTCTTCAATTTCTCCAAAACTAATTAACTGAGTTTTATATTAAAAATGAGAATAAATAAATATTTTAAAATTTTTATAATTCAAATGATATTTTCTGCGATTTTCCTTTACCTTTCAACCGAACGCTATAAATCTAAAAGTAGGAGATCTATTTTATTTAATATGGCATTGTATGGGAACAATTCGTGGTAAATGACTTCAGTTCGTGGCGTCAAATTCTGTAACGTCACCATCTCAGAATCAGATGAGTTTCGTTGCTTCATATCACCATCCGTTTCTGTTCCTAAAATATTCTCAGGTACAAAGCGATTCATCTCAAATCTGTAAATGGATCAAACAAAAGAAACAGAAAACCATGTAATGTAAATTCATCAATCAATGAATTCTATTAAAAAGAGAATAGAAACGACTTATGAAGTTGCAGGTGGATGGGAGATGAACGATGATGGAGAAGAAGAGCGAGAATGAGAATTCATCAGGTGGTCGAGAGTTCAATGCAAATGGAAATAGAATGAATGCTGCAGAAGTTGAAGACAAACTTGACCAAGGAAATGTTGAAGCCGCTGAATCTGCATTGAAAGATGGCTTATCTATCACTTCTGAGGTATAGCTTCATCGAAATCCCTTATATTTTCGTTTCCCTTTTCAGAAATCAATAGCCAATCACATGGAAATTGGCCTAACCAGCACTCAAATCTGTGACGCTGTGCGCTCACAAACAATCCGAATCCCTTACATTCACGCAAAAGAATATAGATTATATGGTGCATTGGAGAGGAATAACGAGAAGAAAATATGTTAAATATAATGATGAAATGTGGATCACTATGCAATCATATTTTCTTGGATGTATGAATCAAGTTTTCGAACTACATCACCTGATCTGTTTATTTCAATTGGCATTATGTTATCAGGAAGCAAGAGTTCTTATCGGGAAGCTAGAGTATCAAAGAGGAAATTATGCAAGTGCTCTTCATGTGTTTGATGGAGTTCATCTGCAAGCTGCCCTTCAGCAATTACAATCGCTAGTTTCTGACAAATCGTTGGTCAAGAAAGCACGCCCTCGCGCTGAATCACCTACCTCAATCCCTAGGCATGCTGCTAGTTTGATGCTTGAATCCATCTACTTGAAAGCAAAAACTCTACGAAAGCAGGGGAAAATATCTGGTATGAGATATAATTTTTAAGTAATTATCCCTTCATTGCTACGATTTTCTTTTGTTATATGTATATCCCTTAGAGTTCTTTGTTTTAAATTTACCGTAAAATTTTAAGAAAGTGTGACAACAAAAGTGAAAAATGTGGATGAGATTCACTTTCTATATTTCCTCCCATTCTCTCTTTTCCATCTCCTCTCTTGAAAATTTTTCAGTAACTTTACGATCAAGAACTATAGAAAAATCTAGAGTCGTTTTTTATGTCTTGCTTTTCTCCCCAGACGAAATGTGAATCCTCCAACCCCTCCAATATCCTTCTTCTCTTTTAATAAACTGTAATGCTTGTGTGATTGCTTGTTCAGAAGCTACCGCTGAATGCAAAACTGTGCATGAGGGTATTGAGAAGGCCTTTAGTCAGGGTGTATCGGATATTCAATTGGACAACACCTTGCAAGAAGTAGTCAGTGACATTGTAGGACTTCTTCCAGAGCTTAAAAAGCAAGCAGGTAACTATCAAGAGGCATTGTCCGCTTATAGGCGTGCTCTTCAACTTCTGAGGCAATGGAACTTTGATACTGATGGCTGTGCTAGAGTTCAGAAAGGACTTGCCATGCTTTTGCTGTACGGTGGGTTCGAGGCTAGCCCACCCAAGGCGACTGATCAGCACGAGGGGTTTTATGTACCTAAAAACAATATGGAAGAGGCAATTCTGCTTCTAATGCTTGCTGTGAGGAGACTTTGCATTGATAAGTCCAAGTGGGATCCTTCAGTGATGGAGCACTTGACTTTTGCACTTTCTGCATGTGGCCAAACTTCTGTTCTAGCAAAGCAACTTGAAGAGTTAATGCCTGGATTATATCATCGTATCAATCGTTGGAATCTTTTAGCTTTATGTCTCCAGGAAGGAGGACAAAACGAAAGTGCTTTGGATCTACTTAGGAAGTCTTTGCACAAACATGAGAAACCAAATGACATTAAATCATTGTTAGTAGCTGCCAGGATCTGCAGTGAGAAACCTTGTCTTGCTGCTGAGGGAGTGGGGTATGCTCAAAGGGCAATCAATAATGCTAAGGGCATAAACAAGAATTTGAAAGGTGTGGGTCTTAGAATGCTGGGACTTTGTCTTGGAAAGCAAGCTAAGGTTGCTTCCTCGGACTTTCAAAGGTCTAATCTTCAGTCTAAAGCTCTGAAATCATTAGAAGGGGCGATGGAATTTGAGCATAACAATTCTGATCTGATTTTCGAGCTGGGAGTTCACTATGCAGAACACAGAAATTTGACAACTGCGCTTCACTTTGCAAAGCAATACTTTGATGAAACAGGAGGATCTATATTGAAAGGTTGGAGATTGATTGCTCTGATTTTGTCTGCTCAACAACGATTAACGGATGCTGAAGAGATGATAAATCATGCTTTAGATGAGACCGCAATATGGGAGCAAGGGCCACTGCTTAGACTGAAAGCAAAGCTCAAGATTTTCCAATCACAACCCAAGCATGCTATTGAAACTTATCAAGACATCCTTACATTAATTCAAGCTCAAAAGAATTCCTATGGGCCTATGAAAATAAATACACAGGTAAAGTTATGCCATATGCTATCTTCATAGCGGTAGATTGCATTTACTACTTTTTATACTTTTGTCATTTAAATTGTTTTAGCAGCTGAGTATTTTGTGATCTAGGAAGTGGATATCCTCTGAATCTGTTGTCATTTCAGCACTTTTAATTTCCTTTTCTGCAGGTCACTTTTTGTGTTTGCTGAGTCGTTTCCCAATCTTTGGTTAGGATAGTTGCAGAAGAAATACTTTTATTTTCCCTTATAATTTTTGTGTATAGGAAAATGTTGGGTTATTTGTAGGAGATGAGTGATCTTTAAGAAGCTCAATTATAATTCTTTTAAAGCGAATACTTCAAAGCTGTCTCCATGATTTTGGGAGAAAAGTGATCCCTAAGTCAGAAGAAAACTTGTTTTATCTCGGAGCTTGCTTCTAAAATCTGAATCATTTTTTTATTTTGGTGTTATCTTTTACACTGAACAATTATACCAAGGAAGAAGAAAATAGGAGTTGTATTTCCCCAAGTGATACATGTGTTCATCCTTTCATGTGATTCTTCATGTATAATTGCAAATTTTGAATTTAATATTTTCTTTGTTAATTCGTTTTAGGTTCAAGATGATGTGAAGGAAATTGATGTTTGGCATGGTCTGGCAAATTTATATGCAAGCCTTTGTCGTTGGGAGGATGCTGAAGTTTGTTTGCAAAAGGCCAGAGAATTTAAGGAGTACTCAGCAGAAACAGTGCACATT
Source organism: Acacia crassicarpa (assembly GCA_034222035.1). Lineage (NCBI taxonomy): Eukaryota > Viridiplantae > Streptophyta > Magnoliopsida > Fabales > Fabaceae > Acacia > Acacia crassicarpa. The sequence continues at coordinate 39,660,986 of JAWXYG010000010.1, forward strand.
GAAGGCAAGAACAAAACTTTAAGTGTGATAGTCTAATCTAGCTTCTTGAGCTTAAGTTTTTTCCCCTTCTTTTTCCCTTCCATTTTTAATAAAATCACAACTTACCTTTGGGGAGGCAGTACAGAGGCTTTAATCCCAGACCTGCAAAACTTCAATGGTATTGGGAGATCACTTGAGCAAGAATATTAATGCCTGAATGAAGAGAACAGAAAATAAAATTATAGAAAAAATTATTTTGAAGATTCAACAATAAATGTAACATTTATTTTTCTTTAGGCTTCTTTAATTGAGATCTGGATTAAAAACGTATCAAAATCAAAATTTCACTTCTTCAATTTTCAATCCAAACATATAGGATGATTGGAGAGTTTCTTTGGACTGAGGAGAATAAAATAGGAGAAGGGCATAATGTTTATTTAAATTAAGATCAAAGAAAATGTCTGAATCAAAATCTCTCTTTTCAAACATACTTTGGCCAAAAAAATCCATATACGGACGGGTTCTAAAGCCACATTGTTGGATGATGTAAAGGTATAACCAAACCCTTTAAGTAGCATGAAGAACCAAGCAATAATCTTCTGCGTGTATGGAGACATTTAATACTTTCCTTTATGATTCTACCAGGTCTTTTGTGTGAAGGACGTAGACAAAAACAAGAAGCTATTTCTGCTATCACGAAAGGGCTCCTGTTTGAACCACGCTATGTTCCAAGCAAGATCCAGATGGGTGTTTTACTACTGAAAATGAATTCAAAGTCAAAATCTTTGCCTTTAGCCAGAAGCTTGCTTTCTGATGCACTTCGACTTGAACCCACTAACCGCATGGCTTGGTTTCACTTGGGAAAAGTTCACAAGTATGATGGCCGAATAGGTGATGCTGCTGACTGCTTCCAGGCAGCTTCCATGCTTGAAGAATCTGACCCTCTTGAAAGTTTCAGCACTTTGCTTTGACTGGATTTCATCACAAATGGTTTGGTCTGCAAACAGTCATGCATCTTCTGTGGGTTCATTAGAGACAAACTGGGAATATTTTGGGAATGAACCCCAGTTCTTTCTCCTCATTTTAAGTTATTGCCATCATCACAAACTAGGCTTACAAAGAGAACTTGCGTTCATTTTTTGGGAAATAAGAACATAAAGAAATTCATGTCAACTTGTACGTAGGATGGTTAATGTCTAGAGCCTGGACTAGTGAAGACTTCTTTTCAATTGCTGCTCTGCCTTGTAAATGTATGTTGCTTAACCGAGAAGTATCAATAAAAGAAAGTGGAGATTCATTGTGCCAATACCTATCTAAGGTTTTCTCATTTTTTTCATGTATCAAACACTATGTGTAGGGCAACTAGTTCAACAGAAAGAAAATGTTGAAAAATTTGGAAAACCAATGTGATCAAACAAATCTTGTCTTAGTCCATGGCAAATTCCTAGTCCAAATGTTAGATACAAAAACAGTTCTTGGGCATAGTCCACAGGACGCATCTAGAGCTGCCACTTGCCTTATTGATCTGTCTGTCAGCATCTTTGGCTAAGTTGACGAAATTCCATAACGGTTTCGAAGCGATTCAATCGCCTTGTCAAATGATTGCGAAAGATCACCAATGGACGTTTTGCAGGCTGAAATTTTTAAGGAAAAAAAAAATCAGAAGCTGCTTTATTCACATGAGTGTGAATATCTCAACAGATTTATTCACAATCTGACATTCGAGTGTAGTATATGTGCGTGTATAGATCTAAATTCTGTATAAGGATGTCCTAAGACAGAAACTAAACTATAAGAACGTAACGTGCTGCCCTGTATCGGTAATCTTCCATGTAGTATGTTTAGACACAGTTCTGGGAACTTGCAAGAGGTAATGATCTAGTATAAATGTCATTATGTTACAATGAAAATTTAATCATACAAACATACCCCGAGATGCGCTGATCTGTGCCTCGGCAATGAATTCTTTATATGAGGCCTGAAAATAACGATTAGATTCTGTAAATATATGCAAACCATTATATAAAGTAAAAGGATGGAGGAAATACCTTCATTAATTCTTGATTTTCAGCGATTCGTTCAGAAACTTTTTTATATTCTTTATCTGCTTCATCCATTATTTGCCGGCATGATTGAGTCTGCATCTACAGAATTGAAAATAAATAGTGAAATACAGAAATTAGTCAGATTAAAGATCTGAAAGTTTGATTTCACAGTATGCCACCGTTAAACTTATAACCGGAGGGACGAGATTTAATCAAAGGATGACGAAATTTTAACTAGGGATCCTTTTTTTTTTTTTTCCATTTTTCTCGAACATGATATCCGAATGGCTAGTTTGACACTAAAAGACGATACTCCAGCAACAATGCTCTGGCCAAAAAGACAATAGCAACAACGCAATTTATTTAGATTACCGTATAACGTGGTTCTCGAAATTTTATTGCCGACAAAATTTATTGAGTCGAATGTGCATCAGGATTTAAGATGATGAAACTATCAGCCATCAAGATTTCTTAAATGAGACTGCATAGAAATTGAGAAAACGATGATAAAGTCCAAATTTATGTTTCACTTTATATAGTGCTCCGGATCATGCGAAGTCACTTTAAGTCGCTTGGATAAATCCATTCTTACTTGCAACAAAACAAAACTAGAGGTTTTCAAAAACTTCGATGCTACATTGGAGCACATGTGATCTGATAGCTTCCAGAAGACAAATTTACGATCACACTAATGCGATAAAACTTGCAGAGAAGCTAAAGGAAATGAACAAGCAATACCTTAAGTCTCTTGCGGAGACGTAACTGGGAAGCCTCGAGATCGTTGAGGATCTCTGAGTGAGAGCGATCAATCAGGCTCTTGAGTTCGTCAAGCCGCGTAGCAGAAAAGTCCTTCAACTCAGTTACGTTGCTGACAGTCTTGAGAGTTTGAGATTTCGCGAGGTCAACCGTTGATCTCTTAATGTTCTTGGAGGTCGAAGCCGTTCTGGTGAAGATCGCCGACTTCGGGGAATCGTACGGCGGGGAAGATCTCGGTGATGGCGTTTTGAGTAGATCAACCATCGTGACCTTACTTTTCCCCCTTTTCTTCATCCTTTGTAGTAGTACTTCGTAGTTTCTTCTTCTGCAAGACAGAGTCACAATGCTCTTCAATTTGAAGGGTGAGCCGATGGACGGATGAGGCGTTGGCGGGTATTTCATTTTGAATATATGTAACCAACATACGGTCAGGATTGTTTTCGGAAAAATAAAATAAAAAAATGCGCGCGCCCCTGAAAATGGGAATGGATTTTGTTTGGCCTGAGGCTTTCAAAGAGGAATAGGATAGTCAGTATATTATGGAAGATCAAATTATGTATAATAAAATAGGGATAGGATACTGTTACTACCAATATTACTACCACTTTTTCACCGTTAGATCAGAATCTCATCTACCTTTATAATTTCTCTCTCCTATTAAGATTCTGATCTAACGGTGGAAAAGTGGTAGTAACATTGGTAGTAACAATATTTCATCCCAATAAAATAATAGTAGACGCAGTATGATAAATTTAACTACTTTGATGAATCGGTATCATTTTAAATTGTTTATTAATATTTGTATCCCTACAAAAATTAATTGTGTCAAATGCTTGTTAGAAAAGTTTTGTGGATAAAATTGCACTCTATCCTTTTATTAAATATTTATTAGTTATCAACATGTCAATGTAAAATCAATTCATCTGTTCTTGAACCATTGGATGATATTTTTTAAGACCTTTATAAATGTAATATTCCTTATGGTCCTAATTATAGAAACATTTTTGTAGTGTAAATTACACTATAAAAATGTCCTTATAATTAGAAGCGGAGGTAGTATTTTTTTTAAATGTAAAATCAATTCATCTATTCTTGAACCATTGGATGAAATTTTTTAAGACCTTTATAAATGTAATATTCCTTCTGGTTCTAATTATAGAAACACTTTTGTAGTGTAAATTACACTATAAAAATGTCCTTATAATTAGAAGCGGAGGTAGTATTTTTTTTATTGTGTTTATTAAAAAATCTGGCGTCTATATCTAGGCATTTGGTTGTTTGAGCAAAATAATGAATTTATATCCTTTCTGCATTCACTTTCTATCATTGGATTAATATTCTATAAAATTGTTTTTCTGTTTCTATTTTCAAATACCTTGCCACTATACATAATAATATAATGATCCCTATAGTTAATCCCACATAATAGAATAAGATGTGTTGTTGTTTCTTAAAAAATCTTACATCTTGTTAATATTCAAGTGGCATATGAATTAGTTAAGAGGAATATTCGTCTCATATGGTCACATGTTCTGATGACATTGAGAGATGAGAGAGAGACCAGTTCTACGTCCTATTTCACCAAAAAAGTGTATGCCTTGCTATCACACTCATTATTGAGGCAACTCTAACCTTCAACAGCTTTCTGACGTGCATCTTTTTGTCTACAAGTTTTCTATCTTAAATCATTTTTTCTTACCACATTCCATCTCTAATTCATTTGAAACAAGAGTCATCAGATCCTTATTATATTAATATCCTTTTATGATTTATCAGAGTCACAACAAGCAGGATAAAACATTTTGCACATATTTACTTTATATAGCATAAATTATAATTGAAAAGCTATTTTTAACAACTCTTATTTGTATTTTCTTCACCTCTCAATGTCGAACCCCAGACCATACGGCAAGAAATCAATTTCTCTTAACCAACCAACATGACCCTTAAACATCGACACTCTTATCTATATTTTGAACAAGCCTGATCGCCTTAAAACGAGGGATTTGAATTATTATATTTTGAAAGAGGGCATTTATGGGCATGTCAGTCACAAGATAACAAATTTATAACTCTTTCCTCCAAATCAAATCCCCCAATTTGGAGCAGACGGAAACCCCCTTCGGCCCTTCCCTTCTCCAACCAAACAATATGCTGACATGTAATAGGTAAAAAAAAGCTATTGGATCACCACGATGGAAAGAAATAAAAAAGGACAAGAGAATAAGTAACTTAATGAATGGAAAATTATCCTCATGCTGCCACTCAGGAGGAAAAAAAAAAAAAAGCATAGTGGACATTACAAGAAAACATCACTGTCACTCTCATCTTTCCTTTATGATGCCATACAGGACCTAAAAACTCAGCAAGGTAAAGCAGAATGGCTTAAAGAGTACAGCCATAGAAAAGTGGCAAAATTAAGTGGCTTAAGATTGCCAAGAAAATGGTTGGAAGATGGTGGCTGTAAAGCTGCCAAGAAAGGATGTGAAGCTTGGATGGGGATGTAAACCTGAAATGCCTCAAGATTTTCCATTTTTTCCCTCTCTCTTTTCAAAGTCTACCACATGCAGAAAAGAGAATATATTGTGAAGAGCTTCAACAGAGGCTTGTGTTAAACATACTTGTTGTGAAGGTAGCATAGCATGAGATAAAACCAAGCAGAAAGTAGTTCCATTATTCCATCAGTGACATCCAACTCACCTTGGAGACTTGGACTATCATGGTGTGCTGACAACTTTCAACTAGGTAATTGAGGTAGCAATTTCATCATTCTTTTTTACCCACATTAAGCACCTAAATTTTCTATAAAAAATGCAAGAAAAGAAAATGAAAACATTTTCCCTCCATAATCTCATCGGACTACATTCTGAAATTACAATCACTTCCAGTTTTCATCATAGTAAAAGTAAATATACATCCAAGCACATAGATACAATTAAAGCTTCTAGCATCACCAATGCAGTGAATGCCCAAGAATTATCATAAAAAACTAAATAACTTCATTTCCCAAGATGTTTTAAAAACTACCTTACACATTTCTAATAGCCAGACCATTTATCATCAAATTTAAAACAAAGACGACAAACAGCTAATGCATGCTTTGAGTGGAAAGTGGAAGCAGAGGTCCCCTTCTATGCTTCTTGTGTTTCAGAGAGGCTGTAACCTGAATAATGTGCGTATGTTAGCCTCGTCATCTTATTTTGGGTTGCATCTTCCCATCACATCTCTCTTGAATCAAGAGAAATCAATCTACCAAAGACGAACCCTCCTCATTGTCAAGATCTGAGAGATTACTGTCAACAGAGAACTTCAACCATCTCTTTTTCTCAACAAATTTCAGACAAGGCTGTAAGATAAGACCAATTAACACAGCAACGAGGCTTAGAACCATCACTTTGAGGGAGGAGAAAGCCAGTACAACACAAATCAATATTGTTGGAGGGATGCACATAAGAATCGCTCCAACTGTCCCCCCAGGTACCTTGTACGGCCGAAGCATGTTGGGGTGTTTGATCCTCAGCAATATGAATGCTATGAACTCTAGAATCATTCCAAAACAGTAAAGGAAATTTTCTGCGGCTACAATTTCTTGGAAACTCAGCCATGATAGCAGAATCACACCTGAGGCTGAAAATAGAATCCCAATGAGAGGGGTTCCATATCGAGACCTCTTGCTAAAGAACTCAGGCAACATTCCCCTCTCAGCCATCCCTAGAAGTTGAAAAGAGTCGCTGCTCATCTCCGCAACAAACATCCCCATGTTTGACATTGCAGCAGCTGCCTGAAGCCACCATCTCAACCACACTCCTCCAACAATCTTAGCAATATCTGAGAAGTACCCATCTGTCCACAACTTTCGATCAAGAGGAACAGCACCGGTACCGATTAGAAGAGGAAAGAAATACCCAAGAACTACCAGAATCACAGCGTAAAAGAGAGCCTTGGGAAGAGTTTTCTTTGGATTGTCCACTTCTCCCACAAGAGTACTTATGGAGTCCCAATAATTAAGATTCCAAAATAGAGTATTCAAATACAGGTTCCAATTCACACCATTCAAATTCGCCACAAACCACCTTGAAGGTTCCAAGTCTGGAATTGCCAAAATTCCCATTACCACAAAAGGCAGGAGAGAGAGAACCCCTAAAAGAGTAGCAACCCATCCCACAATGGTTAGACCCCTATAGTTCAAGTAAGTAAGAAGAACAGTCAAACCCCATGCTGCAACGGTTCTTGGAATTCCGCCCCCTAAAGCTGGGACTCCTGACTTCAGATAGTCAAGAAACATTACTGGGTACAAGGCATTATCAATTACCCCACTTAACCACTTCATCCAACCTTGCTGGAACCCCCAAAACGGACCCAAAGCTGAGGAAACCCAAACCACATAACCACTGTTTTCTGGGAACATAGTTCCCATCTCAGCAGTAATCAAAGCTTCAGGAATACTCCATATGAATGGGAACAACAAGAACCCAAGCAAAGCTAATAGAGGACCAGCAGCTTGCACTGTATCTTCCACCCCAAAAGGTCCGCCGGAGACCTCATAAAAAATGAGAAATACAAGAGGAATAACTGAAACTTTTCTAGAGTTTTTTGCCTTAAGAGAAGGTAATTCACCAATAACTTCGTAATCCCCCATTACAGTAGAGGCTTGTCTAGTAGCAGTTGTCCTCAATTTCTGCAACCATGGGAAAAAATTCACGTTAGGTTTTTATACAGAAATCAAAACCCAGTAACTATGCCTCCCGAGGTCAACACAAAAGAAAGAAGCTGCTGTTTTTGTGTTATCAAATAAAAGTCAAACTAGAAGTTCTGTCGATTTTAACAGTTTAAATCTGCTCATTCTCCCACGAAATCAACAATTGATTCTATATACAAGAAGACGAAAGGGGGAAAACAGAGAGGGATGTGTCTTTCTGGAAATGAACTTCAAACTATATGAAGAATACAAAATCAAACAAATAAAGCCAGCTGATAGCGGACAGAGATCTGGTCTGACCACACAAATCACAAAGCCGTAAATCAAAAGGCTCAAAGAAAATAAACAAAAATTGATCCAGCAGGGGAAAACAAAACAGAGATTGAGCAGACCATGAATGATACGGAGATCCTCTAAAGGGCCAAATGATGATGCCCTCCATTGTTTCTCCGAGCCTCTAGGTTTTAGAAAGGAAAGGAAAAACAAAGGAGGTGACCATGTTCGTTCGATTTGAGAATCAATTTTTCAAAACAAAAAATAAGAAAAAAGACAGAATAAATCGTCGTCGTGGTGAAGGGACAGGTCATGACACTTATTGCGTAAAATATATTTTAGAGTTAGTTTTGATCTTAATTATATCAGTAAGTTTTAATTTTTATCAATTTTTTTCTATAATACCCTTATTTATACTTTCTCAATTATAATTAAAGATAATAATAATTTAATAATACATCTATATATTTTATAAAATAAATAATATTCGCAACTCGTGGGTAAAGGATTTCTCCAGTCACTGGAGATAGGTTAGACCCTAAAACTACATCGTTTTAGATTAATGAAGGGTATTTCTGTAATTTTGTTTATTTTTAATCATATACTAGTACATTTTATCGAAACACCTTTCATTAATTCACTTAAACTTACTAACAAACTCTTCATTAATTCAAAACGACATAGTTTTGGGGGCACATAACTCTATCTCTAATGACTAGAGAAATCCTTTACCCATATTATATATACCTGAATTATACCTATATCACCCCTACTAATATTTTTTTCATAATAATTAATTTAACAACACGCTTATATTCTATCAAATGAGAATATAAAATTGATTTTTTTTATAGATTAAAAAAATAATTTAATTACTTTCAAGTATTTATATTTTTATTTCTTTCGAAAACTCATAATTAATTTGACTAATAAATTGATATATAATTTAAGGATTAAGTATTTTATTTAATTTCTTAAAAAAAAGTAACTATATTTTATATATAGGATTGAAAGGAGTACAAAATACTTCTAAAATCTTAAATATAGGACATAATTTATAATATAAATTACATTATAAACTATTTACTATATTTACAACCAAAGGTTATAATAAATAAATATTCGCAATTTTTCTTTAACGACATAAATTCGACTAACGGAACACATGAAGAAAACAAACGATAGTATTATTCACGGCCCATCACGGCCGAAAAAGAGATAATAGGCGCACATGAAAGATCTATCATGCGAAAGCCAATGCACATCGTTAGCATCAGGAAAATTTATATTGTTCAGGTATATTTTTAGTGCTCTGGATTTATATTTTTAACGAATTATTTTTAAATAAAAATGTTTTTTTAGATAATATGTAAGAGATTGTTTTTATTTTAAATTCAGTGCATATTAAGATATTTTAAAAAATATAAAAGTAAAAAAAATAAAAAGGGTGATAGACATGACATGAAAAGTGAATCCAACATTCAAAGAGAATGACAGAGTAAAGAGAAACAGAAAAGAAAATTTTTGCCATCTGGAAGGGTGATATTTTTATTTCTGTGGCTGAAGATTCAGATTTTTTTTATTCCTTCCGTTTCTAATTATAAGATAAAGTTTATAGTACAAATTATATTATAAACTTTATCCTACAATTAAGATCAGTAGTAATTATTTACAATTTGTTGTGGATGCTGTTTCCCATCAATAGAGGTCGATGCAACAAGTAAAGGTTCAATAAAAAGAGAAAGACTCTATCATGCCCAAAAAAAAAAAAAGACAAAATACTCAATCAAATATACCCCTGAATAAAAAAAGAATAAAGTGATTGACCCAAAAATTAAAATAAACAGAACCAGAACCATGCTTGTAAGTCATAATGGTACTAGTTTATGGAATTAGAATCTGGTCATAATCCTGTAAATTTTGCCGTGTGACGAGGAGTAGCTAGGGATATATATCCTCCAATGTATGAGTTAAAACAACAACTCATCTCTATCACATCAACTCAAAACTGTCGATCATATATACTCACTAAACATAGTCTATTTGCGTATTATTTAACATCCAACGTGGAATAATTAATCTCTGTATAGAATATAGATAGAAGATGGGATAGTGATCTGAGCTTTCTACCAAAGCTAAAGCTAGCAGTCCATATATATATATATTCGCAGTTGCACTGAAATAGTTAAATCGAGTGCCATTGAATCCGAAATGAACAGTATACGCGAAAAGACGGATTTCCCCACCACAATTGAAGGCGGAAAACAGAGAGAGGAAGAGATCTGTATTGCGTAGTACCTTCACAGCGGCTCTGTTCGCCGGCCGGAGTCAATGATCTGGAAAATCGCGCAGTGCTTGCAGGAGGCTTCCCCGATGGCTATGGCCTTCTTCACTATCAGCGAGAGGGAGTCCAGGTCAGTGTTCGAGTGCCATGTTGATTGGTTGAGACAGGCACAAATTCCTCATCATATGGTCACGGTTCGAACGACGCTGAGATATGAGAGCGAGGGAGATATGGGGTTCCGTCAAAGGGGGAGGGTGTACGTAGAGAAGAAAGAAGGGGAGGTAGATGATGAGAGTGATCCCTAACTTTTGGGCGGGCTTTCTGTGTCTTTTATACTGATGCAAAAATGTTATACTTATAATTCTAGATTGTTATTATATTCAATTTTCAATGTTATAATTAGTAGAAGGGGTTGACTCAAGTGGTAAGTGGCTTATGTCGCTTAAACAAGGTCTTAGGTTCGAGCTTAATGAATGCAAAAAAACCTCGCTGGAAAACTCTCCTACCATAGTCAGGTACGCGACGCAGGTCGAATCCGGATTAGTCAGAGTAAAACTCCGGTGAACTAGATAGACAACCAAAAAAAAAAATTTGCGTTGCAAATTAATTATTAATCGGAACCAAAAAAATTACAGAAATAATTTTGCATTGCAAATTAATTATTAGTCGGAGCGAAACTCCAATGAATCGAGTAGGCAACCAAAAAAATTATAAAAATAATTTTGCATTACAAATTATATTAAAAAAATGTTCTTATAATTAGTACCAGAGCTCATAATACCATTAAAACATTGTATTAAATTTCACACATTAAATGGAGAGATTAAAGAAGGGTTAGTGGAGAGAATCATCTCCCATATGATATCATATTTACCACTTTGGGAGACTGACAATAAAAAGTGACAAGATTGTCGAGATTCGATATGCTCCACAAGAAGCTATTGCACGTGCAGATTCTGTGGCCAAGGACGCTCATCTTCAACAGGAACCTCATCCTGGTTGTAGGGCGCGCCTGTGTGTTGATATGTTAGGCTGCTGGAATGGTCCAAGAACAGGGCATGGCCTGCGAAATAAAACGCAAAGGGTTAGGACAAATAATGTTAAAAGGGTAAAAACACGAAGGGTTTTGTTGTAATTTGATTTTATGGGAAATTTGCTACAATATATTTGACAAATAATGTTAGAAGGGTTTTAAAAGTTTCCGATTGTAATTCTTAAATAGTTATTTTCTATGGGATAAGATATTATTACTACCATTTTTTGTTACCACCAATGTTCTACCGTTAAATCAGAATCTTAATGGGAAAGAAAAATTATAAAGATAGATGAGATTCTGATCTAACGGTAGAAAAGTGGTAGTAACATTAGTAGTAACAAAAAACGATAGTAACAATATCCTATTCCATTTTCTATACATAAGTATTGAATGGTCAGTAATAGGGTGGTTTCGAAAATTCTTATAAAGTTATTGATATTTGAGAAACTCAAGTTGTTAATATAGACACTTAAATTTGTCAACTATATATGATTTTTAAGTAGTCATTCTCCATGCTTAAATAGTGAATGATGAGTAATGGGGTGACTTAAAAAATTCTTATAAGGTTGTTGACGTTTAGAGAATTCAAGTTGTTAATATAAATACTTAAGTTATTAATTGCAATTCTTAAGGAGTCATTCTCTATATATAAATAGTGAAAACTAAGTACCCCGATGGCTTTAAAATTTTCTATAATGTTGTCGACATTTAGAGAATTCAAGTTGTCAATTATAATTCTTGGATAATCATTATTTGGATGTAAGTAGACAAAATCAGCACAAATACAGGCAAAATTAACTATTTGTATGAGCTAAAGTTATATATTATAATGTCCATAGAGAACATCACTATTTTCATACATCAACCAACCTTTTTTTCTTGACTTCACTAAGTTTTATGGAAGTGGCTACTAACTCAGCTGCAATCTTTAAACTTTCTTTGACCTCCAAGTTCCAACATACTAGCATTGATCTCATGGACAAAAGTCTCCTCCTTCTTGGCCAGGGGACATCTTGTCCTACAAACATGTGTTCCACGAGTATAACAAATTCCATCATCCACTTCAAGAGTAGTGATAAATTCATCAATGAAAGGATGGAACCGGCTTCTCTCCTTTTATCTTAACATCCACTCCTCTCCTTTTCTTTATTGTGTTGCCGTTTTGATCCAAAAGGAAGCAGCTGATCCTATTTTTTTTTTAAAAAAAAAAAAAATCAAGGTATTGACTACAATACTTGACCTGTACTGAAAAAATACTTCCTGATCTTAAAAAATTATTTTAGGATCTTAAAAAAATTATCTAAAGTATTTTTTTAGTATCGTTCAGTATTATAAAGTATTTTTTTAGTATTAGTTGATACCCTGAAATATTTTTTCAAAATCTTAAAATAATTTTTATAGATCATGAAGTATTTCTTTTAGTATCATTCAGTATCTTTTTAGTATCAATTAGTATCTTAAAGGATTTTTTCAGTACTAATCAGTATCCTGAAGTATCTCTTTAGTACCAGTTAGTACTTTAAAATATTTTTTCAAGATCCTAAAATAATTTTTCAAGATCATTAATTATTTTTTCAATAAGTATCCTGAGTTATCTTTTTAATACCGATTAGTAACTTGAATTTTTTTTTTTAAGGACCAACTACTTCCTTTTTGAGACAAAACTGCGCCGTAATGAAGAAAAGGATGGGAGCGGATGTTAAGGTAAAAGGAGAGAAGCCGGTTCCTAAAAGGATGAGGTCTAGAATTTCATAATTTGCCACACCAACCATAGGAAGCAAGTGGCATACCTTATTTTGATCCGAAAGATCAAATTTTACACCATTTGGCAGTCCGGGCCATTCTTGTGCTACCTAGCAACATAAAGTTTTCAATTGTAAGAAAACAGGAAACACAACATCTATAACTCAAGAATATAGAAGATCAAATTTCAACCTCAAAACCAATATTAAAGCTAACCAGTTTTTAGGACAGAGTTCTAGGAATTCAGAGTTATGGTAAAGAACAACAGAAGCATACCAAAATGGTTTACATATATGAAAAATTAACCCTGGGTAATTTAGATTTTAGTGCTTGTCACTTGAAACTCTAGAGACATAGTTGAGGGTTAAGGTGCTTATAAAGGAAGCTCCTTCAGCAATCGATGACTTCCTTCACCAAAAGTTGAGTGGCATCATTAAGGAATGATCATGCTATGATGATTTATGTCCCATGTGATCCAATGACATATTGACTTTAGAGGAAGCTCCTGCCTGACTCTGATTTCCCTTTGCTTTCATCACCTTGGCACAACAGGTTGAAGTTATAATTAAATTATGATAACACATGAAAGTATGAGAGTATTATCTGAGATGAGAACAATACATCGACGGACCTCGGCGGAGGAATGGGTTCAGGGAAGCCAGCCGGCGACTGTGGTTTCTATGGAGGTGGAGAAAGTAGAGTACTCTACTTGAGTTCCCAAGATTGTCAGAGATTAGATCACTCCTATGTACTCATCGTTCTTGTGGATCTTGATTTCACCTCTTCCAGATCTTTCTCTGTCATCCCCAATCTGACTGAGTATCTCAAATGAGTATGAGAAAAGGAAGAAGAGTGGAGGGAGGGTGAGAAAAATGACGGAGCACGATGGGACCTCTGGTATAGCTTCTTTAACCGGTCCGATCCTTTCATTATCCTTTATTGGCTTTAAATCTGGACCATACATTTAATATAGGGAATAACACTTTTCATATTGTAGGAGAAGTGTTTCCTCATGTCACACACACATAAAATGGTAAGACCCACATATATATATAATTGTGGCAATTATATATATATGTGGGTCCCACTGTTTCATATGCGTGTAGGAATCTTCTTTTTCTCATGCAACATGAGAAATTTAAAATTTATTAATATGACTACTCACGCCAATAACCTCATTAAGTCAAATCAACGGTTTGAATTGGATAATAAGAAATATGGAGAAAATAAGACAATGAAAGAATCTTCTTCCTTCTTTAACCTCGTATTACTTTTTCATAGGGGCAGGAGGTATTACTTTTTCATAGGGGCAGGAGCATCTTTTGGAAAGATTTCATAATACCTAAATAGTCCATCCGTATTGATATGGTATTTGGTATTTTCATATTACTGATTTGTTCTTTTATAATTTAGCTGTATTTTTCTGGGATTTTCCCTTCAATCTTCTTATCATTTTTTTATTTTTGTTTGGGATATCGGTGGACAATTAGACTCTTAAAAAAGTTTGATTGGGTAAAAGTCAAATTTATGAAACATGATTTATGTTTGGATTAATGGTTAATAAATAGCTTTTGTGAATACTTTACCCGATTGGCGGCCATGGATGAGCTGTCTTCTCCTTTCCAATGCTGGGGGCGTTATGTGGGTCTCCACTATCCATCTGATGTCAGTGGATGGGACCAGACCCACGAGGTTCATGATCATAACCATCTTCAATCTTTAATGAATTCAAACACGTGTGAAAATAGGCATGCTCATTTGTTTTCTGTGACTTTTTTTTCCCCCACTAGAGATTAGAGTGTAGGAATTTTAAATTTCAATCTTTCCAGGAAAAAATATTATTTTATCATCAATGGGGTAACAGTTTATTATATTAGTCTTCTTTATGTAAAAACAAATGGGAGTGGTTTTTTTTTTATACATTTATTTTTTCAACGACGTGCACCCTGATTAAAAAGCTTAACTGCTTTAAATCATGTTCCTTGATTTATCTGATTCAGTTTTTTTTTTTTTTAAATCAGCCAATAATAACCCACGCTGATTGGTCTTTTACATAAAATAATTTCCACATTTGATTCTTAATATAAAAAATATTTGACTAATTTAAATAAACTAACTAAATTAGTTATATTGATTATTTATAACAAATATATGTTTTTTTTTTGAAATACTCTTCTAGTCCTTAATGTAATACATATTTACCTAATCTGATTAGATTAATGAAATTGGTTAAATTAACTAATTTATATCACATGTATTTTTTTAAAACTCTCTTATCACTTTCTTTAATTCTCTTATCCTCTCCCTTCCTTAATTATTATTGAGAGAGCATCAATAAGAATAAATTATATATATAAAAAAATGATAGATATGAGAAATTTGGCTTATATTTAAAATCAGTTTTTGACTATTGCATTAATAGATCTCAGTTCCATTAAAAAAAAAAAAATCAAGATCAATTCCTCAAATATGTCTCATTCTTTTTAATTATTAACACAAGATACATTTACTTAATTTGATTATATTAAGAAAATTAGTTCATATGACATGTATTTTCTAAAACACCATAAAATCTTCCTCATTCCCCTCCTTCCCTCTCATTAATTAATGTTAAACATCAATAGGGATAAATTAAAAAAATATTAACATATATGAGATATATTTAGAACTAATATCAACTCCCTGAATATGTTTTATATTAAAGATAGGAGAGAGTATCATATTTCATCATGACTTCTCTTAAGATAAAACCCCTTAATGCATGCATTCAATAGATATGCTTAGGTTAAAAATTATAAATTTAAGAAATAAAGTGGTTTGATATATTATATTTAGAACAAAATTTAACTACCAAATAGCACTTACATTAAAGACACAGCGGTAGTACTTTTTTTATATATAAAAAATCTTTTATAAAAAAGTTGCATATTTTTTATTAGAGTAAATACTCTATTTGGTCCCTGAAAAAAATCACGGACCCCTTTTTAGTCCCTCTGTAGAAATAACTCATATTTTAATCCCTGACTACATTTGGGACACTTCACTGCATGTGTTCTCTTCAACCTGGAAGGACTAAACGTGGACGATTTTTGGATTTTACAGGGATTACGGGATGAGTTATTTTTACTTAGGGACCAAAAAGGGATCCGTGATTTTTTTTCAGAGATCAAATAGGGTATTTACTTTATTAAAAAGAATTTTGGATGGAAGTTAAACTAAGTTCATTTTTTAAAGTTAAATAGGAATATTAAATATAATAAAAGTAAGAATCAAATTCAATCCTATTTGATTCAACCTAATTACAATCCTGCCATATTAATTCACGACAACACACACACACCCCACTGTTAATTAAAAAAAGGGTTAAGGTGCGGATTCGCCAATAAACTATTAAGCTAGGAGCAGCTAGCACAAAAAACAATTGGAAGGATCATATATACCAAATAACAATTAAAAAGTTACAATTTTCACAATTCTGTGACAGCCAAACTAACGGAGTTGAGAAGAAAAGTGTGGTATGCACACGTGTCAGTGGGAAAAAAGGAAAGAGAAGTAAGCTGGCTGATATGGTCAAACCATCCTTCATACCTCCTCGCCCTCCTCCATCGTTCTTCAGTATCGCCTTCAACAGTTGAGCGAGTCAAAAATGGGCTCGCGCAAAAGTTCAGATAGACAGATCAAAAGCTTTCAACAAATAGAACAAGAGTATCAAAGATAATAATCACCCATGCTATAACCCGTCCCAGTTCATTATACAAACAGGAAGAAAAATTAATTTCTAGAAATGAAGACTGACTAGAGCAGACAAATCCGAAGATCAGAGGAAAGAGAAAAAGAGTAGGGGGGATCAGATCAGATCTTTGATATGAGGCTATTTATACAAGAAGATACTTGAAGGGATGCACTGAAGATACCAAGAGAAGTGAAAAAGGTGAAGGTGGGAAGAATAAGATAGAGCAGAGAGTGATTCTTTTTTTTGCTCGAAGTCAGAGAGTGATCCTTGAAAACAACAATGTGTGTTCCCTATGATAGAAGTAACCGGAGGTTAATTAGGAATATGAATCAGCGAAAGATATATTACTCCCTTCCTTCTTCACTGATTGTACGATTGGAAATTATCAGAATGATGGAGGAGGACGAGAGTTACAGTAATGGCGAGATACAAGGATGAGAGAGGCAAAGAGAAGAGAATGGAAAAGAAGATGAAAAGGAAAGAGAGGTGAAGAGAGAGGTAAGAAGGATGCTTTTCACCGTCTCAGCCAACTTACTTCTCTTTCCTTTTTCTCACTGACACGTATGCATACCACACTTTTCTTCCCAATTCCGTTAGTTTGACTGTGACGGAATTGTGAAAATTGTAACTTTTTAATTGTTTTTTGGTACATATGATCCTTCCAATTGTTTTTTGTGTTAGCTGCTCTTGACCTATTAGTTTATTGGCGAATCTGCACCTTAACCCTAAAAAAAATGGCTTTTGAATCCTCAAAATCTTTTATCACGTGAATGATGATCACACACACCCCACTGTTAATAAAAGGGTAAAGGTGACTCAGGAGCGCCCAGTACCATGTGCTTTTTTTGGGGAGAAAAATACCCACATGGTTAAGAAAGTGGAGCGAAAATCCCACTGCCCGTTAATAAACCCAAACATCCGTTACCTTATGTAACTGAAGGTGACGTATTCGCATCCATCTTCTTCCTCTCTCAGCTTTTCGTTTTTCCACGTCCAGACCAACTGACCAGTGACCATAATCTCTTATTTTAAGCGAATCCTTCTATATATATAAATATATTTCAGCAACAGGTTCATTGTGGATTCATTTTGCAAGAAAAGACAAGTTTCTCAGAAATATAATGCCATTAATCTTTACAAGTTATTGTCAAAATCCTTTAGCTAGCGAGCTAGATCCATCTTTTGAAAGTCTTCTTCGAGTCATCTCTCTTGGCCTGTTCTCCACTCCACTGATTCTTCTTTATTAAGAAGTCACTTTTATGTTATCCACGTCGCATCGAACTCGATCAGCCTCCCACTATCGTTGAAGCTCCCTATTAAGGTTCATGGGAAGCTCACCCTGAAGCCTCCTCTCTCAACTGTGTGGCCATATATATATATATATATATATATATATATATATATATAAAATAATGTGAGCGCAACTGCTTTACCTTATTGTTTCCATCCCACAACGCAACCCCGCAAAATGGCAGATAGTAATCCTTCGAAACCACTAGATTCACTAGAGAGTGATTTCACAAACCAGAACCCTAAACGATGAGTTCTCTGAATTCTTCATCTTCGAGGATGAATGAGGAACCAGACCATTCAATGATGAGTTCTGAACAAGTCCCAGTTAGCAGGTCTCTCAAAGCAATGAACATATAGATGCTTGAAGATGACGTGTTCAGTGATGAGTTTTGAACAAGTGCCCAGTCCCCAGTCGCTATCACAATCACAAACGTACAGATGCTTACAACTGCACACAAACATAATGAACATGTCAACACATAATATATAAATTCTAACATTAATCTCATCCAATTGAAAGAACCAATATCACTTGAAGAATGAATGAAACTTTTTTTACCTGTATACTCTGTTCTGGTTTCTTGAAACAGAGGCGAATCCCAGGTTAATCCAAGGCCAAGACTATTGTCGGAGAGATAAGGGGAATATTCAAAGGGGATTGCAATGGTTTTAACTGCCACACAAGAATCAAGCAGAGGCAAGGAAGGTTCAACTGTGTAAACATGCATGAAAGTCGAATGCACTCATACAAGGAATCTTCAAGAAAGGACGCGAGAGACCAGGTAAGTATAGTTCTTTAGAACATAGAAGTATTGAAACGGTGTAAGAGAAAGATCAAGATTCAAAAACACATGCTGGAGATGGGTGGACGAGGAAGAACGAGAAGCTGAGAGAGGAAGAAGATGGATGCGAACGCGTCACCTCTAGTTACACAAACTAACGGACGTTTGGCTTTATTAACGGCTGTGGGATCTTCGCTCCACTTTCTTAACCACATGGGTATTTTTGCTCCCAAAAAAAGCACATGATGCTGGGCGCTCCTGAGGGCAAAGCACATGTGTATTTTTGCACTTTTACCCTTTATAAAATCTCATAATTTTTTAACGCCACGGTAGAAGAGTCACGGTCACCTGCTACCATCCACCCCTTTTTTCGTTGTATCTGTCTGGGTTAGCAATAAAAGTTAATTTTTCAATATCATTTACAAAATAAATATGTGAGAAAAGTTTTTTCTCGACTTACATAAACATGCTTCTTAAATATAAACTCAAACAAACATTTTAATGCGGTAGACCATCATATTCAATGTCAAAACCACCACCATCAATATACAAGTATGCAATAATAGATCCAACAAGCCTTTTAATAATTTTTTCCTATAAAAAAAATAATTTTTTTATGCCAGTTAGCAAAGATAAGAAACTTCATTGAACTTGACACTGTCCATACAAACAATGAAAATTACACCACGGCAAACAAAATAGAGCATAAACAAGCCTTTTAAAACTGTAAGGTTAAATCATGTTACCTAATAATTATTAATCCATAGACAAATTTTTTTGATTTTCAAATAGTATTTTAATTATTAAAAAAAACTAAAAAGTTCAACTAAATATGAAAACATTTGAAAAGCTTTCTTTAATATGACATCACTCTTATCCCAACAAAAGTTTTCAAATGTGAATTCACCCCCTTCTTATTGGGTATAGGTGATTTTAGGTGATTATTGGATATAGGAAGTGCGGTGAAAATCAAGTAGAGCTAATTGTACACACTGAACCAAAACCAATTAACGAAATTAATCAAAACGCAATTAACAAAAATATTTTGGTTCAGTTAATTGCATTAGCTGAATAGTTTGATCATATTATCTACAAACTTATAAAATACACTTTTAGTCTTTTATGTCAAGACAACGTTCTATTTTAGTCCTATAATTTTAAAACGCCGACGTAACAAATTTAAAATGCTCACTTCTCTTTGCGAAAGATTGATTTCAAAATTAAAATATAAAAGTAATTATATTAAACATTTAAAATTTGGAGATGTCAACATTTTGAATTTGCTAACTCATCATTTGTTGTTAGTAAAGTTAACGATGTTAACTTAAAAAGACTAAAAACACGTTTTTAAAAGTTAAAGAATTAAAATGAAACCTCCTCTAAACTTACAAGACAAAAATTATATTATAGCCGGTTGCCGAATACAATATATATGAATAGATTTTGTAAATATATAACTTTTTTTCTGTCAAGATTAGATCTAGGGGGATAATATATACAATAGATTTAAAACATCTATAGATATGATCTAATATAATTCAAACTCTAAATATATACCTATCATCAAATATATATCACTAAACAATAGTAATTGGTCATCATCAACCTATATGACATTGGAACTAGTTTTCTTGCTTGTCCTTGGGCAAGTAGAGACAGCTCTATACCATTTAGATTAGATTTTGATGGTTCAGATCTTATTTTTTAAAATAAAAAAAATCATTTTTAAACAAAACTTAATTAAATATTATTTTTATTTTAAATTATCTATCCATTGAAATTTTTTTTATTAAAAAAAAGTAAAAATACAAAAATCAGACGTGGAAAGTTCAAAGCTCTCCCTGCTCATAAATCAATGGGGTTGTGCAACAAAACTAGGTTGCAAATAACACAACTCGACAAAAACATCACAAAAACATCTTAAAGGCGAAAACGTTGAATGGAATAAGTTGGTGAGAAGATTCTAATTCATTGTACGGGTATGATAATATGTAAAGCACAATAAGCATATCTTGAGTTGGTACAGAAATGAGATCACCAATAGCCAGAGACAAAAGGTTCATATGGGAAAACATACGTAAACGAAAATCATTTAAAAATGAAGCTACCTTTTAATATGATAAAAAGGTAATTTCCAAGCATTGTTTCGTTGACAAATAACAACAAACAAAAGTCAAGGTCAATTAATTGCCAATGTCGTACTGTACCTACCAAACCCAATTTTCTCACACAGTCAACTGTACATGGCATTTTCAAGAATCAAGAGGTTCAATGCTTTGTAAATATCAACTCTTGATGAACAGAAAAGATATACTAATGAGACAACCATTGTAATATATAGAGAGCTCTTCCAAAATCTCATGTAAGACTTATTTGTCATGTAATCTTGGGTTGTAATGTATCAACTTAACATTTATTGATGACATTTTTTCCACATTTAAAACGCATCACGCGACGGGGACAAAATTTATATGTTCTTAGACCTCAGGCCCTTAGAATTAACATTTTCGTGCAAAACATACTGTCTTTTATCTTGTTTAATTATAAACCATGCGATTATTAAATAGTACCCATTAAATATAAATACATTATATTATATTATATATTGTGTATACTTTGATATTGTCCAAGTCCAAGTAAAAGAACCCATATCTCCACACTAAGGTATGTTTTGTTCTTTATTACCCAGTTTCTTTCCTTGCATGTTTGGTTTGAGGGGAAGGTATGGGAGGAGATGAAAAGGGAGGAAGGATATTGATTAAATTACTATTAATGAAAATAATATTCTTTTTTACTGAGAGTGTATTTTTAGAATATTAAAAATTTTTCATGGGCAATTTGGTCAATGTAAGATAAAAAATTTCTCTCCAGTCCCTCCTCTCCTTTTCTTCCCTCAAACCAAACTCACCCTACAGATTAAGAATTTCTTGGGCCATGCTTTTTTTTTTTTTGGGTTAAGGGAGTGGATTGCGTTCATAATCATAAAATATTATCACTTTTTTACCTAAAAAGTTATCATTCCTCAAGCCCAGTAATGGCCCAAATGAGGCCCATTAATGAAAATGAATGAACCCTAAAAATATCCCAGCAGTGGAATCTCGGATCTGGGGCGTTTTTATAAACCTAGCAGCCACATTCCCATTCCTTGTTCTCTTTGCTTGCCGCCGCTCGTGGACGTGGAGAAGAAGCCCCAGGTAGTTCCTACTTTCAGCTTTCGTTCTTCTCGGTTTTCATCTAGCCCCTCTATTTGCGTCAGCTTTCGACGTTTCCACTGGTTTCTCGAATGTTTTATGTGATCCTGGCATGATCTCGCTTCAAGACATTTAGTAATTTTTGCAATGTTGTTGGTGTTACTAAGGCTTGTGAGATTTCACTTCTCATTCAAACGTTAAGTTTTGTGTTTTAGTTGAAAAATATGTCTGAGAATAACCAAACAAATCGAAAAAATTTTGTTCTTGCTTTGAAAGTATGGAGGCAGAAGATTTATCACTCTATTCTTTCTGTCCCCCTTTCAAGGGGAATAGATGACTTTTTCGTATGAGTTAGGGTATGAACCATTGATGCATTGCCCTCTTTTCGTTCGATGTATAAGTATTTTTTTGTTTGCGTTTGATGTATGAATTGCAGACTATCGTTTGTAAAGGAAAAACTATAGTGATTTATGTATAATGACGTAGAATACAATACTTCAGTCATATTAGTTTATTTCAAATAGAAGAAGGTTTTAGTTAATTGAACCTATCCCTAATTAGCTAGAATTATAGTTATAATAGTTTATTAATTTATTAATGTGTCCAGTTCTTGTATTACGTTGAAGGATGGCGATGTCGAGTTTGATAGTAGACGCTTTATTTAATATCCACATGGGTTTCATTGCCACAATTAACCAAAACCAAATCCCCTTTTATTTGTAGTTTATGAGTTATCTGCCTATTTTTTCGCATTGAATTGTACGCTGATCATATTTTCTGTGCTTGTTTAAGTAGGTAAGCCATGGTTAAGCACAATAATGTTATCCCTAGTAGCCACTTCAGAAAACATTGGCAGAATTATGTCAAGACATGGTTCAATCAACCAGCACGGAAGACAAGGAGACGACTAGGTAACAGCTAATTAGCTTGTTCATTGTTATTGTCATGTAATTAATTCAAGTCTATAATATTAATTTGAAAGTCGATTTCAGTTGTAACTCATTGTTTTTGCCCCCTATTTGTTCATGCTCTTGGTGCAATGACCAGCCCGCCAAAAGAAAGCTGTTAAGATTTTCCCTAGGCCTACAGCTGGGCCTCTTAGACCTATTGTTCATGGCCAGACTTTGAAGTACAACATGAAGGTCAGAGCTGGCAGAGGATTTTCACTTGAAGAGCTGAAGGTATTGCCTTGTTATGCTATACTGTTGATTGCATATGGCATATATCTAATAAAGTTTTAGTGAACTTGATGTTCATATCAGTTTTTAGTTAGTTGCGAATTTTCATATGGGTGTAATCTGGACAACTGCCATCAATTATTTCTATTTATGTGTTTAGGGAACATTGTCTCGTCCTTTTCCTGCTCACGCTGTGCTGAAATTATTGGATTTAGATCATAGCAGCTTGCCAGTTCTGCAATAAATTAGTTTTTAATTTTAAAAGTCAAAGCTCGTTGTTATTCCTTTTTAATGTATGGGTATGTGCTGTTTCTATTGTAGGCTGCTGGTATTCCCAAGAAGCTTGCTCCAACCATTGGCATTTCTGTTGATCACCGTCGTAGGAACCGTTCATTGGAAAGTCTCCAAGCTAATGTCCAGAGGCTTAAAACATACAAGGCCAAGCTTGTTGTGTTCCCAAGACGTGCACGCAAGGTCAAGGTAATACAAAATGTAGTCGTTAAATGCATAACCATTTAATCATTAATTTCTTGTACTCATCTCCTTGTTAGAAGAGACAAATAGAGTTCCCTGTTTGACATGTTTTTGGGACCTTCCCACTTTTCAGGCTGGTGATTCAACGCCTGAGGAACTGGCTAATGCCACCCAAGTCCAGGGTCCATTCATGCATATTGTGAGGGAGAAGCCAACAGTGGAGCTTGTTAAGGTTACTGATGACATGAAGGCATTTAAAGCTTATGAGAAGCTTCGCCTTGAACGCACAAACAAAAGACATGTTGGTGTCAGGCTGAAGAGGGCTGCTGAAGCAGAGAAGGAAGACAAGAAGTGAAGAGCTGGTGAAACTACTTAATATTCGCCATACAGACATCAATCCTTGATATTTTTGTTTGAGTTTCTGTAGTTTTGACTTTATTAAGAGCAAATTTTGTTCAGTATCTGTACGACTGTACCCTTTTACAAGTTATCCTCCGGATTGTTATTCTAGTTGTTTTAGCACCCCTGGTTTGCCTGAGTATTGTGGGGTCAGTTTGCACTTCAATTGCTTTCCATGAAAGCCTTCCAATTTTCAATTTCTCACTTCGTCGTTTTATCAGTTTTTATCTCATAGAAGTTCCATATTGCTTACATGGTTACGTGCTCTGGTAATATTCAACTTGGTTGAGCGTGCTCTTTACAATATCAGCAGCTGTTTTATTGGTTCCTGCAGACAACTTTAGGCCATTTAGTGCTTTTTTGGAACTGTATATTATAACTATATTCACACAAGCTAAGATAAAACTACAATTACCATCCCAAACAAGCCATTATTAGTATGCCAAATTCCTCAATCCATTAGATTAAGTGGATCTTCATATGCGCACCCGACAAATATAAAACAACTGGCACCAAGAAAATGGGTGAGAAATGAGACGTGACTTTTATAACTGTTGCAACGTTTGCCAATTTGGAGCCTTTTTGGGTTAGTGTTGGTTCGAGTATGATCACGCAAGTCTAAGCAAAATTTTTCTTATAAACTTACTGTTGGGATCCGTACACGCATCGGATTAAAATTTTCTACGAATCCCGTCCCGAGGATCACTCAGATGTGTTTAAATCAAGGTTAGGGAACCTGAATCATACCTTATAGAGAACTTAGAATCATCCGGAGCCGGAGGTTTTCCTTTGATTTTAGCGAACTAGTAGATCAAGAATCTACACAAACTCTTTGCGCACATTTTCTCATGGCGATCAAGAAAATTCAAACTGTAGTGAATTCGTCCGCGTCTCGTTCTCTTTGAACTGGTGGGCTACCTTCTCGATCAGCAGAAGACGACTCTTAGAATCGGCTTCCTCTACTGGTATCCACACGAACAATCCCCGAACACGGCTACGGTAGCGTGCTAGCGCCTCTTGTGCATCTCTCTCTTTTTCGCTTTAGGGTTTCTCGCGGCTTTCTAATACGCTCGACTAAAAGTCCCGTAGGTTTTTCTAAACCCATCAGCGTATTATATTCAAAATTAATCCCCATTAATTTTGAATTTCGAATTTTAATTAAAAAATATTAATTAAATCTATCTAATAGATTTAATCTAATGTATTTATTTAATTCAAATTAAAAGCCTTTTGATTTAATTTATCTATATAAATTAAATCTGAGAAATGACATCTATCTATTTAATTAAATTTGAGATACAATATCTCAATTTAAATTAAATAGATAATGATATCTTTATTCGAAAATCAAGATATAATATCTCTATTTGTTTTAGATATTTAATTTATCCGATAAATTAAATATAAAACAAATATCATATAATAATATTATAATCTCCATTAAATAATATTATTATATTATTTTCGAATTTAATATACACACATACATATATATTTATCCTAGATTAAATTCAGTATTCATTTAATTTCAGATTAATCTGAGATTCAATGAATCTGGACACTTTTACCCGTGTTGGATTATTCTTGTGTGCGACCCTGCAGGCCCATATGAGATTGGCAGTGGGCCAAGACTGTATCAGCTCACAAGTCGCAAGCGGCCTCTAGCAAGACATTGCGACTACCCAATTCACATGGGGATCGATGACACGATACTACCTATCGTATAACCATGTCACGTCCCTTTTGTCACGCGATAATTCGGTCAAGGATGAGGCATGGATAACGTCAACTTCCTTTTCTTGACCATTACTTTCTTGATTCTCGAGCAGTCTAATAAGTGAAATGGAAACTCCTTTCCATCACAGTATGGCCATACATTTCTTAGACTCACTCATCGAGGGGCCCAGTATTATCTCTCTACAAATGTGAGGGACAAATTCCATCTTGATCATTCACATTCCTCCGCATGAAAACCACTGATCCCGATCCCAGCCTTTATCATCACCCGGTCAAAGGTGACTTTTGACTAGGTCAAAGACCAATGACTCATCATGTAGGAATCCATGATGATATCAGGTCATAGGGCGTTGTGACGCGGTTATACATGAGATAAGCTTATGACTTAATCCATGCAGCTTTCTCATAGTGGGTCGGTCCAGCACCTTGTACTCTTACAAATGCCCATGACTTTGATTCGTATCTCCATACCTCATCAAAGTCATACTGGTCTTAACTCATCTTCGCTCCCGCGTAGATGACCGACCAGGGACATTTAGGATAATCTATAAGATATATCCAGGGATGTAGTTATCACCATAAATATGCGTATGAAGTGATAACTTAATGGAGAACAATGACTTGCCCCTAGGGCATAATTTCCAACACTTACCTCATGTACTCAAGTCTAAATAAAACTACTTTCACAAACTTACCTTGTTCATTCAGGTTTAAGCAAAACTCCTCTCAAATTTACTTTGATACCATTAATCTAAATGGTTAAACAGAGCTTGCTCAATGTTTGACTGATAAATGTTTAATTGATAGGGGTTACTTTATTGCTTCTTCGAGACTATTTTATTGGAGAATTTAACTAAATGTGGAGGAGTTTTATCTCATGAAGTTGGGAAAAGGTATATGAGTAAAATGATTAGATTGATCGAATTTGTGTGTGTAATTCATCGGTTAGTTTAAACTTCCTTTCAAGCTAGTAGGTGTTGAGTTTATTTGTATACAAACTAGACATATGGCCATTATGGCACAAAGTTTTTTTAATGAGTGACATTTAAATAATGCATTTTTATATAGTTTTCATGTTTTATATTACCTTCTAATCTTTAATATAAGACCTAATTCAATCTTTTCTTATGTTATCCTTATTATCTCTCTACAATAACAAGTGAGAGATTGAAGGGAATTAAGGAAAGTAATCAAAGTGTTTTAGGAAAAAGTAAAAACATATCATATTAACTAACTTGGCTAATATTTTTTATCTACTCAATTTAGGTAAATAAATGTTATACTAAGGATAAAAAAGAGTAATATTGGTTGATTTTTCTCCCCATCCATTGGTCATTTGGTTGATATGATGTTGCTTTTTATTTTTTGTAGATAGAATTTCAATTTAAACTAAAAGATCTCCCATGGGGATTGGGGACGCACCACGTATACACTACACGTTTACATATGTCCTGAGAATCCGAATCTAGGAGGCAATATGCTTATATTGAAATTCACTCAAATTTAAGTAATTTTTATAATTATGATGGCCGCAAGAGACTTCTATAAATAAATAGAGTTTATTAAACTAAATTTTGGTTTAAAAAAACAAAGCAATAAATAAATTGCTCTTCTGAAAGACAAGGAACCAGGTACGCTAAGTATTTGTGTAGAAGAAGCAGATCTGTGTGTGGATCAATCTCAGAAAACCAGATGGGTTTGCAGGTAATAAACATTAAACACCAATTTCATATTTTCCAAATAATCAAATATCATATTCACTTTCCATAAATCCAATCTTCCCCATTTTATTTTACGACAAGTTTTTGTTTCCGTTCTTTCTTCCAGCAGAGAAATAATAAATACGTAATCTGAGAGGTCATTTTCTCTCATTATCCCTCATAATCTATGAGAAAAGTGTTGATGAAAGAATAGGAAGCAGATCATCTCATAATCTATTTTTCTCATTATTCCTCATGAGCTCATCTCGGCTATTGATTGGGAAGAGAGAAAAGTTAGAGTAACATTGTGACTTTTTAGATTAATTAGACGAATATGATTTAGAGATTATAAGGGATGATGAGAGAAACCTGACTCGAAAGAATCTACTTCTAAGAAGAGGGTCCAAAATTAAATCAAATCAAGGTCTAGATAGGCTCACCAGAAATAATGAGAGAATCTGCTTCCAATTTACTTCTAAGCAGAGGCATGCATTCTTTTGGGACCTTCTTGTTGCTTGTCCTCGCATTCATTTTAGATTTTACTCTTATTTGCATTGTTTTATTTTATTTTATTTTTGAAAAAACAATTCAGATCATAGGAATATATTTAGATCCTCTGCAACAATGAAATTAATTTTCATATGAATTAGATCAAGTTTGTAATACGAAGGATCTAACTATAAGCAATTTTTATAATGTCTTATTTGTGTTGAATGGAAATGAAGGAGGAATTTGAGAAGTATTCAGAGAAAGCCAAGACATTGCCAGAGAGTACGTCAAATGAAAGCAAACTCATTCTCTATGGTCTCTATAAGAGAGTCACTGTTGGACCTGTCACCACCAGTGAGTGATCTTGTTTCTCCATTTCTGTCACTCTGAAAAATAATTCAATATTTGGGAACGACCTTCATCTTTCATTTTTGATTTGTCCCTTATTATCATGTCGTGTAATATTAATTATACTAGGTGAAACAATGATCAAAACAAACAATGAAAATTTTCTCAGTAAAATTGAAATGAAGGATACATGGATCCAAAATGTTATCATATATTACCTCTGGTCTTTAATATAAGATTTTGTTTATTAAACAAAGTTGGACTAGGAACGAGATCATATATTAAGAATCAGAGTTAATACTATACTCCTTTACCTTCAAATTTAACACTCCCTCCAGTCATAATTATAAAATCAAGTTGATTTTTTTAGAAGGATTAAGGAAATTAATTAAATTACTTTAAAGGATCTATATTTTTTCCCCTAAACTAATTAATTTGACTAATAAACTACTAATATACTCCCTCCGGTCCTAATTATAAAGCCTAGTTGACTTTTTTAAAAAGATTAAGGAAACTAATTAAATTACTTTAGAGTATTTTTATTTTTATTTTTTCTTCAAACTAATTAGTTTGATTAATAAACTAATATATAATCTCAGGAGAAATGATTAAGTAACTTATTTAGCTTTCTTAATCTGTCCAAAAAAGTCAACTAGGTCTCATAATTAGAACTGGAGGTAGTATAATCTAAGAATACACAACATATAATCTAATTAAGTAACTTATTTAGTTTTCTTAATTTCTCTAAAAAAAAAAGTCAATCTAATTTTATAATTAGGACTGAGGGAGTATCTAATTTGTGGTGCAAAACTACATTTTACAATTAGGCTTGGAGATAATATTTATTTGTTCCCTTATTTCCTCTACCTAAGCAACCAAAAGTTTTCTATGTTTGTGTTTGATTTTCAGGCCGCCCAGGAATGCTCAGCATGACGGAGAGAGCCAAATGGGATGCGTGGAAGGCTGTTGAAGGTAAAATTCAAGCACATCTACATTGCCAGAATGCCTATTATTTATATCAATTTATTAGAAATTAAATATAGACCACAAATTTTATCGAGAGAAAAAAAAAAGATTTTAGTGATATATGTGTATAAAGTGTATGATGTGATCTATCTTATTCAAGAGTGAGATCTCACATATTTCTAGCTGTTTTTGAAACTGGTAAAGTCAAACCTCAATTCAGGTCAAGAGGAGAAAAAGATTCCTGATGTTTCGTGGTAATCAATATCAATATTAATGATAACATTAATTAAATATAGTATTTAATATAAAAATATATAGTAATTTGCATGGTTCTTAAAGTTGTAAGGAGTATAATTGATTTTTTAAAACTCATGCAGCGGAAAATGAATCCACCTGGTTTTTTCTTGAAATGTTGTGTAAAAGATAGGATCCACCTAGTTTATGTTATGATGAGGAATAAAATCCCATTGTGGCAGGGAAAACAAAGGAGGAAGCAATGGGTGACTACGTCACAAAAGTGAAACAGCTCATGGAAGAAGCAGGCATTGCCATCTGAAGACATTTTCATCTTTCTTGCGTTTTTGTTTTGATTATGAATATTGGATAGTAATAAGTCTTACAAATTTTACATCATATATTGATGATGATTGATGAGGATGAATATTAATTTATTGATTGATTAATATTGATGAATGATGATTCTATATATGTTATTTTAGTTTTGTAAATTTGTGGGTATTATGGTAAATTCATGGAGAACCAATACACCATGGAAATAGCTTCAGCAATATGATTTCATTTCACTAAAATATCCAACCACCACTTTATGTAGCTCCAATCAATTTACAAGCCACAAAAAGCTAATTTGTTAGGCTTGATACATTGAGGAAAGGGAGTATCACTGTGAGGTCTTAAGCAAGGAATGTAATTAACAGAAAGCCTCACAACAATTGACTGCATGCAATGACACGTTCTAGTGCAGAAAATGACAATGGGTCTTAGACTAAGACTTTTTAGCAATTATATTCCTTTTTTAGAACCTCTGTAATGATTTTTCCTAAAGCCCTTGATAGTCATAATACTTTGGGATTCTATTGAATAAAAGGATATCTAGAAATATAATACTCTCTTCCACTAGAAGCACC
This sequence comes from Acacia crassicarpa, assembly GCA_034222035.1. Classification (NCBI taxonomy): domain Eukaryota; kingdom Viridiplantae; phylum Streptophyta; class Magnoliopsida; order Fabales; family Fabaceae; genus Acacia; species Acacia crassicarpa. Next base: position 39,691,236 of record JAWXYG010000010.1, read on the forward strand.
ATCCCTTGCCAAAACCCCTTCAAGATCTCCAATAATTCGGGCCAGCCATATCTCCAAATTTCTCTGGATTTCTTTCATGTTGTTCCTACTTGAATCCATGGCCCTTCTTGTGGTCAGTGTGTCATAGCTCTTTCCGGTTTCAGTTTGCAGTTCCATCAGCTTTTGCTGTGTTTCGGAGGCTTGCTGTTGCAGCCGGAATGCCTCAAGTAGAAACTCGGTTTGTCTTTGTGTTCGAAATCCAGGACTAAGTGCAGGTTCAGAAGGATTGTTTGCTTGCTGGGATAAAAAAAACTGCTAACTGCTAAGCTCAAAATATGCACTATAAAACTTAATGCTCATGGCATAAATCTAATATTGATACCGACCAATATATTGAAGCCAATTATCAGGCATATTTCGAATGAAAGGTTATTTACAAGAAAGCTACAAAAACAATGGAAGCCATAAAGCAGGAGGTTACTTACTATTCTTCCACATAGATCATCAATTTTTTCGGCGAGTGTTTGATATCTCTTTGCCTGTTTCCTCATTAAGGTTGACACTTTTGATGTATCACTTTGACCCGTCTTCTCCAGATTCAGTAGTTCCTCCTCTAGTAATTTGAGTTTAGAGGAAACTCCAGCGGAATCACTATCAGCCTTCCAAGGAGATTCCCTTCTGGGGTAAAAGAATAATACTTACCTTCAGCTAGTTGCAAATTAACACAAACACTTCCTTTGTTATCGTTATCATCATCAAGACCGTTAGTTAATTACCTCGCAACAAAATGCTTCATATCGTATGTTGATTCCAGTGATTCATACTGTACATCCTACAAAAGTGAACAAACTTAAGCCTCAATTAACTTTTTACCAGGAATACAAAACTTTTCACTTGGTCATTTCCTTGTGTCTTGAAGGTTTCCATTTTAGGACTAAGTTTCTGAATTCAAGATGATCTAAACATAAACCTGCAGGGTTGAATATTCTTAACAAGAGCCATCTTCAGAACCAACCAATAGGGTTCTAGGGAATGACCACATAGTGCATATAAAGCACTAGATTTCTTTAACGACATACTTTCAAAGAAATTGGACAAGTAAACAAGTGGAACAATTATACCAGAACTGCAGGAAATTTTTGCGGTCAAGAATAGATAATTGAGTGGGTTTGGCGCACTAAAGAGCCATGGTCATGAGGTGCCAGTACAACCAAAGAGGACGACTATATTATGATTCAAGACATGCTTATTAACAAAATTAATGGCTTTAAGAATAATTACACCAACATAAAAATACCATTTCCTATATTAAATAAAAGACATAGTTGATTTTTTTGGAAATATTAAGAAAGGTAATTAAATTACTTTAAAAAAATTTTATTTGTCATTTTTTTTCTAAATTATTTTAGTTAACTTATGAATTGATATATAATTTAAGGATAAACAACATATAATATAATTAAATGATTTAGTTTTTTTAATATCTAAAAAAAAAAAAAAGTCAACTCGGTCTCGGAGTAACCTCGCTAATGCTGCCTCAAAATGTCAGAACTATGATAAGGGTGGACCAGTGAACCATGTTTTGCGTCGAGAGAAACTAGAAATGGACCAAGCATGCATAGCGACATATCAGTTCGTACCAGACAAATTGCAATAAGAAACAAAGTAGAAACAGACAGACAACATGTGACAGCACGAGTCCAATGTGAAAATTGACCAAGTCCCTCCCAGCTTCTGAGAAAGAAGGCATCTTGTACCCCAAATTCATCATGCATGCCAGTTTCTTTTTCCTGTCGCAGGCGAAGTTCTGGTTTTACTTTGATGATTTTGAAATCACAAATACAAGCATCTTCCTAACATGCTTGGAAGGAACACAAACGAGCCTAAGATAAATATTTTATTCGCTGTATCAGATCATCCACTATTCATGCAAAAATGAACACATATAGTAGTTACTTCAGTTTTTTTATTCTCTTATATTTGTTTGATTGAACTACAGATTTTATACAAGATGATATGCACATGGAAGAGAGATGATTGAGCAAAGAACCTGCCAATGGGTGTCTCTTTCTGCCCAGTACTTAGAAGCAGAGGCTAGAAACTCAGACTCGAAGTGTGTCTGTTGCTTCTGATATTGTTGATTCTGCTCATAAATAACCTCCACTTTCTCTGCACCTGCACCATAGTCCCTGCTCTCGCACACACCTGATTCCTCGTCATCTTCTTGTTCCCTTCTTGATATGAAGTTGAGCATTTCCTCCTTCTCTCTCACATCCCTCTGCAAATCCTCGATTCTAGCCTTCCATTCGACCTCGAATTTCTCGAATTCTGCCACCCTAGCTCTTAAATGTGCGATTTCCTCCGTACATGCGTCGATCTGGTGAAGCAAGCGCTTCTCCTCAGCCTGCCACGAGTTGCGATGGCCGGCGAAAATCTCGACGACCCTCGCGTTGGCCTTGGAGTCTTCTTGCCTCCTCGACTTCATTTGCTTCAACTGCTCCTCCGCTTGAAAGAGCTTCGCAGAAAGCTCCTTAAGCTGAGATCCAAGTGTGTGAAAGATAGGCAGTAAATTCTTCGGAAGAAAGGCCAGAAACAACGAGAAGCTAATGCCAATATATGAAGACGCAAGATTCTTTATCTCATTACCTTCTTCTCCTTCCTCTCCTTCTTCCGCCATTGTAACTCTAGAGGTCATCTACCAAACCAAAATTTGACAGAAAAGCAAGACTTGTATGGGATGGAACATTAACGTCCCATGGTTGGTACTTGGTGGCGGTGGCGGTGAAGGCCTGTTGTGTAGAGGATTGTGAACGCTGACACAGTACGAAGAGTGTGCGTGAGTGATGTGAATAGACCGTGGAAGGGTTTTAAATGCGTTTGTCAGGCCATTCGAGGCGTTCTGGGTGCTTTGTAGTGCAGAGAGTTGCAGAGGAAGGAGAGGGCGCTGAAATACCACTGTTTACAGTACTAGTTTTGTCTCATGGAAGCACATTAGTGCTAAAAAAAAAAAAACTTTAACGCTGCCTCATTTAGATTAGATTATAGAAGATCTGATCTAAAATGTATGACCGATGACAATTGATGAATGAATATTATTATACTTATTTGTATCTCTTAATGAATAAATTTAGGATTGTTTAGTTAATAAATAATGGATTTTATTACTTATTCGAGCTTTGAGCTTTTAATTTGATTGAATTCATTTTTATGATTAAATTTCAGATTTACAGTGATTTAGTATTTTCGCCATAATTTTTGATTTAGATATCCGATTAGTCTGATTCTTCTTTCCTTTTTAGATGATTCAGAGAGCTACAATTGTTATGAAGACTCGGAAGGCTGATTCGGACAAGAAGATGGACGAAATTGGAGCTAAAGACAGACGCATTTTTCTAGATTTTTATTTTGCTCAAATTTTGTAATAAAATACCAATTTTTAGAGGTTTCCTTTTTTATAGGATTTCCTATTAATTAGAGGTTTCCTATTTTTAGTCATCTTTCCTAATAAGGAATATTAAATAAATGATGGCTACAAACATATTCTCAATTATGTTGTAGGAGATTTTTAGATTAAATTAGAAGCTTTTTATTTTCTTTGAATTGTTCTTCATGTTCTTCTTCATCTTTTCTTCTGTGTTTTTCCTAACAACTTGTACTTTATCAATAATTTAACTCGTTTCTATTTTCATCTTATCGGATCGGATTTCTGGAAATAGTTCGAATATTAGATTTAATATTCGGTTTGGTTTATCCCCAGGACTAAGTTCGAACTAGGTTTTAAGTTTTGTTGTGCGATCGCACAGTTGGACGCCGCTGTTCGGACATATTCTAGGCGATCATCTATGATGAGTATATATTTTATGATTAAATAGGTGTATATTTTATGAGATTTAATTAGAATTATTGATATTATATACCTATTTAATTATCTTTTATGAACGTTTCCATAATTGAGTGAAACTTGGGATCAAAGAATAAATCAACATAAAATCTACTCATATCCTATTTTTATTGTGTAGGAAATATTAGCTGATTTGGAATGAAGTAAAAAAGGCAATAAGAGGATATGCAATCAATCAAATTCAGTGGTCTCATGCAAGAAAAATAGAAACAAAATCAATTGTGTGATCTGATGGAGTAAATTACAAGATATGAGATATCTTTGTAATAAGTAAAAGAGAATCAATGGCCCAAGATCTAAATTATTATAAATAAGGAAGCAGAGACAAGCAAAAGAGAGGACGGAGCAGAAAGATAGAGAGACACAGAACGAAGAAGCAAAGGAGTAAAGGCTAAGCGTTTCAATTCCCTTCATCATCTCCACGGAAGGACGGAAGGACTGTGGAGGCGACGGAGAAATTTTCTTTCTTCTTTCTTCTTCTTCTTTGAACCTAAATTCTTTTCTTTTTGTTTATGGATTTGAATAAAGCCATGTGTGGCTAGTTTGTTTTGCAACCTAGAGAATCTATGAATTTGTTTGGGTTTTAGAGATTATTCTCACTTGTTATTTTTGCTTAATTTTATTTCAGTTTATTTAATCTTGTGTTTATTGTTATTGCTTATTGACTGATCACCATTGAGCATGTTTTGGGGATTTAGGGTTGGACTTGAAAGAGAGAATCCTAAATTGAACTTGGGATTAAATAATGTGGAATTAGATTTAAATTTAATTAACGTGAAGTTAGGTTTTAATCTAATTTGCGTCTAGGATAGATATATACTTAGAAGCTCCGCATAGTCAAATTAGAGTGAGCCCGATTTGAATTGCATCTTAATTAATTGTGTGAGACATTGCATAATTATTTAAGGTAGGTGTATAAGTGGACCGACAGGCATTTATAAACATTAATACTCTAGATTAGCTGATTAAATTTAGTCAAAGTTAATTTAGTGGGGATAAAATCTAGGAAACAAATAAGGGATTAGTGACTCTAGGTTGCTCGTTTGATTATTGTGGTATTTTTCTTATTTTTATTTTAGTTTTAATTTCTTTTATCTTAATTAAATTTAATTTGATTTTCTCAACTTAAATGAAATTGTGAAATCAATGCTTAACTAAAGTTTGTGATACCAAGTCCTCGTGGGAACGATACTTTTCTTATCACTTTATTACTTGATACAGTCCGTGCACTTGCGGAATTTTTTTTAGGCTTTAAATTTTGCCTTACCAAGTTTTTGGCGCCGTTGTCGGGGACTTGTGTGCCACAACTTTCTTGGTTGAAATTGTGAGATTAATGCTTAACTAAAGTTGTGATACCAAGTCCTCGTGGGAACGATATCTTACTTACTCTTTATTACTTGATACGGCCCGTGCACTTGCGGAGTTTTTTTAGGCTTAAAGTTTTGCCCTATTAGTCTAGTCGAGGGATTTTCTGGGCGAATGCAGAGATCTCGGTTCGTCCAGAGCCAAACGTGAGTTATTTATATTTCGTTCAATGATGGAAGTATCTGGAATCTGAATGTTGGGTTGATCGTTTTTAATCTGTTTCTTCTCATTTTCTTATAGGCTAGAGTACCCATTTAATCTTTTATGTTTGCTTCAGGTATCCATTTAGTCCCTTAAGTTTGTAAAGTGCTCGTTTGGTTCTTAAAAGTTAACACCGATAAGTAGATTTAACGGAAAATACTAACTCAGCAATTTTAAATGATGACTGTGCACTTAAATGCTGACAAAGCAAGCTTACATGTTACTTTTTTAATAAATTATTTAAAATCCTTTAAATTGAAATTTTAAACGATGACTGTGCACTTAAATGCCTCAGACGAAGAACATATACCCAAAGTTTACTTAAATAAATTTTAATTTACAGGATTTAAAATATTAATCTATTAAAAAAGTAAAATGTAAACTTGCTTTGTCAGCATTTAAGTGCACAGTCATCATTTAAAATTGCTGAGTTAGTATTTTCCGTTAAGTCTGCTTAACGGTGTTAACTTTTAAGGACCAAACGAGCACTTTACAAACTTAAGGGACTAAATGGATACCTCAAGCAAATATAAAGGACCAAACGGGTACTTTACATCGTTCTCATTTTCTTATATTCTATTTTATCTTTGCTTCATTTAAATTGCATTTCTATTTTAGTTTATTAATTTAAAAATTCAGAACCTAATCCCCCCTTGTTTTCATTGTATTTGCATGACATTTAAATTACTTATGATTCAATAAAAGGCTCCTCGAAAAGAGAGAACGATCCTAGGTTTGCCTATTCGCAATCCTTGGTTCATTGTTGATTATGGACCCCAAGGCTAATGACAAAAGGTCTTCATCAGCAGTTTCATAAATATAAAGAATTTTTTGGATCGAATTATAAAGAATCTGATCTTGAAAGTATAACTGGTGGCAATTTCGTAAATATATAGAACACTTTTAAGACTGGATTATAAATGATTCAATCTTAAAAGTATGACACAATTTCGTAAATATATATAACACTTTTAAGACTGGTTTATAAAGGATCCGGTCTTAAAAATATACTTTTACTTTTAAGACAGCTTGTTTCAAAAGTGTAAAAAACAAAAAAATGATCGATGACAATTTTGTAAATATATAGAACACTTTTAAGATCGGTTGTTTCAAAAACCGGTCTTAAAAGGGTTAAAAAAAAACCGGTGGCAATTTCGTAAATATATATATATATATAACACTTTTAAGACCGGTTGTTTCAAAAAAACCGGTCTTAAAAGTGTAAAAAACAAAAAAAGTATGGCCGGTGGCAATTTTGTAAATATAGAGAACACTTTTAAGACCGGTTGTTTCAAAAAACCGATCTTAAAAGTGTAAAAAAAAGAAAGAAAGAAGCTAAATTCACTAAACCTATTAAGTCCGTGACTCTGCTTTGTCTTCTTGGTGATATAACATTTTCTTAGTTATAGATTCAACGAGTGTTTCAAGAGCCTTGATGGTCAAATCCTCAGTAAGAATGTCATTCTCTTCCTCTAACCTACTTGCAATCTTCGTAAGTTTAACCAAAAGCCACACGATCAAATCCTAAGCAACTTTGGCGGTGAGATGCTTCGAGGGTTTTGCGATGGTGTTGACTCCAATCCTCAGCAACGGCGAAAGCGTACTACTTTTGAGGATTCTGGATGATGGCGGCTCCTTCCTCTTCAATCTATGGCTCCTCCCACGCCGCCTTCGCAGAGATCCAGCTTAAAATCAAACCCATATCTCTTCTTGCTTAAGTCTGTTTATTCTTACTTTGACCGCTCTTGCTCAGATCTGGACTCCGATTTTGGTTGCTTGAAGCTTTGCTAGTACTGATAAGAGGATCCTACTCAAATTTGGTTGCTTTAAGCTTGTGATTTTATTGTAGATCTGGACTTCAATTTCACCTCTAATTTTATATTGATTCAAATTCGATTTCCATGGTGAATGATTTCTATTTCTTGTTATTTTTTCTTATTTCTGGACTTTGCAATCATCTTTTTTGTTTTTGTTTTTGTTTTTTTATTGTTGCTTCCAATCTTCTCTTGGTTCATCGTCGCTGATGATGGGGGGACATTCAAAATGTTGCCAGAGCTGGTGATTTGAGAACAATTGTTTCATTTCAGGTTTATTATTATTATTATTCTGAAACACTTTTAAGACTGGATATTTCAAAAGTTCGGTTTAGAAACGATTTTTTTTTTTAAAGACTAGTGGTTCATCTGGCCTTAAATGTAACATATTTTTAAGACCGCCTAGAATGAGACCTGTTCTAGATCTGGTCTTACGAGGAGTTTTTTATCCGGTCTTAAAAAGCTTTTTTGTACTAGTGGCATAACTACTTTTTGCAGCAAAATCAGGCCTAAACAGCGTCCAACATCAAGTATTTTTTTTAATGTGTAAAAGTGACTACGCCATTATAAATTAAGTGTAAAATATCGTTTGACCATTAAGATTGACTTTTTTTGCCGACGAGAAAATGACGTGGCTTTCAAGGTAAAAAAAAAAAAAAATACACATGTGGATTGGCTAAAGTGCTTTTTTTAGGAGCAAAAATATTGTTAGTTTGATTTTTTTGCTGGATGATGACATGCCTTTCAAAGCAACTGTGTGGAAAAAAAATGTCAGTGGGTCGCAAGTCTGAGTTGGGAAAAATTAATATTATGATCTCTATCCCTCTGTTCGCCCTTGTAACAACATTATAATTGAAAATCACAACCTATCTAATATGGATATATCACCCTTCGCCTTGCTGAAAATGCCATTGATGATTGCCAACATATCCTCCCGCCAGAAATTGGAGACCTTGCCCAAATTAGTGCTCTCAATGCCATTGTCGTTTTCAATCCATTAAAGTTGAACTGTTGTGGCGTCGGCTGGAGTGAGTACGGTTCAAACAACACGTACCCACAGTTACCTTTAAAACAGCCTCGTGAAACTCATACAGCTAAAGCGGCATGTGGATAAAAAATACATTGGCACTGGACAGGTTGTGATTTCAGGTACAGTTATGCTATAGGGGCAAATAGAAGGATAGGAATGATGATATTGATTCTTTCCAACTCAAACTTGCGATTAGTCAACATGATTTTTGTAATACCCCCAAATTTCTAACAATTATAATAACATAAAATTTGCTATGATTTTTATGAATAAATACTGAAATTCAAAATAACCAAATTTGGAAAGTGTCACCACCGCACTTGTACCGAGACAAATGTAAGGCTACTTTATTACAATAACATAAACTCATACTTAAATAAAAAAGTCTTATTCAAAGCGTAAAATAAAATAAGAAAAAAACTAGCTAGAATTAGCCGACTATTCTTCCTCACTTCTCACTGCTAGCCCCAGCCTTGAAAACCTGTTTCACTGAAATTCTACTCCCCCGAAGGATCATCACAGCCCAGAACACAAACATCAGCAAAAGCTGGTAATCCTAATAAACAGAGAAAATATAAAAAAAATAATAATAAAAATAAATAAAATATCCACATGATGATAAGAAAGAAAAATACCATATACATATATATAATCTAAAATATTAATTTCAATACTCATCATATCTATATATTCTCATCGAATCAAATATCATTCATTATTTTTAGGGATAAGGGTCTTAAATGCCATGGAAGTTTTCGTTTAGAAGCACTGGTAAGACGGAAGTTTTTTTTGGACCAAAAATGCCACGGAAGTTTTCTCTGAGGAACAATTTTGCCCCGAAAGTTTTTACTAAGGAACAATTTTGCCACGAAAGTTTTCACTAAGGAGCAATTTTGCCCTTCTGTCCCCAAATATTAAATTTGACTACTAAATCAGTCAAAGACCACATATGTTATGCTTTGAAAAGGTCAAACTTGGAGCCAGAGAAGGAGATCCTTCAGATGTTGAGCTCAAGGCGGCCAGAATTTGTGAAGCCGAACTGGTCAAAGGGACTGAAAGGTCGACTGTCACGAAACCCAAAGGAAGCATCACTTATGCTCTAAGCAAATGATCAGTTCATACAAACGTAAATATTATCACTATTGATTTGTTTTACTGAACCAATTTTTGGAACAATTCATTTCTCGTTTTGCATTTCATTTGCGTTTTATGACAGACCTTTCAGTTCCTTTGACCAGTTTGGCTTCACAAATTCTGGCTGCCTTGAGATCAACATCTGAAGGATTTCCTTCTCTGACTCCAAGTTCGACCTTTTCAAGGTATGACATGTGTGGTCTTTGATTGATTTAGTAGTCAAATTTAATATTTAGAGACAGAAGGGCAAAATTGCTACGTTTTGTAAACTTCCAGGACAAAATTGCTCCTTAGTGAAAACTTCCGTGGCAAAATTGCTCCTCAGCAAAATCTTCCGGGGCAAAATTGCTCCTCAGCGAAAACTTCCGTGGCAAAAATGATACTTCCGGGGCAAAATTGATACTACCTGTGAACTTCCGTGGCATTTTTGGTCCAAAAAAAACTTCCGTCTTACCAGTGCTCCTGAGCCAAAACTTTCATGGCATTTAAGACCCTTATCCCTTATTTTTATTAATTTCATTTGGACCCGGAAACTTGCCAGTCCATTTAGTTTAGTGGGAAGAGAACCATGGTAGACCCCAAAACCTGCCATTCTACCCTGTGACCCGGAAACCTGCTAGTCACAAATCATCAATTTGGCCATATGTAATACCCCCAATTTCTAACGGTTATAATAACAAAAATTTTAAATGATTTTCATAAATAAATTAATGAAATTAAAAAAAACAACCTTGAGAAATGTTACCGCCGCACTTGTACTGGGACAAGTGCAAGGCTGTCTTATTACATTACATAAATCCAAACTTAAATAAAAGTATTTTATTCAAAGCATAAAAAAAATAATAAAAAATAAAACTAGCTAGAATTATTCATTTGTCTTCCTCACTTCTCACTGCTAGCCCCAACAGCCCAACTTTGAAACCTGTTTCACTGAAAATATGCTCCCCGAAGGATCATCGCAGCTCATGAACACAAACATCAGCAAAAGCTGGTAATCCTAATGAACAAAGATAATATAGAAAATAATAATAATAAATATAATGATAAATAAAATATTCACATGATATAAAAAGAAAAATATATATATTTATATATATAATCTAAAGTATTAGTTTCGATATCCTATATCATTCATTAATTTTTATTAATTTCATTTGGACCCGGAAACCTGCCAGTCCATTTAGTTTAGTGGGAAGAGAACCATGGTAGACCTGGAAACCTGCCAGTCTACCTTGTGACCCGGAAACCTGCCAGTCACAATCATCGAATTTGGCCATTAACATTATCTTCCTAGTGTGCACACCTCTTCCCAAAGTTGCTACTAGTGTCCCGGAAACCTGCCAGACACCACTTTGGGAAGAACGGATACTATCTTTTCACATCGGTGGCATAAAGCCCAAAAGTTGTGTTCATCACCTTGGGAAAAAACTTGATAGGACAAATCTTTATAGCCTAAAAACTCCGCAAGTGCACGGGCCGTATCAAGTAATAAAGTGATGAGAAAAGTATCGTTCCCACGAGGACTTAGTATCACCAACTTTAGTTAAACATTAATTTCACAATTTCATTTAAGTTGAGAAAACCAAATTAAATTTAATTAAGATAAAAGAAATTAAAACTAAAATAAAAAATAAGAAAACCACCACAATAATCAAATGAGCAACCGAGAGTCACTAATCCCTTATTTGATTCTTAGATTTTATCCCCACTAAATTAACTTTGACTTAATCTAATCAGCTAATCTAGAGTATTAATGTCTATAAATGCATTCCGGTCCATTTATATACCTATCTTAATTAATTATGTAATGCCTCACACAATTAAATAAGACGCGTTTTAAATCGGGCTCACTCTAATTTGATTATGCGGAGCTTCTAGGTATATTCCTATCCTAGACGCAAATTAGATTAAAACCTAACTTCACGTTAAATTTAAACCTAATTCCACATTATTTATTCCCAAGGTCAATTTAGGATTCCCTCTTCCAAGTCCAACCCTAAATCCCCAAAACATGCTCAATGGTGGCCACTCACTAAGCAATAGCAAATAACACAGGATTAAATAAACTGAATAAAATTAATCAAAACTAAAAAGTGGGAATAATCTTTAAAACTCAAACAAGTTCATAGATTCTCTGGGTTGCAAAACCAACTAGCCACACATGGCTTTATTCAAATCCAAAACAAAAAGATAAGAATTCAGGTTCAAAGAAGAAGGAGAGAGAGGAAAGAAAGATTCTCCGTCGCCTCCACAGTCCTTCCGTCCTTCCGTGGAGATGATGAAGAAAACTGAAACGCTCGGCCTCTACTCCTCTACTTCTTCGTTCCTTCTCGTTCTATGTCTCTCTGATCTGCTCCCGTCTTCCTTTTTCTTCTGTGTCTACTTCCTTATTTATAATAATTTAGATCTTGGGTCATTGATTCTCTTTTACTTATTACAAAGATATCTCATATCTTGTAATTTACTCCATCAGATCACACAATTGATTTTGTTTCTATTTTTCTTGCATGAGACCACTGAATTTGACTGATTGCATATCCTCTTATTGTCTTTTTTACTTCATTCCATATCAGCTAATATTTCCTGCACAATAAAAATAGGATATGAGTAGATTTTATGTCGATTTATTCTTTGATCCCAAGTTTCATTCAATTATGGAAACATTCATAAAAGATAATTAAATAGGTATATAATATCAATAATTACAATCAAATCTCATAAAATATACACCTATTTAATCATAAAATATATACTCATCAGGTACCATCCCAAAGCTATCCTCCTACTGTTAAATTGTTTTAAAATATACACATAATAAAATTCCCAAATTATTTCTATTATTTAATTATCTTTTATATATTTTTCTATCATTTTAATTAAATATAAGATATAAGGATATTTTTAACTTATGATATCATATTTTATGATACAGGAGATATTAATTATAGCAATGCACAGGAGTACAATATATTGCAATTTATATATATTGCAATCAGAAAAGTCACGCACAGTTTTAATGAGTTCCTAATTCATTCCACAAAGAAAAATACGCACAGGGATCATGGGAATACAATTCCCGCACGGAAGCTGAGGCGAAGAATGATTTTTAATTACAAAGTAAAAAAAAAAACGCACCGGGGGGGGGGGATTTGCATTCAATCATATACATATCAAATTGCAACACGCAAGCCGAGGCAAAAGCCATTGTATTCAATTGATTAGGGGAAAAAAAACGCACAGGCTTATGAAGCACACAAGTCGAAAACAATCACATACATTATAATGATCATATAGATATATATCTCAGAAATCAAATAATTTCTGTAATCTAGGGATCAAGATCACCTATCAGGATTTAAAATTAACCTAAGACTCATGGGAATTAGGATTACCTGGTTTCCGCGTTGCTAATCTCCTAAGAGAACAATTGAGAGAGTACGGAATAAGGGTGTAGTAGCGGAGGAAAATTTAGCAGCCAAGAAAATGTCGAGCGTTTTTTAGGTTTAAGCGGCCAGACCTAAGTTTATAATTAAATCTAGGGTTTTGGCTATGGGCTGGACCTTTTAATTATTCCTAATAAATGAATTAAAACAAATTGTAGAGTTTTATTATTAGATATATTTTGAGTCTGATGATAAATTCAAAAATTGAAAATATAATTTGATCTAACTACTCCTAGATTATAGGATTTAATCCTGACTAATCTAATATTACTATTTATAAAATAATATAATTACCACAGAAACAATACAACATTATTAATTTTTTATTATTTTATTAGTATTATTTTAATCTATCATTATCATTACTATTTCTATTATTAGTATTATTATTAATAAAAATCCGGGGTATTACACCATATCACAATAAAACAATTTGTCCTAATGTGCACACCTCTTTCCAAAGTTGCTACTAATGTCCCGAAAACCTGCCAGACACCACTTTGGGAAGAATAGATATAATCAGTTCACATCAAATAATATATCGAGGCATAAAGCCTAAGAGTTGTGTTCATCACTTTAGGAGATACCATCCCAAAGCTATCCTCCCACGATTTAAATTATTTAAATTACACTCACATAATAAATGAATTTCTCAATAAACAAATAAATAAAATATATATATGTATATACATAGTTCCATGATATTCAAAAAGAAGAATCTTAATTTATACTTATCTAAGTTAATAACTTGGGTTTGTGATAATTTTTTAAAAAATACATATGCTTGTGACAAAGAGAATACGTCACAAAAATTCTGTGAATATATATGTATATGAAAGCATTTATAAGTTTCAATCACAAAAGCCGAAGCAACCAAAGCAACCACGTGAGGTATGTATATTCAATGGTAATTAATCAATTTATATATATATATATATATATGTTTCAATTTCAAAAAAACCAAAACCCTCAAAGCTACCACGTACAGGTAAGTATATGCAATCATAAATGATTTTGCAAAAAGCTTCTTCACGCAATTCAAGAATGAAAATGGTGTATACATATAATTCAATCACCCATGCATTTACGTCCAAAGTGATATTCAAAGGTTGAATGGTTTTGAAGAAGGTTAATTAGGATTATATAAAATATATTTTACATATAGCAATCACATATGATATACTTAGGATCATAATTACTTATCAAGATTCATATGAAATTAACCTAAGACTCATGGGATTATGATTACATATAATGTATTTCATATATAACAACCCTATCAAAACTTATATAAAACTAACTTAAGACTCATGGGAATTAGGATTAGTAAAATAGGATGTAGAGAAGAAGAAGAAGCACGAGACGTAAGGTTGTTCTGGGGATTAGGATTACATATAATATATTTCATATATAACAACCCTATCAAAACTTATATAAAACTAACCTAAGACTCATGGGAATTAGGATTAGCAAAATAGAATGTAGAGAAAAAGAATAAGCACGAGACGCAAGGTTGTTCTAGGGATTAGGATTACATATAATATATTTTATATATAACAACCCTATCAAAAGTTATATAAAACTAACCTAGGACTCATGGTAATTAGGATTAGCAAAATAAGATGTAGAGAAAAAGAATAAGCACAAGACGCAAAGTTGTTCTGGGGATTAGGATTACATATAATATATTTCATATATAACAACCCTATCAAAACTTATATAAAACAAACTAAGACTCATGGGAATTAGGATTACCAAAATAGGATGTAGAGAAAAAGAATAAGCACGAGACGCAAGGTTGTTCTGGGGACTAGGATTACCTGGTCTCCGTTTTGCTAGCCTCTTAGAAAAATAATTGACACAGGAAAAGAATAGAGGAAGTAGTAGAAGAGAATAGGAGAAGAGAATGAGAATATTCAGGGTTAGGCTAGACTTCTATTTATAACTTAAAATTAGGTTTAGCTTTGGGTTCTTTTACTTTTGTCAACTCATTAATAGGGTATATTAAATTCAATCAATCAATCATGGTGTGAATTCAATGTGATAGGGTATATCACATTAATTCAATCAATTATGATATGAATTAATGTGACTTGGTTGGCAGTAATGGACTTATTACCTATAACAATCATGGTCATCAATCAATCATTGTGTGAATTTAATGTGATAGGGTATATCACATTAATTCAATCAACCATGATATGAATTAATGTGACTTGGTTTTTCTTAGTGCATAAGCAGAAAATTCCTAAGGCAATTAGGGTTAGGAGTATTTGGCCCACCAAGGTTATATAAAATAAAATAAATGGTCATCAATCAATCATGGTGGGAGCTTTCTTTCTCATAGTGCGAGGTGTAGTTATGGCATCTCCCTCCTTGGCGGTCTCCAACGGTGGAGGGGACGTTCGTCTTTTCCTAAGGGCCCGTTTGGTATGCTGAATTCGCGTGAGGGAATGGGAAGATAACTATCTTCCCACTAAAAAAGCCGTTTGGTGCTACTCTCTCCCGGGAATGTTGATTTCCCACTTGCCCCATCTTCCCACAAAGCTGGGAAAATTGAATCCCTAAAAAACTGGCGGGATAGTGTGAAGTTCTGGGAGAATGAATTTTGTTGACAAAAAAGCCCTGTAAACAACAGTATAGCAGATTATGAAGAGGTTAAACCAGAGCACCATGGATTCAGATCTGATCCTTTCTTCTTCTGCCTTCCTTTCCCATTTTGATCACCGGCGACTCTCACCTTCTTCATCATCGTCGCCGCCAGCATTCCTTTCTTCCCCTCACCCTCCACCACAGTCGCGACAGACCCAACGTCAGAAGCAGAACCAAAGTGCCGAGGAGAACAGAGAGCTTCGACTTTCTTCCATCATCTTCGCCTTCTTCTTCCTTTCTACCAAGCACTGTCATAGGAGAGAGGCAACTGGAACAGACCCAACAATTTTCAAAAATTCTCATTGAGAATTCATGGAGAATTCTCATTGAATTCTTCAATAATGAATTCAATTGATTGAATTCTCGAGAATTCATAGAGAATTCTCGAGAATTGTCTGGGGTCTAATTGTTTTTTTTAAAATTAAATTGTGTCGCATACAAAACTCGAAGCTGACGACGGTGGCGGCATCCACGACGGCAGGTGCAACGTCCACGGTGGCGGGAGTAGTGTCCAAGGCGGGGGAGTGGCGGCAACGCGACGACTTCGAACAAGAAGTAGGGTGAATTTGTTTTTTTTTTAAATTTACGGGTATTTTTGGTATTTCACCTCATATTCCCACTTAACTAACACCCAATTCTTCATACCAAACCATTCATTTTCCCTCAACTTAAGTTACCTTTCCATGTCTACCAAACAACTCAACTTTTTAATTTCCTTTACAATCTTCCCTTCCATTCCTTTTCCTCCTTTAAATTCCTTTCCCTCTTTAAATCTTCCTCATACCAAACGGGCCCTAAGTTTTTTGTGGTTTTGGGCTTAAGTGATGATTTTTTTTTGTGGCTCAGATTTGTGTTTTTGGGGGAATGGATTTTCTCGATGGTCGTTACTATTAGATGCTTTACCTTTTAGAGGACCATGGTTAGGTTTGTTTGATGGTGGCAAATCCAAAACGCTAGTATCAACCATAGTTTGTTCGGTAGGTGATCGACATGCTAGATTTGCTTGATTAGAGAAGTAGAAGTATTCTTCAGGACATCAATTGTCTTCTTTCTTTTGAGGTTGGGTTTTCTTTGTTTCTTACCCCAAATTGGGGCAATTGTGTAACTGATCAACTTGTAGTTTCTGTTTATAAAGAGGTGTGCCCTGTAAGATGGGTTTTGTAATCAACACCTTCTTACATATTACTTCTAACATTGGATATTGAGGAAGCAAGTGTATTCATCGACTCTACTTTTATTCCCATCCCTTTAGTGGTGATTAGTTTTTCTTACATTTAGTTTGTTTTGTTTTATTTGTTAGTGTTTTGTTTTCCTTTAGTGTAATAGTGATGCTTTGATGTACCTTTTGATATAAGTATTTGTTACGGACCGGCCCAAGGGCCCATATCCAGGCCACGGCCCAACTATGCCTGAAGCAGAATCAGCGGAATAATGGGCAAAGATATGGGATCCCAATAATGTAGGATCTCCCCCAATCATGATCCCGGGATATCAGCCCCTGATATCTCAGCCCCGGATATCGCTCACCAGCCCGGGATACTCGCACCAGACTCCTCTATAAATACAAGGGAACCCTAATCAGGTGCACACGTTCTAATCTATGCTCTATTTACATTCTGCCACACAGAGCTCACACACCACCCCCAGGCTTCACGCCTCCAAGTTTACTGCGAACTACGTGGACTTTGATCCCTTTAAAGGGTACGTAGGCTCTAGGCTTGACAACCTAGTCAAGTCCAATCTATCTGTGTTCTTAGGACAGAACATTGGCGCCGACCATGGGGAAAGGTAAACTTCCATCCCCGTGACCATAGATGGCGAACACTAGAAGCCACAGCAGGAATCCACCACCGCAGGCTGGTGGGGCACCGCCTCCAGACCAAACTCCAGTCGGGCCAAGCCAGCCACATGATCCATCGCGACGCGAGAACACCCCTGAGGGTCATGTCACCGACACGGCAACTTCCCCTTTTGCGGATAGTCAGCCGCTGTTGGAGGCGCTCGGGGAGATTCCTACCCAGGACGCTCTGGCGTTAGAAGCCGATGTCTGCATCCTTCGGAGAACACAAGAATCACTTCTGCAGAGGCTAGAGGATATGGAAAGGCGGGATCAATTGCAGCGACAAGCGGACCTCCAAACCTTCGCACAGATGATAAGGGAGGAACTCCAGAACCATCACCCACAAGGAAACCGAAGAGAGCTTCGTACTGAAAGAGGCCCGGCCACGAACAGTAGCCACTAGTCCAGTAGCCCACAACCAAGAACCGGGCAGGGAAACGCTAGCAGACCAAGCGGGAGGACGAGTACGGAACGAGGTCACCCACCGCCTTCAGAAAGTCGTGACAACACCGAAGGCCGAGATGGTTCCACGAACCACAACGGCCGAGGCGGAAGAGGAGCCCGAGACCGAGAAAAGTGCCCAGAGGTCGACAGAACCCACCGAGCTCCCCGTCGGAAATCACCTCGCCACGGGTCTCCCCGTCATGACTCCCCTCGCCATGGATCACCCCAAGAGTACAGAAGAAAGTTCCTAAAGGGATCCGGCAGATCCCCGTTCACAAGGGCGGCGGCGTCGACTCCCTACCCGAAGGATTTTGACTTGGCCGACCTTCTGAAATACGACGGAACCCAGGATCCACGCAACCATCTTGACGTTTTTGACAAATTAATGTGGGTCCGGTCCATTGATGGCCCAGTCATCGAACGCCTTTTTGTGGCTACGCTGACTGGAACGGCGCACAAGTGGCTAAGTTCTGTCCCGGACAACTCGATCCGAAGTTTCGAAGACCTCGGACGTAAGTTCAAGCTGCACTTTGCACGAGTAAAAAGCATCCGAAATCCCAGTTCACGCTTAGCAAGGTGAAGCAAAAGAAGGGCGAGCCGCTGCAGAAGTACCTTGACCGTTTCCAGGATGTGGCAATGCAGGTACGATCGCTGTCAGAAGAATTCCATGTGCACTGCCTGATTAACGGCCTTGACCCATCATCACGCCTGGCCAGAAACCTATGCAAGAACCGGGTCTGCACCCTAACCGAGTTTTACACCCAGACGAAGAAATACTTAGATGTGGAGTAGATGGAAGTAGCAAACGCAGACGAACCCGACAAGGTAAGAAACAGCTCTCCCGACTATCGAGAATGGTCAAGAAAGCAGAAGGCCGAGTCCCGCGGCCGGAACAGAGATAGCCGGATCAAGCCCGACCGAGCTGACCACAAGGCAAAATACGATAGCTACACCCCCTTGAACGCCCTTCGGTCGCAGGTATGGAAAGAGGTAGCCCAAGCCGAGATGAGACAGGTCGACAAGCCGAGGCCGATTAGAGGCCATTCCAACATGGACCGCACCAAGTTTTGTACGTTTCACGATTGCCATGGACATACCACCGACGAATGCTATGACCTCCGTGACGCCATTGAAAAGTTTGTAAGAGAAGGGAAGCTACGTCAGTATGTCATCAAGACCCAGGGAAGGACGAGCGGCAAACGCAACTACCGCGGCCTCATTAGAAGTCCGCCCAAGGAGACCCGAAAGCCGGAGAAGAAGCAGAAGACCGCTTTCGACAACGAGTTTCCCGATGTAGACTTCCAGTGCAACGTCGTCAGCGGGGGCTTTGAGGGGGAGGCGATACAGTAAATCAGCGGAAGAAATACCTCCGTGAGGTCCTAACCGTCCGAGATCTACCCAAGTTTAAGGATGATCCTGCCAAGCTGAAGCCGCCCCCTTGACCTTCACCAACGAAGAACTCAAGGACGTCATCCCTGGCTACCTGGACGGACTGGTGATCACTGGAACCTTGGTGAATTGCCGCGTCAAGAGGATTTTCGTGGACGCAGGAAGTTTGGCCGACATCATAAGCTGGGACGCCTATAGAAGGATGCACCTCGACAAAGAGGACCTCAAGCCGTGCAAGACCACCCTGATCGGTTTCAACGGCGAACAATCCTTCCCAAAGGGTTATATTGACCTCCGGTTGACCCTCGGAACAAAAGAAGCATTCAAGTCAGAGCGCGTCAGGTTCATCATGGCCGACTTCCGCTCCCTATACAACATTATCCTCAGCCGACCCACAATTCACAACTGGGACATACTAGTGTCCACCAAGCACCAGAAACTGAAGATGGTCAACGACAAGAATCAGTTGGTAGTAGTATCAGAAGACCAAAAGGAATCACGGCAGTGCTACTTTGAAGCCCTCCGAGTCGAGGAAGGAGGACCCTCATCTCCACCTCGGCTCGGACCGAAGGAGACGACGGCTGAGCAAGACGACGACAGGCACCCCCGGCAGCCGGTTAACATGGTAGAGCTCGACCTCTGAGAGCCAGAGGATCCGAGACCCGAGCCGGAAGGAGAACTAGAGGAGGTGGCACTAGGGACGGACCCATCCAAGACCACCAGGATCGGCAGAGATATGAGGGACGACCTGAAAACACAGATGATCCGCTTCCTCAGACAGAACCAAGACGTCTTCACCTGGACCTCGGCTGAGATTCCCGGCATCGATCCCCACTTCTGCTGTCACAAGCTCGGCATATAGCCGGGATCGAGACCAGTAGCTCAGAAGAAGAGGAATATCACCGACAACAGACAGAAGGCCCTCGAGGACCATGTTGAAGAGCTCCTGGTGGCAGGTTTCATTCGAGAGGTACAGTACACTACTTGGCTCTCAAACGTAGTAATGGTGCTCAAACCCAGCGGCAAATGGCGAGTCTGCGTTGACTACACGAGCCTGAACAAGGCGTGCCCAAAGGACTCCTATCCAATGCCCAACATTGATTAGCTCGTGGACAACTCGGCCAGGTACCAGCTCCTCTCTTTCATAGACGCCTACTCCGGGTACAATCAAATCGCCATGCATCCGGACAACCAGGAGAAAACCGCTTTCATGACAGACAAGGCAAACTACTGCTACAACGTCATGCCCTTCAGGTTGAAAAATGCCGGGGCCACCTATCAAAGGATGATGAACCGGGTATTCGAGGAGCAGATCGACCGCAACATAGAAGTCTACATAGACGACATGATTGTCAAGTCGAAGCTACCAGAGGACCACATCCGGGACCTAGAACAAACGTTTGATAAGTTAAGACGACACCGAATCAGGTTGAACCCGGCCAAATGTGCCTTCGGAGTTCTGGCTGGAAAATTCCTAGGCTTCATGTTGACCAACCGAGGGATCGAGGCCAACCCGGACAAGTGCAAGGACGTCTTAGAAATGTGACCACCGAGAACCAAGAAGGAGGTACAGCAGTTGACAGGCCGCCTGGCTGCCTTAACAAGGTTCCTACTGAAGTCGGCCGAAAAAGCACTGCCTTTCTTCAAGTTACTAAAGAAGGAAACCCGAGGCGGCTGGAACTCGGACTGCGATACGGCTTTCGAGGAAATCAAGCGGTGTCTGGCAACCCCGCCGGTACTCACTAAACCGGACCCTGGAGAGACCTTGTTCCTGTACCTCTCAATCGGCGATGAAGCCGTCAGCGCCGCCTTAGCAAGAGAAGCCGACACTGGGCAAATGCCGATATACTTCATAAGCAAAGCCCTATAGAACTCCAAACTCCGATACCAGAAGCTCAAGAAGGTGGCCTTTGCCCTACTCACCACGGCGAGACGACTCCGGCCCTACTTTCAGGGGCATCAGATAGTGGTGCACACCAACCAACCGATCCGGCAGATCCTCCACAAGCCAGACTTAACGGGAAGAATGACCAACTGGGCCATAGAGCTGTCAGAGTTCGACATCACATTCGAGGCTTGACAAGCGATCAAGTCATAGGCACTGGTGGATTTCATCAGGGAACTGACCCCAGCTATAACAAGCGATGGAACTTGGAAGGTCTATGTAAATGGATCCTCCAACGCTAAGGGCAGCGGTGCGAGAGTCATCGTAGAGAGCCCCCAGGGGGTCGCTACCGAGCACTCCCTCCAATTGAAGTTCCCGAACTCTAATAACCAAGCTGAGTACGAGGCCCTGTTGGCCGGACTGCTCCAAGCAAGAGACAACGGCGCGCACCGAGTAAAGGTTTTAACCGACTTTCAACTCGTCGCCGCACAGATCGACGGCAGCTACCAAGCAAAGGGGCCTCTTATGGCAAAGTACCTAAACCGCGCCAAAGAGCTCATGGCCGAGTTCGAAGAAGTAATCGTCACCCATATCCCCAGAGAGGAGAATACGAGAGCCGACATCCTCTCCAAACTGGCAAGTACTAAGGGACCGGACAATCACAGGACCGTGATCCAACAAAACCTGACCGAGCCGAGCTGTGTGATGACCATCTCGGCAGCGTTTGACTGGAGGAAGCCTATAGAAAACTACCTCGAAAGGGGAATTATCCCTACTGACCCAACCGAGGCCAAAAAGTTGATCAGGGAAGCCGCCATCTACGCCATGGTCGACAATCAACTCTATAGAAAAGGACTACATTGCCCGATGATGCGATGTCTCGGCGAAACCAAGGCAAAATACGTGCTGGTCGAACTACACGAAGGCAGCAACGGCCACCACATGGGGGGCAAGGCTCTCGCTAGAAAGGCACTACGCGCCGGCTACTATTGGCCTACCATGCAGCATGACGCCATGGAAACAGCCAAGAAGTGCGATAGTTGCCAGAAACACGCTAGGATCATATGACCGCCGCCTACAGAGCTGAAAGAAATGCCAGCCCCCTGGCCCTTTTATAAGTGGGGCATGGACATCCTCGGACCATTCAGACCGGCACGAGGGCAATGCAGATGGTTGATCGTTGCAGTAGATTACTTCACCAAGTGGATCGAGGCGGAGCCACTGGCCACAATAACCTCGGCTAGGGTGATGAAGTTCTTCCTGCACAACATCGTCTCACGCTTCGGGATACTGGCCGAGGTCGTCACGGATAATAGGACCCAGTTCATGGACCAAAGGTTCCAGGCGTTAATGTCCAACCTGGACATTAAACAACACTTCTCATCAGTCGAACACCCACAGTCAAACGGCCAGGCCGAATCGGCCAACAAGATCATTCTGGACGGACTGAAGAGGCGCATGCTACAAGCGGACACCAGTTGGACCGAGCAGCTGCACAGCGTTCTTTGGGGATACTGGACAAGCGTGCAATCTTCGACCCAAGAAACCCCATTCAGGCTAACCTATGGATGCGAAGCAATGATCCCGATCGAAATCGGGCAGCCATCTTGGAGAAAGGTTAAAGCCAGACAAGAGGGGCAGGAATCGAATGACGACGCCTTGAAGACCGACTTGGACCTCATAGACGAAATCAGAGTCAATGCTCACTGCCGGGAATTAGCCGCCAAGCAGCTACTCGCGGCTAAGTACAATAGAAAGGTCCGACCACGGTCATTCAACCGGGGGAACCTCGTACTCCGACGGGCCGACATAGGCCATAAGAATGCCAGAGACGGGAAGCTTGCGGCAAACTGGGAAGGCCCCTACCGGATCAAAGAAAAGCTCGACGGAGGGGCATACATCCTTGAAACCCTGGCACGGAAGCCGGTCAAGAGAACTTGGAACACCGACAAGCTAAGGATCTACTATAGCTAGACCCCGCCCCGGCTCAGGGCGGCTTGTTGCCCCTTAGGGCTATTTTTTATCAATAAAGATCCCATCGAGGAGATTCAGTAATGTGCATAAAATACCCGCTTAAGCATGAAACCGAGGCAATTAAGCCCGGTCAAAAATCCGAAAGCCGAGGCCGATAAGCCCTGCACCGGATGAACGGCTCCGAGGTCGTGTACCCGGCCGAAAACTAAAAAAACATCTAGATGTACGAAAACCGACAGTTGTACTCCGACAGGCATTGGTTAGAGCTCGGCGACGGCGCCATACGTGGCCCTTTACGAAATTGACGCGTCAACGCTCGCCCGACTAAGTAAGCGGACTACCATGTCGACCCTGATCAGGTCAAAATGTTTGATTAGAGGCAGGCGAAGCCTCGGTTGCACAGGTGGTAGTCTAGCCCTTACGTCGGTTAAACATAATCCGACTAGTGAAAGTCGGAGTCTGACTACTAAAAAGTCGAACCGAGGTAGTGCGGTTAGTTATACCTGACGAGGTTGAAACAAGACAACCCTGCCCCAACCTCCCACACGCTAAGTGTGGTAGAGCAAAAACGGCCTGTACTCATGCAGCCGACAAAAATCCAAACTAAGGCAAAAGGATGATAAAAGAAATAAATCATTCATTGTCTGAGTTATCTAAACCAAGTTTAGAATTGCATAAACAAACACAAAAGGATGATGAAAATGTAGATCATTCATTCTCTAAGAAAGTTTGTACAAGATGGCCCAAAAACGCCAGAATTGTTTGAAAAGAATACAAGGGCACAACGCCCCAAAAACAAAAAGAACAGAGCCAAGTCTAGCTAGATGGCTCGGCTTCAGGACCTTCGGCCTCGGCTGCATCCTCCTCAGCACCATCGGTAGGACCCTCAGCGGTAGGAGATTGGTAAGGGAGCAGATTCCCGTCCTATACAAAGGCGCGGTAGTCATACCCATCCACATTGAGCTCAACGCCGGGGTTGAAGTACCGAATCTGGGCCAAGGCCTGCTCGAAGCACTCCCGAGCAGTCTGCAGCAAAGTGTCCGATGTCTCCTGATGAGCCGCCTGCTCCGTGGAGAGGGCTACCTGAAGCGCCTCTTTCTCGGCAACCAGGGAGGCCCGCTGCTGCTGAAGGGTTTTCATTGCAGCCAAACTCTCGGACAACCCCTTCTGCGTCCGAGTGCACTCTTCAGCCAGCTTCTCGGCAGAACCCCGGGAGGCTTGAAGCTCCTAATCCACCTTCACAATCGCGGCCTTGGCGGCGTCCCGCTCAGTCCTGGCCGTATCCCGCTCTTCCTCGGCAGCCTTGGCCTTAGCCTCTGATGCCTCGGCCTTAGCCTCCGCTAACTCAACCTCAGCCACTGCCTTGGCTGAAACCTTCTTCAGCCCCTCCTCGGACGCCCTCAACGCCCGACAGTCGACGTCGGCTTGAACATACTTCTCCCTCACCAGAATTAGCACCTGAAGGAAGCCGATAGACCGGCACAACTGCGTTTGGGCCCCATGAATCTCATCCAAAGCGGGGGCGGGGGGGACGTCGGCCGATTGTTCAAAAAGTGCCGAGGAGGGAGGAGAGCAACATCTACCTCAGGAACTACCCCCTTCTCCCACAAAAAGTTGCGAGGAGGAGGCGGTGAAGACGAAGGGGGAGCCGACAGCGAACCCGATGGCTTCTTAGAGAGGAGCGCAGCTTCGACCTCCTCATCAGAAATCACGACCTCCTTCCCCTTGGAAGCCGGAGACATAACCACGGCCTCAGCTTGGGACTCTGTAGCCGGGGGAGCGTCTACAACGGCAGAAGGAGAAGACCCCTGGCCGATAGAGGCTTTGGACTTCTTCGCCGTATCGGCTATGGGAGCGGCGGCACCCTTTGGAACATCCTGCTTCCTCGTCGGTCGGCTCGGAGAGGCAGCGGCCAGATTCGCCTTGCGAACGTAGAGCGGAAGGGCGTTCATATCTCGAGTTGAAAAAGCAAAGATAAACCAGGTTAGAATAATGAATCCGAAAGCCAAACCAGAAAAATAAGACAACAAGCTACTAAGGAATCCTACAGGTAGGAGGCAACGGCTTAGAACCGTCCCCACTTATAAAGAAGCTGGCGGGCTTTAAACCGTACTCCGTCACAAGGGCCTCTAGCCGGGGAAGGGCAGAGACCGACTCCGGCCACAGGTCTTTGCGTAGAACCTGGAAGGAGGTAGCCTTGGCGTCATGATGGCTCTTCATCCAGTATAAAGGAAAGCGCCAGCCCACGTCGGCGCCCTCAGGCCCCTCCAGAAACCAAGGCTGCTCCCCAAACACGGCCTCAACCTTGAAAAAGGCCCCCTTGAAGCGCTTAAAAGAATCCGAGAAAGGCGTCATGAGCCTCCGCTCCGGGTTAATACGCAACGACACCAACCCCTTCAGCTTCTCACTCTCCTTGGGTGAACTAGGGGTAAAGGGGCCGAATTAATAAAAAAAGAGGTTGGCAGTACATGCAATCGGGACTGGGAAGGAATTGCATATCCGCTCGAAAGCAACAAGGTAAGCCTACCTGTTCGGATGAAGTTGGGAGGGGACGAGTCTTAGGTGCAGCAGGGCCTCTATCTGAAAAGCGGTGAAGGGCAAGGAAACCTAGACCCGGGTCAAGCAATCCCGGTAGAAGAAGAAGAAGTTTGGGCGGCCCACTTCCCGCATCGCACAAATGGGCTCATAGGCCGTCGGGCACCTAAGGACACACCCGGGCATAGCCGGTACCTTCAACCAAGCAAGGTCTATGTCCGACAAAAGGGACCGGGTCTTCAATACCTCGTGGGACACCCAGCCGTATTGCCGACACAAGGCCTTTGGCGAACTAGAAGAGTCCGAACCCTCGGGCTCAAAACGTTGCTTGGAAGACTGGGATTTAGGAGCCATTATACCTATAGGCAAATAAACAAAACTAGCATCAGTAGAGAGTGGGAATACCTGGTACTACAACGGTCACAGGCAGAAAATACTGTGGACTCGGACGAATGGAGCCACGAATAGGAACGTCCGGGGAAGGTCGATGCCGGCAGGAACCAAGTATGGAAGAAGCCCTGGCATCCCCACCACGGGCTATCAGAGCAGAGCTCTCTGCGAGGCAGTCCCAACAAGGGCCGAGATACCCTTCTGGGAAAGGACTTTGGTGAATAGAAGAAAGGCCCTCATAAAAATTGAGGGGTTGGGCCATCAGCATTGAGGACCCGGATCCAGACGAGGAGTCTACCCTGGCCCCGCCGGACGTCCCGATGGGAAGAGCGTGCGCCAGAGGACGGACAGGACTTGGGACCGGAACCCTAGCAGAAGCCGGGCGAGCCTTAGCTCGCCTCGGACGTGTGACGTCGTCTCGGCGCAAAGGAGCCAAAACCTCCGTAGCAGCTGGTTCACCCCCAAGAACCCAATAAATGGCCCGAGGGAAGTGCATTCGAAGAAACATCTCTTCTTCCGGTAACAACACCGCTCTGGGCCTAAGGGAATTTCTGCCTCTCACCATGACGAAAAGCCTAAAGACTAGAGGGCTTGTGAATAAACCAATTTTAGGTAAGACAGCAAAGAAGAAACCCAGCAAATGGACTAAGCAATCCAGGAGATGGGAAGGAACGATAATGTAGGCAAGAATCTCATAAAATAAACGGTAAAATACAGAGCAATACTGAACAAAAGTACTAAAGGTTAAACGGAATACCTGTATGAGTGAAATAAGGGAGACTAGGATGCTGGAAAACGGCAAAAGTATCGATCAGAGAGGATTCTTCTCTATAAACTTAGAGAGAAGGCAGAAAGAGAAACTTGTGAAGAGTTGAACAGCAGGAAAAGTGAAAACAAGGAAGGAAGGAAAGATATTTAAACCAAGTCGTGAAATGACGAGGGCGAAACGGTCTATTCGTACATAGGCGCGACGGGTTTGGTACAACGCGACGTCAGCACATTAAATGCGCACTAGCATCGGGGAGCAAAAAGTCGCGACGGTTGTAGAACACCACCATTCAGAGCGTGCCAGGTGTGAACTCACAATGATGGCACACGCAGGGGGAATCTCGAGACATGTGATGAATGCCAAAGGGCAAAATGCAGGGAACCGAAGTCACTGGCAGGTGCTGCGGGCCGGAATGGACCGAACTACCATCTTGGTGAATCAAAACTCAGCATCTTCGACATAACACCGGAGCAAAGGCGCCAGAAGCCAGCCCCAGATTCGAAGCCGACTTAGGGACCACGGCAGCCATGAGCCGGTCCCACTGAGGTAGAATGCCCTGGCCTTAACAGGGGCCGGGGGCAATTTACACCTCGGCCATCCAGAGGCCTGAACGACCAAGCTAGGGGGCAACTGTTACGGACCGGCCCAAGGGCCCATATCCAGGCCACGGCCCAACTATGCCTGGAGCAGAATCAGCGGAATAATGGGCAAAGATATGGGATCCCAATAATGTAGGATCTCCCCCAATCATGATCCTAGGATATCAGCCCCTGATATCTCAGCCCCGGATATCGCTCACCAGCCCGGGATACTCGCACCAGACTCCTCTATAAATACAAGGGAACCCTAATCAGGTGCACACGTTCTAATCTATGCTCTATTTACATTCTGCCACACAAAGCACACACACCACCCCCTGGCTTCACGCCTCCAAGTTTACTGCGAACTACGTGGACTTTGATCCCTTCAAAGGGTATGTAGGCTTTAAGCTTGACAACCTAGTCAAGTCCAATCTATCTGTGTTCTTAGGACAGAACAGTATCAATATAACTTCCTTTTGAAAAAGAGGGGGGATTTAAGCCCCTTTGCTGCACATAATCGAAGTCCCATGTCTAGTGCCGATATTTTATATACCTTTAACGGAAGTAAGTGTCCTAGTAAAAGAGAGAAAATAATTCATATAAACACGTAAAGCTCCTCTTTATTATGTTCAAGACAACTCCTCAAATCCTTAATATCTGCAGAGTTTATCTTGTCATAGGTATAATTCACAATTTTCATATTTTTTAATCTTTTTCCAATTTACCTGTATTAATGCTCCTTCAACAATGATCAAATAGGAGAGGGAATGAGGGAATTAAAGAAAATAATTATGAGTGTTTTAAAAGATACATGTCATAAAATTAGGTAAATATGTTTTATATCAAGGACCAAAGAGAGTATCTATTAAGGGGGCAAAAACAGAAGTAGAGGGGGCAGGAGATCCTCTCATTATCTCAATTTCTCATAATCCCTCACAAGCTTATATGGACGATTGATTGGGAAGATGAGCTAATCTGGGTCGTAGATTGAGAAGATGAGAAAAAAAGTTATGTAACACCCCCGATTTCTAACGGTTTTAATCACAAAGAAATTTAAATAATTTTTATAAATAAACTAATAAATTTCAAAATAACAATCCTGGGGAGTGTTACCGCCGCACTTGTACTGGGACAAGCGCAAGGCTACTTATTACATTAAAATAAATTAAAACTTAAATAAAGATGTCTCATCTAAAGCATAAAATAAAAAAAAGAAACTAGCTAGAGCTTTTTATTATTCTTCCTCACTTCTCACTGCTAGCCCCAGCGGCCCTAGCTTTGAGACCTGTTTCAATGAAAATCTGCTCCCCCGAAGGATCGTCGTAGCCCATAGATACACACACATCAGCAAACGCTGGTAATCCTAACAAACAAAAATAATACAAAAATAACAATAAAATATTCTCATGTTATAAAAAAAAAAAGAAAAACATTATATATTAATATAATCGAAAATATTTGTTTCATATTCACTGTCATTCATTAATTTTTATTAAATTTTATTTGGACCCGGAAACCTGCCAGTCCATTTAGTTTAGTGGGAAGAGAACCATGGTAGACCCGGAAACCTGCCAGTCACAATCAATTGGCCAAAAACATAATAATCATATCTTCCTAGTGTGCACACCTCTTTTCAAAGTTGCTACTAGTGTCCCGGAAACCTGCCAGACACCACTTTGGGAAGAACGGATTCTATCTTTTCACATCGGTGGCATAAAGCCCAAAAATTTTGTGTTCATCACCTTGGGAGGTACCATCCCAAAGCTATCCTCCCACTGTTAATTTGTTTTAAACACACACAAAACAACCTCCTAAATTATCTTATATATATATATTTATATTATTATCTTAATATAAATATAAAGATGTTTTGACCTAAAATCTGTTCATGACTTATCCTATTACGTAGGAGGTATTATATAAAGAAAAAGAAAATCTAATAGTAAAAGAAGATAACATGGACAGATATGTACATGCATTTTTCTTTCAATTCCTAATTCACAAAAAAACGCACAGGAAAGAAAAAGGATGCAATCTTATATGAACATTGAGCACGTTGATCGAGGGAAGAAATTGTTTTCTCTTTTCTTTTTTTTTTCTCAATCACAAAGAAGCGAGATGGCACTGTAAAAACAATTTGGGATCAATGATAAATATCCAATTGAAGCACGCCACCCGAGGCGAATCAATTGGTTTCAATTTTGGAAGGAAACACGCAGGCATATATATATACAATTCAAGCACGCTACTCGAGGCCATCCCATTTACAATCAATACGCAACAAATAAAAAAGAATGCACAGGTATGAAATATAACCAACACGCAAATCGAAAACGAGAACTCTACACATATTCGATTTTTGATCAGAAGGAACATAATACAATTAATGACCATCAGTAGCAACGGAAGGCACAAAATGGTTTGTACAGGTGTTCTAGAAATTAGGTTTACCTATCAAAATTTATATAAACCTAACATAGGACTTATGAGAATTAGGATTACCTGATCTCCGTGTTTGCTAACCTCTTAGAAGAACAAGCAGAGAAAAGTATTGGGTGTTTTTTTTTCTGGTTTAAGCGGCCAGACCTGATATTTATAATTAAATCTAGGGTTTTGGCTATGGGCTGGACCTTTTTAATTATTAGATATATTTGAATCCGATAAAGAATTCAAAAAGATTTAAAATTATGATCTGATATATCTAATCCTAGAATCTTGGATCTAATTTTAACCGATCTAATAATAATATTATTACCCTATTATTTTTTTTTGTATTATTTTAATCTATCACTATCATTTCTATTCCTATTATTATTATTATTATCATTAAAATCCGGGGTATTACAGTTATAATATCTTTTATCCTATATTTAATTAAAAGATAAATAAGTACATAAAGATAATTAAATAAGTACAAGATATTAATACATATAATCCAATATATCTTAGAATATATACTTATTTAATTATAAAATATATACTTATCTCAGAAACAATTCAACGCTATTAATTTAACTTATTTATTTATTTCTATATCATTATTTTATTCTGCTCTTATTATTATTATTACTCTTTCTATTATTAATCATTATTATTCTGTTAGTATTATCTTAATCTATTATTATCCGTACTATTTCTATTATTTCTCAGGGATATTACAATCTACCCTCCTAAAAAGGAGTTTCGTCCTCGAAACTTAAATGCGTACCTTCTTCAAATAAGAAGGGGTGTTTATTGCGCATATCGTCTTCTGCCTCCCATGTTGATTCCTCTATCTTTTGACTTCTCCACAAAACTTTAACTAGTTTGACTAACTTGTTTCTCAATATTCTTTCACTTCTATCAAGGATCTTTATGGGACATTCTTCATAGGTGAGATTCTGATCTATCTTGATAGATTCGGGCTGAAGCTTATGTGAAGGGTTTGGTACATATTTCCGGAGCTGAGATATGTGAAAAACTTTGTGTACATGCTCCAAATTCATTGGCAGAGCTAGTCTGTATGACACTTCACCAATTCGTTCAATAATATCGTACGGGCCAATATACTTTGGACTCAGCTTGCCCTTCCTTCCAAATCTCATTACCCCCTTCATCGGTGATACTCTTAAGAATACTTTTTCTCCTGTCTCAAATTCTATTGGCCGTCGTAGCCAGGGCTCGGGTCGATGTGTCAGTAAGGACGCTGAGCCCCAAGGGGGTGGAGTGTGAAGTCTCACATCGATTGGAAAGGCGAACGAAGCATGCCTTATAAGGATGCAGAAACCTTTCCCTTGTGGACGCGTTTTGATGGGCTAGGCCCAGTCAGAAACAAAACCGTGAGGCCTTGTGTGTGCCAAAGCGGACAATATCCACAAGCGGGCGCCTGAGATGTTACAAGTTAAATGAGTGATAACTTTATGATTTGACTTATTTTTGACATTTTAAATTTAATTGGACGGACATGATTAAAAGATCAGAAGATGATGAGAAAATAGTCGAAGAGGGAGTCATTGATAGAGAGTTGGGGATCCTTTAGAGAAAAACTAGTACTATGTGTTTAATTGATGATTAATCCAGTATCTTGAAAGTATTTTTCTAAATGTGTTCATTGTCTTGAAATATATTGTTATTTACTCAATGCCTGAAATATTTTGAGATGTGTCCAACATTATGGAGCATTTTGTTGTTTAATTTTACTCTTAGAGCATTTTTCAGGAGCAGTTTTAATCTCACTGTAACCCCAAAAAGTTCTTTAAATGTTCTCATTACAAAAATAATAATTAATATTAGAGTTGAAAACATAAGCCTACAAATATTTAAGATGACTACAGGAAAAAAGGTGCAAAACTAATAATCAATATCAAAGTTGAAAACATGAAAAATAAGTCTACAAATATTTAAGATCATTACTGGAAAAAGTACAAAACTCATCACTAAGGGCCTGTTTGGTACGCTGATTTAAGGTGATGGAAAGGGAAAATGAGAGGCTTCCCAAGGATAAATTCAGTTTGGCGCCCAAGTTTCCGGGAAAGTTGATTTCCCGCGTGCCTCCATCTTCCCACATTGGTGGGAAAGTTGAATCCCTCCAAAACTGGCGGGATAATGTTTTGGTTCCCGGGAAAATGAATTTTATGGACACAAATGCCCCTGTATACAGTGGAGGTTTTTAATAAATAAGAGAATCGACGTTGCAGCTCAACGAAGCTAAAATCGAAGACACGAGCTGAACGAAGGAGGCTCATCTGAAATCGACGACGGGCTAGTTGGAGACGCAGGACAAGTTCAACGCAGGTGGAAATAGAGGTGAGTTCCCATGGGTATCAATGATATGTTTGCTATTTTATCCGTTGGCCAATGCCTTGTGTTCATTGCTTGCTGGCATAATACGTATCCTTGTTGGTTAATGTGGGTGAGGAAATAAATGAAACAGAAAGCTGCACAATAAATGTGAGTGAGGAAATAATAGGATATGGGATTATTCCTGTACATGCGTCTCCTGTGGACAGTAAATTTAGCCATTAATGTGGTTTGTGTATTAAATGAAACTGTATTGTTGGTGGGTATGCACATTTATGGCAATTGGTATGACATTCTGTATAGCCAAGCATTCTCGAGAATCACTAAGTAATTCTGGAGAATTGATGGGTTGTTGTTCACCAATTCACGGCTATAGCCAAGCATTCTCGAGAATAACTTAAGAATTCTCGAGAATTGATGTGTTGTTCTTCACTCAATTCATCACTATATCCAAGCATTCTCGAGAATCATGATACAATTCTCGAGAATCGTCTAGCTTGGCTCTGTGTTTTTCCTGTCTTTGTAATATCAGCATGGGTATTCTCGAGAATCCTCCATTGGATTCTTGAGAATTGGCGAACCTTATTGTCAGTGCATTGTCCAAGTGTTCTCACGTTCCCGAGAATCAACTTGAGGATTCTCGAGAATAACCATCGTCCAAACCAGGAGAATTCTGATTGAATTCTAAAGAATTCTCGAGAATTCATTGAATTCTCAAGAATTCGAATTAATGAATTCTCTATGAGAATTCTTGAGAATTCAATGTCGGGTTTGTTTTTTTTTTCCCCCATTAAACTGTGCCGCATACAACACTCGAACTCGAAGCTGACGATGACGGTGGCAGCGTGTAACACCCCCGATTTCTAACGGTTTTAATCACAAAGAAATTTAAATAATTTTTATAAACTAATAAATTTCAAAATAACAATCCTGGGGAGTGTTACCGCCGCACTTGTACTGGGACAAGCGCAAGGCTACTTATTACATTAAAATAAATTAAAACTTAAATAAAGATGTCTCATCTAAAGCATAAAATAAAAAAAGAAACTAGCTAGAGCTTTTTATTATTCTTCCTCACTTCTCACTGCTAGCCCCAGCGGCCCTAGCTTTGAGACCTGTTTCAATGAAAATCTGCTCCCCCGAAGGATCGTCGCAGCCCATAAACACATACATCAGCAAACGCTGGTAATCCTAATAAACAAAAATAATACAAAAATAACAATAAAATATTCAAATGTTATAAAAAGAAAAATTATATATTTATATAATCTAAAATATTTGTTTCATATCCACTGTCACTCATTAATTTTTAGTAAATTTTATTTGGACCCGGAAACCTGCCAGTCCATTTAGTTTAGTGGGAAGAGAACCATGGTAGACCCGGAAACCTGCCAGTCTACCCTGTGACCCGGAAACCTGCCAGTCACAATCAATTGGCCATAAACATAATAATCATGTCTTCCTAGTGTGCACACATCTTCCCAAAGTTGCTACTAGTGTCCCGGAAACCTGCCAAACACCACTTTGGGAAGAACGGATACTATCTTTTCACATCGGTGGCATAAAGTCCAAAAATTTTGTGTTCGTCACCTTGGGAGGTACCATCCCAAAGCTATCCTCCCATTGTTAATTTGTTTTAAACATACACAAAACAACCTCCTAAATTATCTCTATTATTTAATTACCTTATATATATATATATATTTATATTATTATTTTAATTAAATATAAAGATATTTTGACTTAAAATCTGTTATAACTTATCTTATTGCGTAGGAGGTATTATATAAAGAAAAGAAAATCAACCAATAAATAAGTAAATGAATAAAAGAAACATAAGCAACTATATTAAATTTCAAAGAGAATATGACGCAGGATCAGGTATAATTTGTAATTGACGCATGCAAGCCGAGGAAGCAAATTGAATCCAATGTATTGAATTTGAACAGAAAACCAAAAAAAAAAACAAATAAAAAAAAACGCACAGGTGGTTCAATACATTTGAAAAGACCCTTCTCACAAGATAACATTTAACCATAAGGTTTTCTCAGAACCGGATTAGTAGGTAATTATAGGAAAACCTTCCTTCTCAAATACACACACCTCGGGTCCAGGCACAAAACTTCGCCCACAAACCCATAACAGAAAAATCCATAACTCAGGGCACAATTATCGAACAGGAGATTTATAGCCCATGAGTCATACAATAAGAACCCACAAGAAAGGGTCTACACAAAACAGTGGTCATATAGATATAATGGTGGATCCACAATGTTATGATGGTGTATAGATAAGGCCTTCGGAAAATAAACAGTCATCAAAAAATAATTGATGTAGTATTTCCAAAATATGAGGGCCCTAAGATGGCAATATATAGATCAATACAACACTAATACCAAAAGGAGGCCTACGAGTTCCACGACGTCTAAGCCTCTGGTTGCTTCCCCTATCCTCTACTAAGATTAGAGGTCTCGCCTGAAAAATTTGATAATGACGGGGTGAGACATAAAGTTCCCGTAACGAAATTAATTTATCAAATATGCAGGAAAGGATTGCAAGTCAAAGAAGCAGGTTTGTAATAATAGAGTAATATTAATAATTTCAATAATTAAATATCCACAAATAAAACAATTGATACATAATAACCATAACAATTAACCATCCCCACTCATCCATCCTGCTCCTCCTTATCTCCTCGTGGACGTGGATCAGCCTATCGGTGCTAGTATACCCGGCTAAGGTTAGCTAGTCACTTCAAGAATACTGTCCCCTCCCATGTCACCACCAATATACCGTAATAGGGAGGTGTCCGCTCAAAACACTCAACTCCAATTCCGGGCCAGGAATGAGAGAGCCGATGGGCACAATTTCATCCTCAATCTCTTCCACACAACCCAACATATCCCACAACATAATAAATAATATAGTACTAAAATTTTCAACAACATTTTATTAAATTATTATTCCATACACATCATCTCACAACAGATATTATAACTATCACAACAATAACAAAGCCAACAATAATAATCACTTAAATACATAGATTGGAAAATACACTGCTTCACTGAATTAATTTCATATTCAAACATACAATTAATTTTCAAAACTCATACAAGTAGTATATATAAAAATTAAGCTTAGCAAAATACCTCACAGTCCAAAACTAACATACAAAATAAATTAACCCCGGTTACCTCAATTCCAAGCTTAACCTCAGTTTGAGAAACACAACCCGCACAATCACCGCTCTCAAGAAGGCTCTACATTATCACAATTATAACTTATAATTTCCACTAAACAAATGCAAATTCTAATAGTAATAATATTATGATATTTACTTATATAAAACCAACTTCTAACTTTTCTGAGAATTTAGAAAATTTATAACTGAACCTATACAACTCCAAATGGAGTGATTCTAATTTCTACTTAAACCTTGATTAGTCTAATTTCATTAATGAAAGTCACAAAGTCAATTTATGGTCGAGAAAATTTCCAATTTCTGAAAAACACAAGCCATATACAAAGTTTTCCAGAAAACCTTCCATAATTATGACCTAACTTCCAAAAATTATAACTAAAGTTGTAGACCTCCGTTTTAGGTGTTCTTTGGCTTGTTGGAAAGGTTCAAATGTCTACTATTTACTGTAAAAATTTCAAGATTAAACTCAAATTTTTGCCATTTCAAAATCAAGCTCAAAAATCGCTGTTCACCAAAAGTTGCAGAAAAACGTTTCAGATTTTGGCTGAACTTTGGAAAATCATATCTCCCTCGATTCTTATCGGAATTCGACGAATTACCTATCAAATTAAACCTCTATGTGTCTAATATTTAACTGGAAAATTTCAGGTAAAAACTCAAATCTTTACTGGGTCCGAAATGCAACACCATTTTGTTGCTCCAGAGCCATACCAAAAATTTTGCAGGTTTTTAGCTCAACTTTGAAAAATCATATCTTGAGCTACAGACCTCCGTTTAAGGTGATCCAAAGCTTGATGTAAATTTTGTTATGTGTACTATATGTCCACAAAATTTCAGATTTAAATGAGTTCATTTGCCCTAGTTTTTCCTTGCTCGAAAATCACTGTTTCAGCAGAAAGTTCAGTTTTTCAGAGACGTAATAGCTTATGATTTCATGCCACACATGCATATAATCTCCTAGTTCCTTAACCATTTGGTACTCCTTATTTCCAGAGAACAAAACACCTTTCTTTATCAACCGTAAGCACACATTTCAGTTTCCATTGCTATAGTTTCCGAAGCACTAATATATATATTTAGATACCCCATTCTCTACGTTTTCTCTCTGTCTCATTTACACACACACACGGTGATCTTTTGGTTCTCACTACGGAAACCTTTTATGACAGCAAGGTACTTCTATTTTCCTACAGCAGAGATATATTATACATATAATACCAGTCTTTTCCCTTCTCTTTTCTTTTTCTTACTATAGCATTTTTATACCCTACCATAATCACAAGGCGTTTATGACAACAAGTTAGCATTTATATATAATATAGTAATTCATAAATATATGGAATTATAGTTACTCTCTCAACGGTTTCATACTCAAAGACTCATGTTGGAACGCATAGAAATCTAAGGGAAAGGTTAGGCTCGGTAGTTACCTCCAGTTGCTGGTTTTGATGATGGTGGTCCAGCTGAAACTACCACTCCCGATGTGGCAACGTTAAGCAGAGAAAAAGAAAGAAAAATTGCAGTAACCCTCTCCCTCTCTATCTGTCAAACTCTCACCCTTACGCCTCTCTATCACCTCTGTTTTAATGCTTGAGAACAGAGAAACAACTGGACTCCCTCTCTCCCTCTCTCTTCAACTCCTTCTAAACTCTCACTCTTTGACTTAACTTTAGATGAAGCAAGGTGAATGAGTGAAGGACATGGTTAAAT
Source organism: Acacia crassicarpa (assembly GCA_034222035.1). NCBI lineage: Eukaryota > Viridiplantae > Streptophyta > Magnoliopsida > Fabales > Fabaceae > Acacia > Acacia crassicarpa. The sequence continues at coordinate 39,728,256 of JAWXYG010000010.1, forward strand.
AACGAGCTGTAGGTCTGGACCGAGGAGGAAGAAAAAAACAACGGTTATCGCTGGGCTCGAGGGGGTCTACGTTGTGTGGACGGCGCTGTGTTCCCTTCCTTTCCTTCATTGTGTTTCGAGTTTTGGTGCTGTTGTTGCGTGCTCAGGTCAACGGCCGTAATACATTAAATGAAAAGCACCTCTGTGATCTCTTCACGTGATTTCGTGTGTTCAGCTGATATATGATTCATTATATATATATATATTTTTTTTTTTGATACTATAATATATGACCATTGTTTTGTTGTTTGCGTGGGTTTTGTTCTTGGGCTGAATGACTAAAGGCAACGAATGGGTTTTATTAGTTATATGGTTTGGGCTGGGAGAGTTAATTAAGGGAATACTTGGGCTCAAATGATTCCTGCGTCCAAGTATAATTGATTGACCAAAGCATTTATATCTACTAATCACTGTACTAGCGCACTATTAAGGTTGAGTTTTCTTTTGGGAATTCTAATAATGAATTTTATAATTATACTTAAATCCTAAAATTAAAAATTAGGATGTTACAACATTCATGAGGCATTTTTTTTTTTGGAATGCAATACATGAAAAATAAACGTACAGGGATATATTCATGAAGAAAGCCGCACGCAGACCGAGGCATTATTGGAATGCAATACTTACATGAAGAAAAGAAAAAAACGTAAAGTATGTATAAAGAGAAAAAAAAAACCACACGCAGACCGAGGCAATTCAATTGCAACCACTACGTAAGAAAAGATGCACAGATGTATATATCCAGCACGCAAATCGATAAGAAGAAGTCCACACATATTCGATTCAATTATTCAAATTGAAACTCACGACTATACAACAGAAGACATCTTATGTTTAATATTAAACCACTTTGTAAAAGGGTTTGTGCAGGTATTCTATAAATTAGGTCTACCTATCACAATTTATATAAAACTAACCTAGAACTTATGGGAATTAGGATTACCTGGTCTCCGTGTTTGCTAACCTCCTAGAAGAACGAGCAGAGAAAAGTATCGGGTGCTTTCTAGGTTTAAGCGGCCAGACCTGGTATTTATAATTAAATCTAGGGTTTTGGCTATGGGCTGGACCTTTTAATTATTAGATATATTTTGAATCCGATAATGAATTTAAAAAGATTAAAATTATAATCTGATATAACTAACTCCTAGAATCTAGGATCTAATCTTAACCAATTATAATCTGATATAACTAATTTCTAGGATCTTGGATCTAATCTTAATTAATCTAATAATACTATTTACAAAATAATATGATTATCACAAAAACAATATAACATTAATTATTATTATTTTTAAATATATTATTATTATTTTTTTAATCTATTGTTGTTTTTATTATTATTATCATTATTACTACTACTACTTTTTTTTTATTTCTACTATTAATCAATATTATTTTATTAGTATTATTTTAATATATCATTATCATTACTATTTCTATTATTATTATTATTAATAAAAATCTGGGGTATTACATTCTACCCTCCTTAAAACAAGTTTCTTCCTCGAAACTGAAATAAAATTCAATAATAAAATCTAGGGTATTACATTCTCCCCTCCTTAAAATAAGTTTCGTCCCCGAAACTTAATTGCGTTCCTTCTTCGAATAATTTTGAACATACAATTATCAACGCTAACTATCATTTTTTCTATCACATATATTTATATTATAAATTAATCATCATATAATGCAATATAGATTCAAACAATAAATCAATATAAATTCAAACGACAAATCAATATCTTTTATTTAAAATTAAGAATTCTATCATTCTTCATTATTCAAAATAATTCACAAAATAAATTCTAATTACCCCTCTAACATCTCCTTTTAAATAAAATTCATAAGTCAATAATAATCACATAGAATCACAAAATAATTTTAAATATACAATTATTAGAATTTTAAAGAAATAAATCATTTCTAAAAGATAAGGAAATAACCTTTCACTACCCATCTCTCACGTTTTAATTATTATTTTTATTTTACTCATTTATTTACTTAACTCCGGGGTCTTTGATCCCTTGAGTTTATATCAAAAGCGAACCTAAGTCGAAACCTAGGGCTCTGATACCATTTTGTAATACCCCCAAATTTCTAACATTTATAATAACATAAAATTGCAATAATTTTTATAAATAATTACTGAAATTCAAAATAACTAAAATTTGGAAAGTGTTACCGCCGCACTTGTATGGAACAAGTGCAAGGCTACTTATTACATTAAAATAAATTAAAACTTAAATAAAGATGTCTCATCTAAAGCATAAAATAAAAAAAGAAACTAGCTAGAGTTTTTTATTATTCTTCCTCACTTCTCACTGCTAGCCCCAGCGGCCCCAGCTTTGAGACCTGTTTCAATGAAAATTTGCTCCCCCGAAGAATCGTCGCAGCCCATAAACACATACATCAGCAAACGTTGGTAATCCTAATAAACAAAAATAATACAAAAATAACAATAAAATATTCAAATGTTATAAAAAGAAAAATTATATATTTATATAATCTAAAATATTTGTTTCATATCCACTGTCATTCATTAATTTTTAGTAAATTTTATTTGGACCCGGAAACCTGCCAGTCCATTTAGTTTAGTGGGAAGAGAACCATGGTAGACCCGGAAACCTGCCAGTCTACCCTGTGACCCGGAAACCTGCCAGTCACAATCAATTGGCCATAAACATAATAATCATGTCTTCCTAGTGTGCACACATCTTCCCAAAGTTGCTACTAGTGTCCCGGAAACCTGTCAGACACCACTTTGGGAAGAACGGATACTATCTTTTCACATCGGTGGCATAAAGCCCAAAAATTTTGTGTTCGTCACCTTGGGAGGTACCATCCCAAAGCTATCCTCCTACTGTTAATTTGTTTTAAACACACACAAAACAACCTCCTAAATTATCTCTATTATTTAATTACCTTATATATATATATATTTATATATTTATATTATTATTTTAATTAAATATAAATATAAAGATATTTTGACTTAAAATTTGTTATAACTTATCTTATTGCGTAGGAGGTATTATATAAAGAAAAGAAAATCAACCAATAAATAAGTAAATGAATAAAAGAAACATAAGCAACTATATTAAATTTCAAAGAGAATATGACGCAGGATCAGGTATAATTTGTAATTGACGCATGCAAGTCAAGGAAGCAAATTGAATCCAATGTATTGAATTTGAATAGAAAACCCAAAAAAAAAAAAACAAATAAAAAAAACGCACAGGTGGTTCAATACATTCATGAGGCATTTTTTTTTTTGAATGCAATACACGAAAAATAAACGTACAAGGATATATTCATGAAGAAAGCCGCATGCAGACTGAGGCATTATTGGAATGCAATACTTACATGAAGAAAAGAAAAAAAACGTACAGTATGTATAAAGAGAGAAAAAAAACCACATGCAGACCGAGGCAATTCAATTGCAACCACTACGTAAGAAAAGATGCACAGATGTATATATCCAGCACGCAAATCGATAAGAAGAAGTCCACACATATTCGATTCAATTATTCAAATTGAAACCCACTATGCAACAGAAGACATCTTATGTTTAATATTAAAACACTTTGTAAAAGGGTTTGTGCAGGTATTCTATAAATTAGGTCTATCTATCACAATTTATATAAAACTAACCTAGAACTTATGGGAATTAGGATTACCTGGTCTCCGTGTTTGCTAACCTCCTAGAAGAACGAGCAGAGAAAAGTATCGGGTGCTTTTTAGGTTTAAGCGGCCAGACCTGGTATTTATAATTAAATCTAGGGTTTTGGCTATGGGATAGACCTTTTAATTATTAGATATATTTTGAATCCGATAATGAATTTAAAAAGATTAAAATTATAATCTGATATAACTAACTCCTAGAATCTAGGATCTAATCTTAACCAATTATAATCTGATATAACTAATTCCTAGGATCTTGGATCTAATCTTAACTAATCTAATAATACTATTTACAAAATAATATGATTATCACAAAAACAATATAACATTAATTATTATTATTTTTAAATATATTATTATTATTTTTTTAATCTATTGTTGTTATTATTATTATTATCATTATTACTACTACTACTTTTTTTTTATTTCTACTATTAATCAATATTATTTTATTAGTATTATTTTAATCTATCATTATCATTACTATTTCTATTATTATTATTATTATTAATAAAAATCTGGGGTATTACACAGCGTCCACGACGACAAGTATGGCGTCAACGGTGGCGGGAGTGGCGTCCAAGGCGGGAGAGTGGCGGAGACGCAGTGGGTCAAGACGCCGAACAAGATGCAGGTGATTTTTTTTTTATTTAGGGCATTTTTAGTATTTCATATCATATTCCCACTTAACTAACACCAAATTCGTTATACCAAACCATTCATTTTCCCTCAACTTAAGTTACCTTCCCATGTCTACCAAATAGCTCAATTTTTTATTTTCCCTCACAATCTTCTCTTCCATTCCTTTAAATTCCTTTCCCTCTTTAAATCTTTTCCGTACCAAACGGGCTCTAAAGGTTTTAAAGATCAGTACTAAAAATATGAAAGATGGGTATTAAAAAGATGGAAAAAGAGTGATAAAAAATTAACTTAAAAAACTATTTTAAAGACAAAATTATATTATAAATACTTTAAAATACTGATATGGATGTACATGAAAAATACTTTAAGGTATTTTTTAATACATAAATACTAGAGTATTAGATGAACAAAATAAAATAGATCAACCTTAACCTTTTAATTAATGAATCAACGAAATATTAAAAATTCCCATAGAATTTGCCATGTCATCTCAGTATGATATGTCACATATTCTATCAGACTGACAAATTTTTCATCGGCGGGGAATTAACGGTTAAAATATGAAAATATTAGGACATTGGTTTTACACTTTTAAAAAACGTGGGTATTATATGCAAACTCACCTCTTGCCAACCCCTTCCCGCCAAAAAAAAAAAAAAAGGGAAAAAGAAGAGAGAAAAAATGGGAGTGGTGAAATCAAGTTGAATTTTGTTTAAATAGGCATTGTTTACTTATTTTTGTGGTATTTTTATAATTATTTGTTCAAAGGTTACATAGCTACAATTTTGTTTTATTTACAGAATATTTATCTTGCCATTTTTTATTAAAAAACTAATGTTGATTGTAAAAAAAAGTATCATTGACCGTTAACTTTTTAACAGATTAGGATAAGATTCCTACATTTTTAGACTTCCGAGGCTATACTGAGCCAAGCAAAATTTTAAGGTAAAATTACTTTTGGGCGTGTACGTCCATGACAGATTTGCTACTTAACCTAAATATTTTGAACTAAATCAATAATGGGTGAAGGTCCAATTTTACTAACAAACTATTGGTGGAAGAGCACCTAACACAATTAATTATTTGTGGTATCTTAATTACAAAAGAACAATTAAAACAGGGTAAAAAACACAATCCGTCAGTTTATGAAGTAACGGACGTTTGGAAGATTTAACCCAATGAGCATGTGGCAATTTGTGTCAGAGAGATTTAACTCTGCTTGGCTGGACATTGACCAAAACGACCTAGTCGACCTGCTTCTGTTCAGAGCCAGAGATTCATCGGTGCTATCGGGATCGAAAACTCTATCGCTGCCGGAGAAGCTGGACCGAGACCGGAGAAACAAAATCGCCATGGAGCTTAGGTCAATAGCCGACTATATGATCTCTTGCGGATATGCCAAAGAATACTTTGCCGACATTTCCAGGAGATTCATCGGTGCTATCGGGATCAAAACCTCTATCGCTGCCGGAGAATCTTGACCGAGACCGGAGAAACGGAATCGCCATGGAGCTTAGGTCAATAGCCGACTGTATGATCTCCTGCGGATATGCCAAAGAATGCTTTGCCGACATTTCCACTACAAGAAACAGAATGTAACTCGCGTACAAATTGAGAGCCAGACAGCTTTATAAGAACTAGTTTTCATGCGCATAACTAGAACCAAACGAGAACTTTGAATGATAATAAAGTAAGAAAACTTGTCTCACCAGACATTCCAGCTTTGAGGCAGCCAGAAACAGCATCTACTGATCAAGATTTAGGACCCAGTGTGCCGACAATTTTAGTCATTGCAGGAAAGAAAGTCTGTGGAATTGAAGAAAAGAATGAAAACGCAGAAAGACTACATACAAAAAAGAAAGCCAGTGAGAAAATCGGCTACAGAAAAGCTCTCGTGGATCCATCTTAGTTGAGATTTGTCAAATATTTTTGAATTAGATAGGTGGCAAATAGAAACAAGAAGAGAGTAAAAAACTTACAGCTTTGGATGGCTCTAGGATGGAAGCCATCCTTATGGGTTCCTCGAGAAGCAGGTGAGAGGAATGTGTGTTTAGGATCGAAGCAAGTACTGGACACAACGGAGAGGTGAATATCGAGGAAGAGATTGAAAGAGAAGAGGCATGCGTGAAGAGTCCGAAGTCCCGCATAGTGGTCGAATGTCCAACCAAGCAGAGTTAAATCTGTCTGACACAAATTGCCACATGCTCATTCATTGGGTTAAATCTTCCAAACGTCTGTTACTTCATAAAATGACGGATTGTATTTTTTGCCCTATTTTAATTGTTCTTTTGTATTTAAGATACCACAAATAGTTAATTGTGTCAGGTGCTCTTCCACTAATAGTTTGTTGGTAAAATTGAACCTTCATCCATCAATAATTGAGGCAGATTTAAATGACAAGGAGTTTCATTATCCCTACTACATAAATGAATTTGAGTTGAGCAGCGTGGTAATATTAAGAGCAATAATATTGAGCTATTATCCCTACCACATAAAATAAACTTTTTTTATACCAAAATAAGTTCCCCAGTTTATTAGGCACAAAGTATAGAAATATTATTTCCACCCATAATAATTAAAAAGGAAAAATACTAGTTTTAAGGAGAATGAAACATTGAATTTTAATAATTAGTCACTTACACAAAAGAAAAAAAAATTAGTGTCGTTTCTGACAATTTTTCTTTTGAAAAATAAGTTACAAATATTGTTTTAGACATGAGAACTCTCAATTATAAATAAGATGATATTTGTTGGCAAAAAAAAAAAGATATTTATTTATATGTGTGTGTCTATATATATATATATATATATAAGGATAAAGGATTTATCCGGTCACTGGAAATAGAGTTATCTTCAGTGACTCCAAAACTACGTTGTTTTGGATTAATGAAGGGTGTTTCTGTAATTCTGTTTATTTTTTTAATCATATACATTTTACCAAAATACCCTTAATTAATTCAACTGAAATTACTAACAAACCCTTCATTAATTCAAAACGACGTAATTTTGGGGTTATTGAAAATAACTCTATATCCAGTGACAGGAGAAATCTTTTTCCTATATATAAATAGGAAAAAGTATTTTTCCAATCACTCACTGGAGATAGAGTTATCTCCAATGACCCAAAAACTACGTTGTTTTAGATTAATGAAGGGTGTGTTTGTAATCTTAGGTGAATTAAGGAAGGGTATTTCGGTAAAATTCATATGATAACAAAATAAATAAAATTACGAAAATACCTTTCATTAATCCAAAACGACGTAATTTTGGGCTCACTAAGATAAATCTCAACAAATACTTTTCCCGTGTAAATATATATGTAATACTCATAATAAAGCAAAATATATAAGTCTGAACCCACCCTACTCCATTATATATATATCGATCGGAGCCTCTCCCATTGTTTGTAGAAGTTCCTGTCTTTGCGCAGAATAAAGAAGCCGTGGGAATCAACAAGAAGCTGAGAATTCATATTTCTTGAACTCTTGCTTACCCTGGATCGATCGAACCGCTGGCTCGAAGTTTGTCACTGTTAGCGCTGGCGTTCACTCCGGTGCCCTGAGCTGCTGCCCCCTGAATCGCCACCCTGTTCTGTTATCTTTGGTGCTATAAGGAGGTTATTAAAGCTACAGTCGCAACGCGGAAACTACTGATTTGCATGTTCAAGGGAGCACTTTCTTTTTAACGTTTGGTTTGGGTGAATCTTCTGGATACAAAACTCGAAAGCATACGAATCTTTTGGGGCGGGGGAATGCTGGGGTTTGGCTTTCTGGAAGAAAGGTGAAATCGCGTTGAAGGGTTTACTCTCTGAGCTGGGAAAGCTTAGAAGGGGAATAGATTGGGAAATTCAGAAGGCTATTGTATGAGTTCGCCGGCGATAGCGAGGTCAAGCGATTTGCGGGCGATGCCACTGGGGCTTTTTACATGACAAATTAACGAAAACTAAAAGTGAATCGCGATAATTAAGTTAAAATTTAGGAGTTTTAACATGACAATTTGTCATTGAGGTAGACAACCACCAGCACAAGAGTCTTAAGAGGAAGGCGTAAAAAGGGGTTGGCAAGAAGTAAAAGTCTGAAGCTTATTGGTCGAACTTACAACATTGAAGGTGGGGTTTAACGTCCTCTGTCCAAAGTTGGTGACTTTTCACGACACTTTCCTTCTATCCGAACCCATTCTATTTTCTGTCATTTCTGGATGTGCCCTGCTCAAGCTGCGCTTTTACAAGCTACTGAGTCCTGCGTTGATTTGTGATGTAGGCCTATCGAGACGACATGGGATATGATTCCGATAGCCCCTCACAAGATGGGAGGGATGAAGGTGAGTTGATTGGATAAAAATTAATAGGAAAGCCAAAAGCCTTTACATAAATCAGCACTTATCGTGAATTTTTTGTGTTATATGAATGACTTTGGTAGCTGCTATCCAATATTTGTATAATTATTTAACTATTTAATTTTTCTGTTGATGACATAGGAGATAGCACCATGAATGCTATTGAGTGAGGAATTCCTTAGTATCATGTAAGGCAAGAGGAAAAAATTGAAACAAAAACTTCAATAGGCCATCCAGAGTCTAGTTGTCTGTATTGTAGCCACATATGTCATGGCTGGTCCTTTCTATTAATTTCATATTCTCATTAATGAATTACCTTCATTCAATTTTAGTTACGCTTGTTCCCCACTTTCATTAAGTAACCTAAAAAAACACTTTAAACGTCATATTTCTCAATTTCATAGGATATAGGTACCTCCAATATATGCTCCCTTACTTTCTCCTGAAAACTCTTCTAAAGCGGATCAAATATGCTATATCAAACTCTTGCTATGTGCTGAAATCCATGTTCTCAAATTCACTTTGAGCTGTATATGTAATTTTTAAATCTAGTTTAATTTCTTCTCTGTATGGTTTCTTTACTCATTTTATAAGATTTGAATTGGTAGATGATGATGAAGAATATGAGGAGGCTGGCAAGGGCAACCGTTTGCTGGGATTCATGTTTGGAAATGTTGATAATTCTGGTGATCTTGATGTTGATTACCTTGATGAGGTATTTGTGCATCCCTGGAGCTCAATACTCAAATATATGTATTTTCATAATTGAGCTCGTGCATTTTCATATGTGTGCATGTTGCTTGCCCCTTTTTTTATTTGTCAATTCTTATTCCATGATTCCCTACGTAGTTTATCAAGTTCTAGATTATTTGTGAGCCGTGATAGTGTCCTTTTTTTTTTTTTTTATGAATTCAGTTATTAGAATATGTCCAAATGGTTGCTTGGATGGCAGTGTAAGTCTCAAAATTTGTCCATCTGGATGTCCCGAACAGCACCTGTACTGTTTTGGAATAGAAACCTTGTCTTTGAGAGGGAGGAGGGGATGAGGTTGGGGGAGGGTTAATTGTTGTTCTCTTAATACTTGTGGAACTATAGAGGTATGCATGTATTTGTTGGAGATTCGTGCTGATAAATTATCTGGTTGAAAAATTGAGTTAGTTTGGAATTGCATGGGATGAGTGCGTATGGTATTGAAGAATTTCGTCCAGATTCCACCTTTATGTTTATTTATATTGATATATAAATTTGCAGAGGGATTCAACAGCTTTGATAAGTTCTAAGACTCAGTCTATGGATATTTATTTATGCTTGCTGGATGTCCTTTTTTCATTGAAAATCTTGTTCTCCTTTATTGCATTTTATTTCTTCCCAGTTATGTTTTTCCTTTCATCAGGAAAAAGTATGCCACTTTGTCTAAATCCCTATTTTAGGGGACTTGTTGATCTTGAATTGTTTGCTTGCTTGTTTGAGACTTTTGTCATGTTTCCGGTATTATCTAAAATTTGTTTTAGTTGAAAACTACAAAGTTGGTGTTAAATCAAAATATTTCCTTTCTAGGATGCAAAGGAGCATCTTTCTGCACTTGCTGACAAGCTGGGTCCTTCCCTGACAGATATAGATGTAAGCATACCTGCGTACTATTATTTTAACCTGGCAGCGCTCTGATGTTGTAGTTTAAATAACCGCCTGTTTATGTGGGTAGTGTGAGCAATTATCTAATTTCCAATTTCTTTTGAGTTGATGTACCACTTGTGCATCTTCTTTTTTAAATGCTAATGATGCCTTTCTTGGGTAGTTGTCAGGAAAATCGCCACGAACACCACCTGAAGTTGTTGAACAAGGTGAAATTGTCTGTTGGGAAAAAAACTATACCATTCTGTTTTTGATGTTCTATTGGTATCTTCTTTCTTGAAACTCATTCACTGTCCCTAAACTATATCATTCAGTTTTCCTCCTTCTCTTGAAGCCTTTCTTGTGGAAAATGTTTATTGGAATTATCATATGATGAATGAGCTGTATTTGATTCCTTATTCATGTAAGGAATCTTGCCCATATGTTAAATTTTTCTCTGATTGGTATTGGAAGATGAGTGATGATTAATATTGCTGTCATTCTTTCATAAAGAGTTTTTTTTCCTCAACAATTTATCTCCTTTTAAAAACTGAAAACCTTTGTAGTTGTAGCTGATGCTATGAAATATAAGGGTAAGGGAACGGAAGTAGATTGGGACAACAGGCTAGTCTGAAGCTATGATGATGTCTGTTAACTAGAACTTAACAACATTGTGAAGATGATGACTGAATGTTGGCGTCAGTTGACCATTACTCAGCTTCTAATACCCTGGGTGAATGGTCAGCTTTTGAATTTTGTCCAAAAATTATCACTTTTTAGGGATGACTGGGTTCTAGTTGAGCTGATTTGAACTATAGATGGTCCTCCTTTAGGGTTTCAGGAGGAGGAAAGGAGAGATTTTCCATTCACCAGTGCACTACACCTTTTTCTTAGACAGCTATCGATTCATTTTTCAGACATGTGAAAAATACATAATATAAAAGCCAAATAGATGGTTTTAAAAGAAAGTGGTAGGTTCCATTTATAGAAATGATGTATTGGATTGAGGTTGTTTAATTATTTCTTGAAAGGAGGAGCTGAGGATCTGGTTCAGTTGTGCTATTTTTGCAGGCTTCCAGTGCATGTATAGGAATCTCTTTTGGGACGATGTTTTTCATTTATATCTTTTGGTTTTATTCTCTGCTGGTTGGAAATTTGAATCCTCCGGCTCTCAATATATATATTTTTTCAATGAAAAAACATGAAGAGTTTATTTATGCTTGTCTTTTGGTGGATTGAACATAAGAGAAAGCTGTAAGCACACCTGGGGTAAATTTTGTTGGGCACAACTTTAAGGTTCATGAAAGGAATTTATTTTCTAAAATGGCTTAAATAGTTGGAATTTATTGGAAAGTGCAAAATAAACATATACTTTTCTTAGTTGGAATTTATTGGAAAGTGCAAAATAAACATACGCTTTTTTTTTTTCTTTTGTTTGTTCAACTTTTAAATGAGGCAAATTAAGTGTTAATGTGAGACTTTTGTCTTGCATTACATATGTTAATTTCTGTGGACAAAAGTAGAGTTTTTGTATCTAATAACTCATGATTCTCATTATGAGACATCTTGTCAACACCTTTAGTACTATCTACAAATTTATAAAAATAATAACTGGGTTGAAAGCGCTGGCCTACACTCTTACTACTATAGTCCATCTTTCTTTGTCTCTAATATCCTAATATTCTGCCAATTCTTCCGTTTTCTTATTGGGATTCTTCAATTGTTAGACTATGGTGATAAAGCTGAAGATGCAATTGATTATGAAGATATTGATGAAGAGTATGATGGTCCAGAGACAGAAGTTGCAAATGAAGAGGAAAATTTATTGCCCAAAAAGGAATATTTTTCTGTTGGAGCCTCTCTTGAAGCTTTGAAATCCAGATCTTCTGTCTTTGATGATGAAGATTATGATGAGGAATCTGAAAAGGAGCAAGACTTGGTGAATGACACTTCTGAAGTTAATAACATCTCTTCAACTGGTATTTTTTCTTTTGTTTTTTTGGTGGGACTTTGATCTGTTTCTGGTTGTTAATGATATGATCGATGCCCTAGTTATGGATGTTGTGGGCACCTTCCACTCTGTGCATATACATATTTTAAAATTTGGTTCAGTCCTTATAGAAAGAAAGCAAGTTGGTTCAGTTCATTTATCATAGGATTTTCCTTTCAGGGGAGCCGGTAGAGTCTCTTGCTGATGCATCTAATGGAGAGAAAAGTCAAGAACTTGAACCACATGATGGCTCACAGCAGTCTGAAGAATCGGATACCGAATTGCAAAAACTCCAGGAGGTTAGTTCATTTATGTCTCTTTGCTAACTCCTTGATGTTTGTTATTGTCTTCTTTTCTGGACATTTGATGTCTTTCATCTTGCATGGTGTTTAAGTCGTGTACTTTTTGATGATTGTGACTTTGAAAGCCAATTTGTTGCTACATCTTGATCGTGTACATGACTTATTCACCTTTTTCTGTTTCTAGCCTTGTTGATTTTCATGTTAGAGGGTTTGTTAGTGTAAAATTAATTTTGGTGTCCTCAGTATCTAAGGTTGTAGGTTTAGGGCCAGTTCTTCGCTGTCTTAGACTTTTCCACACACTCTTTTAGAAGGAACCGAGCCCTTCCTCTGCCTTTAACTGTTAACTTATATATCATGTGCAATAGTTTCCTTTCTTCTGAAGTCAGAAGTGTATTGTTCTTGCTAATTTTCTTACTGAGTTTCAAAATATGCAAAATTCTAAGATGCAGTTTTAATATGGTTCTTATAAATGAATTTTCTTCTTGTTTTTGTTACAGGATTATAGAACTATCATGGTTAAATTTCTATTCATCTGTTAATGTCTTGATTGATGATACCAACAGGAAGGGCCTGAAGTTTTGAAAGGTTCTACTCCATTGCCTGTTTTATGTGTTGAAGACGGGATGGTCATTTTAAGGTTCTCTGAGATTTTTGGCATTCATGAACCTTTGAGAAAGGGAGGGAGGAGAGAGCAACGGCCTTCTATTCCTAGAGGTAATTACCTATAGTTTGGGAATATTTTGCATGGACATTATTTGTAGAACCGAGTCAGTAAAGTAATTCCAACAGTGGCATAAACGAAAAATTTACATTGATATGCATTGTATAGTGTCAATTTTGAAGTTTTTATTGATTGCAATTAGCTTTAATGTTGGTGAGATTTAAGTGATGTAAGAATATGCTTGCTTTATATGAGTTTGGTTTCTGTCCTAATTGTTTTTTTCTTGTCCTTTTGTTTCACCAGATAGATACAAGTCCTTTAATGCATCTGATATTGTAGAAGAGGATGAAGAGGCATTCTTCAGAGGTTCTTCGCACAGTGTCCTGATAAATAAACAGGTTTGTGCAGTTCAAAATGGCATATCAGAAAGCAGTGATGCAGACTTGGATTCATCAAAATTTGGATTTCTGCATGGGGCTGCCTCAATGACTGCAGAAGATAGCCCACAACAGAAAGACTCTTGCCGTAGTGGTGAACCAATGAAACAAGATTGCTCAGGCCTTTCTTGGGAAGGGCATTCTCTCTTGTGTGCTGACTTTTATCCCCTTGATCAGCAAGACTGGGAAGATGAGATCATCTGGGGCAATTCCCCTGCTGCAAGCGACAATAATCATGAGAGCTCTGAAATTTCTGGATCTACGTTGGGACCTCTAGGGTGTGATGAAGGAGAAATTGAAAGTGGCATGCTAAATATCCAGTTGGAGCCGCCAAAGGAATTGGAAGAAAAAAATCATAGTGTATTCTTGTGCACCTATCCTGTTTCATTAGAGCCCTTTGGTTCAAGGGATTCTTCTGGAGCTGAAACTAATTCATTGTCAAAGAATCTATTTCACCCGCAACTCTTGAGGTTGGAATCCAGACCTGAAGTGGATATCACTAATCCTGCAGATGACAGAAGGGAGAATATATCTGAGGAGCATAATCAAAATGGACTAGTAAAGCATTTCACTAGACTTACCTTGCAAAACCCGGATATGGTGGATGGGTCTTGGTTAGACAAGATTATATGGGATGAGGTCAATAGACCTATTGTGAAACCAAAGCTCATCTATGATCTCCAGGATGATCAAATGCACTTTGAAATTTTGGATAGTAAGGATGGTAGACATCTTCCCCTGCATGCAGGGGCAATGATTTTAACTCGTCCTTTAAAATCAAGCCATGGAGATTCTTCTGAGCTACCTGGACATGGAAATCAGCATGGATGGCGATCGATTGCCAATGATAAACATTATTCAAACAGGAAAACTTCCCAGCAACTGAAATCAAATTCTAAAAAACGCTCAGCTCATGGCGTAAAAGTTTTTCACGCTCAACCTGCGTTGAAGCTTCAGACAATGAAACTGAAACTGAGCAAGTATGTTTCTTGGCTTTGTTCTTTTTTTTTTTTTGGGGGGGGGGGTCAGTGCGGTAGGGCTGTTGTCTTTGTGCTTCTGTTGTATCTCTTTTCCTTGATAGGAAGTCATGCTTCCTTATTTGAAAAAAAAAAATCTTAGTGAACTCAGCTTGCCATGTAGCTTGTAGCTGGCGAATTTGTCCCTATGGATGCCCTGTTTCGGTGAACATAGACAGTTTCATTTTGTGTGTCACGGGGAGGGGTAATGATAGCGCTACTGATTTTGTGAAGACCTATAGGAGGAAAGGAAGAAAAAGTTAGAAGGGGGCAACACTGCTGGTTTAGAAGGTTTCCCGTGATTCCTGACTGCAAGGGAAAAGAAGTGCTATATGAGTGGGCTTTAGGTGCAGCTAGGAGTAGGGGTTGTGACTTGTGAGTATTGTAACTTTTTTGGGTCTTGAAATCTTCCCGTTGGTCTAGAGAAGGGGAAGTTCTGTCTTTTTGAAATTGAGAGTGGTGAGGAGAGTTCTGGTCTCTTGAATGTCAGGGTGGCGGGTGGGGGAAGATCAACCTTCTTCATTTTCTGTTTTACTGTGTCTCCTTTTGTATCCTCTGTGTGAGTTTTCTTATGTTGTAACACCGTTTCATTCCATTGAGAGGAAGAATATTTTGATATTTAATATAAATTCAATGTTTGATATCTACTATTATGCTTTGGCTCTATCATGTGTGTGTTGAATTGGATGACCTCAGTTGCCAAATGATGTATGTATTGCTTTTCACACATACACTTGTCAAGTTGTTGCAAAGCCTTTATTTGATTTGTTTTGTCACATGCTAGTTTTTGAAAATTGTGTGGTTTAGGATGACAGATTAATTAAAGTACCCAGTTATTTTACTGTTCCATACATTTTTGGCCTTTATGATGTCTTACTAGCTCCATTGCAGCAAAGATATTGCCAATTTTCACCGACCAAGAGCTTTATGGTATCCTCATGACAATGAGATGGCTGTCAAAGAACAAGGGAAGCTGCCAACACAAGGACCAATGAAAGTTATCATGAAGAGCTTGGGTGGCAAGGGGAGTAAACTGCATGTGGATGCTGAAGAAACTCTCTCTTCTGTTAAAGCAAAAGCATCTAAAAAGCTAGGTTGTGAATTTTCTCCAACCAATATGCCTTCTGTAATATTTCTTAACATCTTGAGATCATGATATATTTCTTTTGGCCATAATTGTTCATTTTTTAGTTTTTTTCTTGGCATTATTTTAGTCTTCAGGTTAACCTGTTCTTTATATTGATTACCCTTTTTCTCCTCTTGCAGATTTGAAACCATTGGAAACAGTGAAAATATTTTATCTTGGGAAGGAACTTGAAGATCAGAAATCGCTTGCTGCACAAAATGTTCGACCAAATTCCTTGTTACATCTAGTTCGTACGAAGATAAATTTGTGGCCTAGGGCACACAGGGTTCCTGGCGAGAACAAATCCTTGCGTCCACCTGGGGCATTCAAGAAAAAGTCTGATCTATCCGTTAAAGATGGACATGTTTTTCTAATGGAGTAAGTGACTGGAAAATATTATTGTGCTATGTTATACAGATCTGCAAGGATATTGCTTTGTTTTTCATAGGGTTTCTTGTTTGTGATCTACGAAGGGGACTAGTTGGTTTTTCATTTTACATGTAGCATGGATGTTAGGTGGTTGTTCCTTCAAATAATTTTGGGGGTATATCCTGTTATCTTCCCCTCGGGAGAGTTATACAACATCTTTTCTGTTTTCTTTCCCCCCTTTCAATCTGAAGTTTAAAGTGTTCATCTTTTTTTCTACTACATTATTCCTTGGTAGTTAGTGTGCTTTGATAAATGAATGAGGAGTATGGAAACTTCTTCCAAGAGCTCCATTGATACATTTTATTTGTAGGTACTGTGAGGAAAGACCTTTATTATTGAGCAATGCTGGAATGGGTGCCAGACTTTGTACATACTTTCAAAAATGTTCTCCAGATGATCAGGGTGGCTCTTTATTGCGCAACACAAACAGTAGCTTGGGGCATGTGATTTCACTGGATCCTGCCGATAAATCTCCATTTCTTGGAGATTTAAAGCCTGGCTACAGTCAGTCATCATTGGAGACAAACATGTATAGAGCACCCATATTTCCTCATACAGTGCCATTAACCGACTACCTGCTCGTTCGGTCATCAAAGGGAAAGCTGTCATTAAGACGGATTGATAAAATTAATGTTGTTGGACAGCAGGTTCGTCATCAGTTAATAATGGAATTCTGTTAATTCTCTGAAAATCATTTTATTGATAAATTGAGAGAATTCTCTCCATAATTGAAGTATTATTTGACAAATAGCATTCATCTGAGCTCTAGCTTTTATTTTTCTGCTGCTATTCTCTAACTACTGGGATGATTTGACCCATGATCAAGTGTCCTCTAACTCATGACTAGTTTTTGAGTTGTCTATAGTGTAAGAGAAATAGTCTCAATGTTCTGTATATTTATGTACATAAGATGTGTATTTATGCAATAGGAGAGAGCCTTAGCATTGATGCCTCTTAATGGCTATTAACTGAGGATTATTCTCTAATCCCTGATTTATAGGGATGCTAATATATTCCTGATTTCCTAACACCCCCTCAAGTTGGAGCATAGATGTTAATCAAGCCCAACTTGTTACAAAGATAATCAACCCGAGTCCCATTTAAAGCCTTAATCAGAAGATCACCCAATTGGTCACTAGACCGCACATGCCCTGTAGAAATAAAGTTCTCCTTAATCTTATCGCGTACAAAATGACAGTCAATCTCAATGTGTTTCGTACGTTCATGAAACACAGAGTTGGAGGCTATGTGTAGAGCAACTTTATTATCACACCACAACTTCACAGGCAATGACGTGGCAAGACCAACTTTCTTCATTAACTGGTGAATCCACACAATTTCCTGTACTAATTGAGACATTGCTCTATTCTCAGCTTCTGCACTTGACTTAGAAACCACATCTTGCTTCTTACTCCTCCATGATACTAAATTTCCTCCAACAAACACACAATATCCTGTGGTGGATCTTTTGGTAGCCTTTGACCCTGCATGATCTGCATCACAAAAACATTCAATCTTATTGTGGCCATGATTCGTATAGAGTACACCAAGACCAGGTGAGCCCTTCAAATAATGTAGGACATGTTCCAAAGCTTCCCACTGAGCAACGGTTGGTGCAGTCATGAATTGACTAAGCACATTAACTAGAAAGGTCACATCAGGGCGAGTTACCTTGAGATAGTTCAATTTCCCAATTAATCTACGATATCTCTCAGGATAGGCAAACGGTTTGATCTTCTCCGG
Organism: Acacia crassicarpa; assembly: GCA_034222035.1. NCBI lineage: Eukaryota > Viridiplantae > Streptophyta > Magnoliopsida > Fabales > Fabaceae > Acacia > Acacia crassicarpa. The sequence goes on from JAWXYG010000010.1 coordinate 39,746,268, forward strand.
ATTAACTTTATTTTGTACATCCTCAGGTAGCTCATCAAACGGTGTGCGGTCATCAATGTCCAAAAAGGGATTAAGAATCATGGGAACGCTACTCGGTGCTGCTCTGAGTTTCCCGGTTTCTTTTAACAAATCAAGAACATATTTCCTCTGTGTCAAAAGGATGCCTTTCTTACTTCTCATAACTTCTATCCCAAGAAAGTATTTTAACGGACCCAAATCCTTTGTTTGGAAATGAGAATTAAGAAAAGCTTTAAGTGATGAGATTCCCAAAGCATTGCTACCCGTAATAACAATATCATCAACATATACCACTAACAAAACCATTCCAGCATCTGTCAGCTGATAAAATGGTCACACTTACTCTGACTCAGACCAAACTTCTTAATCACAGAGCTAAACCTGTCAAACCAAGCACGAGGGCTTTGCTTCAAGCCATACAAAGACTCTTGAAGGTGGCATACCTTCCCATGCTCTCCTTGAGCAACAAAACTAGGTGGTTGCTCCATGTATACTTCCTCAAGAAGATCACTATTCAAGAACGCATTCTTAACATCCAACTGATGAAGATCCCAACCATAATTGGTTGCCATAGAAATGAAGAGGCGAACAGAGGACAGTTTTGCCACAGGAGAGAAGGTTTTCGAATAGTCAACACCATAGGTTTGAGCATAACCCTTGGCAACTAGTCGAGCTGTCAAACGTTCCAAGGGGCCATCAGCTTTTGTGTTGATTGTGAACACCCACTTACATCCGATAGCTTTCTTGCCAAGAGGCAAATCAACGAGATTCCAAGTACCAGCCTTATTAAGGGCCACCATTTCGTCTTCCATCGCAGTACGCCAACCGGGATGGGTCAAGGCTTGTTGGAGACTAGTGGGAATTGTGAGAGAGTCTAAGGATGCTCTGAAGGAACATGATGGAGGAGACAAATGATTATAGGAAACAAAGGAAGAAATAGGATAGGTGCAAGTACGCTTACCTTTCTGTAAAGCAATAGGCAAGTCATCAGGAGGATCAGACACTATGTCTGATTCAGAGGTAGAAGCGGAAGGATCAGGAGTATCAAGAATATCAGGCACTGGTGTTGGTTCGGAAGTAGGAGTGGAAGGAACTGATGCTGGATTAGACATAGAAGCAGTCATCGGTGAGTCATGAACCTGGTTGACAACATTACTCGCCCGAGGGCGTTTCCGATAAATATGATAGATAGGTGGTTTAGCAGGTGCCGAGTCAGATGCTTGCACTGGTGGGAACTGAACCTTGTAGACCAAGAGATCTTCAAGACTGTCGGAAGTGTCATCGGTAGAGACAGGAGATGGGGGTGGAGTAGAGACAGGAAAAAACGAAGTCGACTCATGGAATATGACATTTGTAGACACAAGATAACGCCGAAGAGTGGGAGAATAGCACCGATATCCCTTCTGAACCCTAGAATACCCAAGGAAGACACACCGAAGAGACTTGGGATCAAGTTTGGTAACAGTGGGCCATTGTGAACAAAACAGACACAACCAAAGATTGTAGGGTCAACGGGAAACAAGGGTTTGGAAGGAAACAAGGTAGTGTATGGAGTGGCACCATTGAGGACAAGAGGGGACATACGATTAATAAGGAAGCACGCAGTAGACACGGCGTCAGCCCACAAAGGTTTAGGAACATTCATTTGAAACATGAAAGCTCAAGCGACTTCTATTAAGTGTTGGTTCTTACGTTTTGCAACACCATTTTGAGCTGGTGTGTCTGGACAAGAGGACTGATGAAGCATGCTATGCTGGAGCATATCGCTTTGAAATTGGGCAGAAAAGTATTCTTTAGCATTGTCACTCCGTAAGGTTTTGATAGACACACCAAACTGAGTTTTGATTTCAACACAGAAATTGCAAAAGTGAGAAAACAACTCAGAACGAGTTTTCATTAAATAAAGCCAGGTGGTACAAGAGAAATCATCAACGAAAGTAACAAAGTACCTAAAACTAGGCTTAGACTTGACAGGACATGGACCCCAAACGTCAGAATGGACTAAATCAAAGAGAGATGCAACTTGTTTATGAGCTCGAGGTGCCAAGTGAACACGATGATGTTTAGTAAACTGACATGACTCACATTCTAAAGAAGACAAATTATGGAATTGAGGATACATCCTCTTCAAAGAAGACAAGGACACATGACCTAAACGACAATGAATATCAAAAGGGGATGAACCATCAGAGCAAGCAACTAAATGCGGTATCTGATCCTCAAGGAAGTAATGGCCACCAAATTCATAACCCCTACCAATAACTCGCTTCGTCGTGAGATCATGAATCAAACAATGGTCAGCAAATAAAGTAATGAAACAATTTGATTGTCGAGTGAGCTTGCTAAGAGACAAAAGATTAAATGTAAGGTCAGGGACATTAAAGACCCGTTTGATAGACTGAAGATTGGCCGACAGAAAGGGAAGATTACAATCTTCCATTAGAAAACGCATTTGGTAGCATCACCTTCCGGGAATCCATCTTCCAGCAACGCCTAATCTTCCTTCAAATGTGGGAGTGCTTTCCTTCAAAAATTGGTGGGATTTGATCTTTCCAAGTTGGGAATTTCCAAATAGCCCCTTCACCATCGATGCCCTCTTCCTTCAGCATTGACGCCGTCTTCCTTCACCATCGACTCCGTCGCACCCCCCCCCCCCCCCCCGGGGGAACTCTGTCGCCCTCTCTATTCCACTTTTTCTGTTGCTTTGTTGTTTCTGTCTTGTGGCCTGTGTTCTGTAGCTAAGAGAGGGAGAGGCAATAGTTGCAGAGAGACATGGGTGGAGAGTGATGGTGTTGTGGTCTATGTTTCTCTCTCAATTTTTTACTTTATGATGGTGTTGACTGTTGATGCCGATTGAAGATAGAGATCGATGTTGGGGAGGATTTTTTTTTTTTTGGGTTCTGTCGGTCGGGCATCAAGGATAAAGAAGGAGGGATAGTAGAGCGAGAGAGGGACAACGTCGGAACGCACGATCTCCACCACCAACGGTCGGAAACTGCGATAGGATCAAAGTTTTTTTTGTTTTGTTTTTGTTTTGGTTGGTTTGCTGTCGGTGGTCGGGGTAGAGATAAAGAAGGATAGAGTTTTTATTTTTATTGTAAAAGGGTATTTTGGACATTTTAGATGTTATATTTTAATTTTAATTTTTTTAAAATTATCATCTTCCATCTCAATTTCTATGTCTACCAAATAGAACACCCTTTTAAAGTTCCCTCTCAATCTTCCTTTCCATCCCCTTCCCTCCTCTAAGTTCATTTCCTTCCTTAAATCTTCCTCATAACAAACGGGGCCTAAGGACATGGGATAAGGGAACAGACGGAGTAGGCTCAACAGTGCCAAAGCCAATAACACGAGAATAAGAACCATTGGCAATTGTGATACTAGAGGGATTGGCATAAGGCCCATACGAGGAAAACAAATAGTGGTTACTTGTTATATGATCGGTAGCACCGGAATCAATGATCCACTTCGAGGAAGAAGTAGCAAGACTAGAAGCAATATTACTTGTACCAAGAGCAACAGAATAACTAGACGTAGATTCAGCCATCAATCTTCACCCGAAAAAAAAAAAAAAAGTTGAGTTTCACAACAAGCTCTCTAAGCAAGAGACTAGCCACAAAGAATATCACCAAAGATGGCAGTAACCCAACACCAAACAGCAAACCAACAATACATGAGAGCCAAATACAGCAAAAAACAAGGCAAAGCAGCCACACCAACCACCAAACAGCAGAAACAGCAACCACCGTATGGCAAAACACGACTAAAACAGCAGGAAAAACACCAAAAATACCTCTGTCAATCCTTAACCAAAGAGACCCACACCACGAAACAGCAGGAATATGCTGAGGAAAGCAAGTCGGCGACGAAAACGCGAAGAAAACACTAAGACCTCGCCGGAAAATGGACTCACGCACCGGCTTGTGAAAAACGGGCGAAAATGTCGACGGCGCGTGATGCTCACGTGCCGATCAAAAACTGATCGGACCACCGGGGAAATGCCAATAGGAGGGAGGAGACGCTGTTGGTGTGGCGCGTGTGTCGAGGAGCCACCAAATACAGAACCCTAACATTCACTCTCTCTCTCTCTCACTGTGATGCACAGGATGCCAATCGGAGCACTACTGAACAACCATCAACCCTAAGTTCTAATCCTAAGCTCTAATACCATGTAAGAGAAATAGTCTCAATGTTCTGTATATTCATGTACATAAGATGTGTATTTATACAATAGGAGAGAGCCTTAGCATTGATGGCTCTTAATGGCTATTAACTGAGGATTATTCCCTAATCCTTGATTTATAGGGATTCTAATATATACCTGATTTCCTAACACATAGGAAGAAGGATATTCAATTCATATGTGAGTGGATCTGATGTTTTTCCCCTTTTACTCCTTGCAGGAGCCTCTTATGGAGGTATTGTCACCTGGAAGTAAGAATCTTCAGACATATATGATGAACAGGCTCCTAGTATACATGTGCCGTGAATTTCAAGCTGCAGAAAAGCGGCACTTACCTCCATACATCCGTGCCGATGAGCTGCTGTCGCAGTTTCCTTACCTATCAGAGGCTTCTTTTCGCAAGAAAATTAAGGAGTATGCTATATTACAGGTATTGGCGACTTAGATGCAAGTCATACAAAATTATATGAGCAATAAAATAATCTTAAATAAAATTTGTAGAAGGTATCAGAATATAATCACACCAATGATTTCTGCCCTTCCTTTCCCGTCACGTTTTTTCTTTTTACCAGTGTTCCTCATTCAATCTAACTTATTGCAGAAGGGAACAAATGGACTGTCGATTCTGGTTAAGAAGCGAAATTTTCGCATGTGGTCAGAGGATGAATTGAGAAAAATGGTGACGCCAGAGCTTGTAAGTTATACCATATGCAAATTAGTTTTTTGGTTGATGAAGAAAATCATATCTCAGCTAAAACACTTGGGGTCATTAGTGAAGACATCATATGTTAAGACTGGGTAGAACTTTGGACTCTATCGATAAAACCTATTCAGTAGGTGCCTGATTTTTATGTTTTTCTTTCATGGTAAAAATGAATACTAATTATTCTCTAGTTACGGGCATGCCTGTTCCTTGCTGCATAATATCTTTTTTATGATTTTATTACTTCAGTTATTTGGTCTCACACTCTAATTAGAAGTTTCTCATATAGTAGCCATTATTGATTATTCTTAGATTGTGTTTTTTATTTCCTTTGAAATGTGTTAAATGGAGCATTATTAAATTTCTGCCATTAATTGGTGTATAATGATGAAAATATATTTGTCCTTTTGATTTGATATCTTCCATTTTCTATCTGTTCTGATTTCTATCTAGGTTTGTGCTTATGAAAGCATGCAAGCTGGTCTCTACCGTCTAAAACATTTAGGAATTACTGAAACTCATCCTACTAATATATCTTCTGCTATGAGCCGCCTTCCTGATGAAGCAATTGCACTGGCGGCTGCATCTCACATTGAGAGGGAGCTGCAAATCACTCCATGGAACCTGAGTAGCAATTTCGTTGCCTGCACCAGCCAGGTGATTAATGTTCAGTCTAGTTTTGCGATAATTTATTGTGATCTTTAAAGTATTCTGCTTACTTCAATTTTGTCCCTTTTCCCATTGCGAAGAAGACAAGATGATAAGGGAAGTTTTTAACAAAATAAAATTGGTCGCTACGGATGAAATGTTTGTTATAGAATAATTTTATTGCTGGTTGTCCTGGTAACATGTATATATAACGTCATCCACTGAGTTTGAGACCGTATGTCATAGCAATTTTTGTTCATGGCTATATTTTTGTCTATTTTATAGCGAATGGGATTATCTTGTTGATATGCCTGAATAATGAATACTTTAAAGGTGGTATGGTATTTGACTCTGGTTTTTATGTCGAGACCCTAAGGATTGCTGGAGTACCTCTATTGTATGCATTAAAAATTCATTCACTCATTTCAAGACATTTCTGAAATGTATTTCTGTGGGCAGAAGTAGTTGGTTGTACAGTACTTACGATGATTTGGAAGAAATTTTTCTGAAGATGAATTTTTACAATTGATATCTATTTGTTTGTCACTGAAGAATATTTTTGGGCTGTAATCAAGAAGTTCTTTATTTTTCACGTTCTGGCAGGGGAAGGAAAATATTGAGCGAATGGAAATTACTGGTGTTGGTGATCCATCTGGGCGTGGTTTGGGTTTCAGCTATGCCCGGGCTATTCCAAAGGCACCATTGTCAAGCACAGTGGTGAAGAAGAAAGCAGCCGCTGCCCGGACTGGTTCCACTGTTACTGGAACAGATGCTGATTTACGCAGATTGAGCATGGAGGCCGCACGAGAGGTCTGTGTCAACTTTTTTGTATAGTTTTGTGCTTGAGTTTGTCTATGACCTAAATATCTTGACCTATTTGGTAAGGATTTCCTTTAGCTTATGTGCCCTTCATTTTTCTTACTAATTTTAGATGTTCAACTTCTATTCTGCAACATTTTCCCTCTTACTTTTTTTTTTCCCCGTTGTTAGATTTTTTTTATTAGATTGGGTGTGTGTTTTAGAGTCTTGGAAGCCTTGTGTCAGAATTCTCATTTTTATGCTTGGGCTTCTTGAATCTTGAAGGTCTCATGTCCATTGTTTTTCTTTCCTTTATTTTTTTAAATGATGATCCCATATCTTGTGGCCTTTAGGGTGTGTTTGGTTTGAAGAGAGGGGAGAGAAGGGAAAATGATTCCCTGCGCTCATTTGGTTTAAAATTTTGGAGGGGAGGGGAGTCAAAATCTTAAACCACCTTTCCCCTCCCCTCTTAAACTAAAAAAAATATTTTTCCCCCTCCCCTCCCCTCCTCTCTAACAAACCAAACAAGGTAACATACCCTCCCCTCCCTTCAAACCAAACACACCCTTAGGCTATGATGCTGTGCTAACTTTTTGCTTGTTCATATCACGAAAGGGCTTAAGTTGTTCAGTTGGGGTTGCCACAAGCTTATATTTCCTTATCTTTATTAGTTTTAGACATGGGATCTCTCCAACATTGCGATTTTAATTAGAAAATAAAATAGGAAGCTTTTGCTTCTGCATGTGTTCATATGGATGCTAGAACATGGTAAATATTAAGAGAGAGATTTTGTTCTCTTGGTGGTGGTGGACTCTAATTGTGCTTGTTGATATTGTTGTAATTAAAAGTGAGATGAGTATGATATATGTAGACAATTTGAGAGAAAAATATTATTCTGAATCTATGAATAGAAGAGAGTACATATGAGCTTTTATAAGGTAAACGGCTAACCCTTGAATATAACTTAATCTAATCAAATAAAAATAATTAAGCTATGATATCCCAAGATAAAATATATCTATATTTAATCTTAAGATATAATAAATATCAAACTTAATAATAAAATGATATCTAATCTAAATAATCCATAATAAATGCATAATATTATCACAATATCTATTAATGAACTGACTTACTTGGTACATGTTTGGCAAAAAAGCTTAGATATGCATATCTATTAATGAACTGACTTACTTGGTACATGTTTGGCAAGAAGCTTTGATATGCATATCTGGAAAGACGAACTGACACATGAATTTCATAATTGCTGTAAGATAAAGTTCTTCATTAATTTGGTTACCTACAGAGGAAAGATATTCAATTTTTTCTAGTATGTTTCCCTTTGGTGAAGATGTTACACCAGTTGCTTTTTTTTTCCCCTGCATAAGTATCCAAGTGTCTTGAGAAGCAAATTCTTGCCTTGCACTCATACACAGCTAAATGTAGGGGGGAAAAACATATGCATCAATGGCTTCTCATCTGTCCAAAGTTTGCTTCTGATCCATAGACCATGATGAAATTGTTTTTCCTCTATTTGATATGTAATCTCTAGTATGCACTTATTTTCAGGTTCTTCTTAAGTTCAATGTTCCTGAGGAAGTCATTGCAAAACAAACTCGGTGGCATCGGATTGCTATGATACGCAAACTTTCAAGTGAACAAGCAGCATCTGGAGTTAAGGTTGACCCAACAACTATCAGCAAATATGCTCGTGGCCAGCGAATGTCCTTTCTTCAATTACAGCAGCAGACCAGGGAGAAGTGCCAGGAGATTTGGGATCGACAAGTTCAAAGTCTTTCAGCTGTGAATGGTGATGAAAATGAGAGTGATTCTGAAGGAAACAGTGATCTAGATTCTTTTGCTGGGGATCTAGAAAATTTACTTGATGCTGAGGAGTGTGAAGAGGGAGAAGAGGGTACCAATGACTTTAAACGTGACAAGGCTGATGGTGTCAAGGGTCTTAAAATGAGAAGACGTCCAACCGTAGCCCAGGCAGAGGAGGAAATAGAAGATGAAGCTGCCGAGGCTGCTGAACTCTGCAGATTACTCATGGATGGTGAGATTTCAAACTGATCAATATTGTAAAACTTTCTGATGTGATTTGAAGTGTAGCAACAAATGATTTTTAGGGCCACTGATATGATTTTCTGAAGTTTGTACTATTAATCTCTAGTTCTTAACTTAGTCAATGATGGTACTTTTATAAATTTTCATGTATTGTTGACCATTCTGTTTTATCCAGATGAAGAAGACGAGAGGAAGAAAAAGAAAAAGACTAAATTTATTGTGGAGGAAGCAGGAGTAATTCCAAAACTACAGCCAAAACTTGTCTTTGACAGTACCGATCAGGTGAAGCAAATAACTAGTTATGTGCAATTAGATGGAGCCAATATATTGAAAGAAAATACAGTTACAAATCTCAGGGAGGTAGAAAACTTTATCTTAACTAAACTGTTCAGTTTCACATTTCTTGTTTAGCTTACTCATTTTATAGTTCGCTTGTAGTTTTGATGCCAGAAAGTCTAAAAAAAAAAGCCTTTTTTGTTAGCCAAAAAGTTGTTTTGACCAATGAGATTTTACTCTTATTTAGGTTTTTTTTTTTTTTTGGTGGTCAGGAGGATCGCGTTTCTGCTAAAAAAAGCAAATTGTTGAAGGTCAATAAAACTAAGATGACTGACCTTTCACCTATCAGCGTGGGAAATAAGAAAATAAAGTTAAATATTGGGGAACCGCCCAAGGTAAGCCATTTGTACTACATACAAGTATGACAACACATTTTTTATTATAAAACTAGAGTACTATCACTGAAGAGAGAAACAATTTCATTCATGCATGATGCTTGTCTTGCCATTTTCATTGGATGAATCCTCTTTGTTTTCATTGGATAGTCCTTTGTTGATTATACATTGATTCTATTTATTATCCACATATGAATTCAACTTTGTTTCTTTTTTAATCTGTCTCACATCTCTCTTCTTTCTTGATATTTAAACCTGAAGCGCATTTGTATTGATTATATTTAGTACTTCTGTCCAAACAAAAAATCCTTTAGCTTTGAATACGATATTTAAAGGAAGACTGAGCTAGTATGATAGGATTAATGGGATTAATAGGGATATGGATAATCTTTCAATGCCGCTGCCTATGTTGGTTTATTCAAGGCGTAAAAAGATGAAGAAGTAGGATAAGGACAATCTGTTATGTTGTCAGTTATTGTAGCAGTTAGGTTGTTTATTAGGATCAGTTATGTTGTCAGTTTATATTGGCAGTTAGGAGTAGTTGGCTTATCAGATAAGTCTTATAGGAAGTTAGTACGTAGGTTATGTTTTCTATATAAACTCCTGTAATATGTTTTGTGGTTTCATGAATGAAGAAGTATTCAGAAGTATTGTGTTGGTCTAGAATTAGATTCTGATTCTAGAATTGTTCCCTTTATCTTTTTATCCTTATATTCTTAAATTCCCTGGTTCTATCATCTTGGTATCAGAGCAGAAGATCTTAGGCCTGTAAGGAACAATGGTGAATACTAGAAATTCCTCATATGAGGATAATCCTTCACATCAACCCACCCAAGATCCAGAAATCCATACCACATCCAATCCTCTTATTGAACCCACCGCAATTCTGATGCAAACCCATTCCCAAACACCACCAGAAATTAGAAACCCACAACTGACAGCCATTATGGCGCAACTCGAACAAATGAATGCCGAAATCAACAATTTGAGGAAGCAGAAGGCAACTTTAATTGCTCAAGGAGAATCCAGCCAAGTAAACAGAGATACTTACCATGAGATTGACGATGGTGAAGATTCTTTTTGGCCCAGAAGTAATTCCAGACGACCTTATTCAAAAATCGAATTTCCAAAATATGAGGGAGGAGACCCAAGAGGATGGATATTAAGGGCAGAAAAATACTTTAGATGCTATCAGACACCTGAGGACTTAAAGGTGGATATTGCTGCGATCAATCTTGAAGGAGATGCGTTAGATACGTTCACGTGGGTATCCTCTGGAAGAACCGTGCAATATTGGGAAGAATTAGTGCAAATATTTCAGGAACAATTTGGACCCGCTGAATTTCAGAATCCAGATGCCCATTTATGTGCTATAAAGCAGTTATACTCGGTGACTGAGTATAAACAGGAATTTGTTCGAAGACAGGCACAAGTGAAAGGGTGGCCGGAACATTGTTTACTAGGGGTTTTCATCAACGGACTCAAAGAAGAATTACAAGCGGATGTCAAGATTCATAAGCCTCGCACTGTGTATAAGGCCGTAAGCCTTGCCTTAGAATTTGAATCCAAATTAAAATCCCAAAACCCTCAGAGATATTATTCTCGGCCCACTAATCCACGTGGCGCAGAATATCCCAACCGAGATTACAAATCCCACCCACGTAATCCAGTCGGTTATGGAAGTCCCTCAAATTCAGGGATTGTTGCACCGAATAATCTCGTCGGTGCTATCAATCAGGAGGCGTCAACATCGTTTAATCAGCAGAATTCAAATTTTGGAAATTCAAACATTCCAAAATTAATGCAGTCAGCCAACACACGCACTTATCCGTCAATATCGTAGGGTCCGCGGCTTTCAGAAACAGAAAAGCAACACCGAAGGGATAAAGGACTCTGTTTTCGTTGTGCAGAGAAATTCACTCCGGGACATCGTTGTGCCACGTCTACTTTACGCATTATGGATGTCACGGATGACAAGGAGGAGTCAACGGAAAATCAGGAAGAGGAGTTACAGTCTGAAGAAAATTTCGCAGAGATCTCGTTGCACGCTATTCTCGGCAATTCCACAGCGACAACCCTGAAAGTGCGTGGAACTGTGAAGAACAAGTCCCTCCTTATCCTGATTGATTGTGGGTCTACACATAATTTCATTGACAATAAAATAGTGGAAGAACTCAATTTGCCGCTTCATCCCCTTCCATCTTTTGGTGTCCAAGTGGGTGACAATCGAATGATTCCTTGCAAATTTGTTTGTAAACAACTAGAGGTCAGCATACAAGAAGTGACCATTCAGGAAGATTTTTTCCCATTTAACTTGGGAACAGTTGACTTGGAATTAGGCATCAAATGGTTGGCATCTCTGAATACAGTGGAGGCGAATTGGAATGAATTATTCATGATTTTTTGGTATAAGGGAAAACGTTACAAGTTTCAAGGAGTTCCACAGAAAGTGACCTCAGCTTCTCTTAGAAGTTATGTATGCGACCAAATGATCCAACAGTTTGACTCCTTGGAAAACTTGCTGCACATTTATTCCTCGGTGTTTCAAGAACCTCAATCCCTACCTCCATTCAGGGAACATACTCACGCAATTCCTCTCTTACCCACAGCTGTACCACCAAATATACGTCCTTATAGGTATCCCTATGCACAAAAGGACGAGATTGAGAGGCAAGTCGCTGACCTGCTACAGAAAGGTTTCATACAGCCAAGTGTCAGCCCATTTGCTAGCCCAGTTCTGTTAGTAGCAAAGAAGGACTCTACTTGGAGGTTCTGTGTGGATTATAGAGAACTCAACAAACTTACCATCCCAGATAAATATCCAATTCCCACCATTGACGAATTGATTGATGAACTCCATGGCGCCACAATTTTTTCAAAGATCGATCTCCGTTCTGGGTATCACCAGATCAGAGTTCTTCCTTCTGATGTCCATAAGACTGCCTTTCGCACCCATTCAGGACATTATGAGTTTGTGGTCATGCCATTTGGCCTCACCAATGCTCCAGCAACATTTCAAGCCACTATGAATGATTTATTCAGACCCTTTTTAAGAAAATTCATCCTCGTCTTCTTTGATGACATTCTAGTATACAGTAAAAGTTTCGAAGATCACATGAAGCATTTGCACATTATTTTTCAACTTTTACAGCAGCATGAATTTTTCGCAAACCCAAAGAAGTGTGACTTTTTCCAACAAGACGTTGCTTTTTTGGGACACAAAATTTCTGCTCAAGGTGTGGCTGTTGATATGGATAAGGTGGCAGCAATTACAGATTGGCCACTTCCCAACAATATTTCTGAACTACGAGGATTCTTGGGACTAACTGGGTATTACCGAAGATTTGTGCAACACTATGGCCAAATAGCCAAGCCTCTCGTGGATATGACTAAAAAAGATGCTTTTCAATGGAACACTGAATCCCTATCAGCTTTTGCTCAACTCAAGGAGGCACTTACCAAAGTCCCTGTCTTACACTTACCAGATTTCACTAGGCCTTTTATTGTTGAGTGTGATGCCTCTTCAACAGGGATTGGCGCAATATTGCAACAAGACGGTCACCCAATTGCATATTACAGCAAGGGCCTCTCATCCTTCCACCAGCAAAAATCAGTTTATGACAGGGAACTATATGCCTTGGTGATGGCATTAACAAAATGGAAACATTACCTCCTTGGACGTCAATTTTTGGTTCAAACAGACCATTTAAGTCTGCGGTACCTCTTGCAACAGCGGGTTACAACACCCACACAGCAGCGCCTATTGTTCAAGCTTCTACCCTTTGACTTTCACATCAGCTACAAGCCTGGAAATACTAACCAAGGAGCTGATGCCTTGTCCCGTTTTCCTCACTCTGGTGAATTTTTTCAATTGACAATCCCTCACGCCTCTGATTTTGATGACCTGCCAGAATTATTGCAACAGGATCACTTTACCAATCAGATAGTGCAGACCCTCCAAACTGATCCCCTCTCAATCCCTCACTATTCTTTGGTATCTGGAAGGCTTTACTATAAGTCTAAATTGGTCATTCCAGCCAAATCACCATTGACTACCAAATTAATTTCAGAGGCCCACACTTCTCTGGTCGGTGGCCATGGGGGAGTTCGCAAAACGCTTAAGAGGTTGCAGCAACACTTTTTCTGGCGAAATATGAAAGATGAGGTGACTGATTTTGTTCAGAAATGTATCACATGTCAGCGAAGCAAATATGTACCTCAACCAAGTGCAGGCCTTTTACAGCCCATTCCTATTCCTCAACATATTTGGGAGGATATTTCTCTTGACTTCATCACTGGTCTACCCAAATCCAATGGCTTTGATGTCATTTTTGTTGTTGTGGACAGATTCAGCAAGTATGCTCACTTTATAAGTCTTTTTCATCCCTTTTCTGCTAAATCTGTTGCTGCCTTGTTCTGTAAAGAAATTATCCGTCTACACGGGGTTCCTAAATCCATCATATCGGATCGAGATACCATTTTCCTAAGCTCCTTTTGGCAGGAATTGTTCAAATTATCTGGCACGAAACTCAAATTGAGTACCTCCTATCATCCACAAACAGATGGACAAACAGAAGTGGTTAATAGATGCTTAGAAACCTATCTTCGCTGTTTTTGTCAGGATCATCAAAAACGCTGGTATCACTATCTCCATTGGGCTGAATTCTCTTATAACTCTGGTTATCATACATCTACAGGATATACGCCTTTTAAAATTGTTTATGGAAAGGACCCTCCAACAATCTTGCCTTATACCCAAGGATCAACACCCATTGCAGAATTGGAGGAATTTTTTAGTGAAAGGGATGCTGTTTTGAATTTAATCAAGGACAATCTTGTGGATGCACAGAATCACATGAAGATTCAAGCAGATCATCATAGGCGACAAGTAGAATTTCAACCCGGAGACTTGGTTTTCCTGAAAATCCAACCCTACCGCCAGCATTCCCTATCAGCTAAAAAATTTACTAAGTTATCAGCACGTTACTTTGGTCCTTATTCTATCATACGACGTGTTGGCACTGTAGCATATGAACTTCAACTTCCTCTAGGCACACGAGTCCATCCAATCTTCCATGTTTCATTGCTAAAAGCAGCCCACGGTTGTGATGTCCCAACTTCAAATCATCCACTCCCAATCAATGATAATTGGGAATTTAGTTTTCAACCCGACAAGGTGCTGTCTTCACGTATTTCTACCATAGCTGGAGTGCCGACCATTGATCTCCTTATACAATGGCGTGATCGACCTCAAGAGGAGGCAAGTTGGGAGGATTATGATCAGTTTGCTGCTCAATTTCCTCAATTCAGCCTTGAGGACAAGGCTGTTTTTCTAGGGGAGGGAATTGATAGGATTAATGGGATTAATAGGGATATGGATAATCTTTCAATGCCGCTGCCTATGTTGGTTTATTCAAGGCGTAAAAAGATGAAGAAGTAGGATAAGGACAATCTGTTATGTTGTCAGTTATTGTAGCAGTTAGGTTGTTTATTAGGATCAGTTATGTTGTCAGTTTATATTGGCAGTTAGGAGTAGTTGGCTTATCAGATAAGTCTTATAGGAAGTTAGTACGTAGGTTACGTTTTCTATATAAACTCCTGTAATATGTTTTGTGGTTTCATGAATGAAGAAGTATTCAGAAGTATTGTGTTGGTCTAGAATTAGATTCTGATTCTAGAATTGTTCCCTTTATCTTTTTATCCTTATATTCTTAAATTCCCTGGTTCTATCATAGTACAAGATGAGCAAGTCTTTCAGTTAGTCAGGGCTTTACCTATAGTTCATTTTTATCTGGAGACTTAATCTGCTTTAAAAAGTAAGAATTTGATTCAGATGGTTAGCTGTGTTTTTGTGCTTCTATGAATTCGGTTTTGGAGTCATCTTAGAGTCTTTAATAAAGTTTATCACTCTCACTTGTCACAATTCATAAAAAACTTGCAAGCAGGTGCGTAACTTATTTTTTTTCACTTGCATTCTTTTTTCCTGGGGCCTCGTCGACAGATTTTTATGGCATAATCATGAATATACAAAACCATTAGAACGTTGTACTATTTATAAGCTATAAGCAACGTGGCTTATTTGTAAACTCTGTCATGCATGGGACTTATATCTAGCTAGTTACAATTTTCGGTAAACATGTTAAGAAATATGAACCTTCAAGGTTTAGTAAACTAGTGACTGGACATGCATATATAGTTTCTCGATATAATATTTATTTGTTGCATTTTTACAATCAGTTTACTTTGAATTCTTCTTGCTGAAGCATCATGAATTTATGTCTGGAAAATCAGGTATTCAAGGAGAAAAAGCCATCAAGAGAAAGTTTTGTTTGTGGAGCATGTGGCCAGGTGTGTATATTCTTGAGCTGGTTAAAGCCTCTTTCAGGCTTTTTGATGTTTTAGGATGTGTAATTTTTTTCCCCCATATGAACCAGCTTGGGCACATGAGAACAAACAAGAACTGCCCAAAATACGGTGAAGATCCAGAAGCACAGCCGGAATCTGCAGACATGGAAAAAATGGGTGGAAAATCAAGCTTGTTAGATCCTTCTGGTCAGTCCCAGCATAAAGCCGTTTCCAAGAAGCTTGTTTCAAAAAGCTCATCAAAAATTGCTCTGGTTGAAGCTTCCGAGGGAGAAAAAACTAACGTGAAGGCGAAAGTTGTTCCGGTGAAGTTCAAATGCAGCTCCACTGAAAAACCTGTTATTGAAGCCACACAGAGCTCTGATAAGCCAGTCACTTCTGACTCAGAAACTGCCAAGTCTGCTAAGATTAGTAGAATCGTAATTCCCAACAAAGTGAAGTCAGATGATATGCAGGCTGAGTCTCGTAAGCATGCCATTGCGATACGCCCTCCAACTGCTCCAAGTAGAAGTCAAGTTGGTTCTCATAAGCCGTCAATTAAAATCCGACCACCTGCAGAAACGGATAGGGAGCAGCCTCAAAAGAAAATTATTATAAAGCGCACAAAGGATGTTATTGATCTGGACCAGTTCAGTCCCAGTGGAAGCATGGGATTTGAGCACAGAAAAACGAAAAGAATCGTTGAATTGTCAGGCATTGACAAGCACAGAAGACAGGAGGCCATGTATAGTCCTGAAGCCGCCCTGGTAAGGCCGAAAGGTAGAGAGGATAGAAGGTGGTGGGATGAGCAAGGGAAAAGGAGAAAAGAAGAAAGACTCCGAGAAGAACATGAGGAAGAAATGAGGATGCTAAAAGAACAAGAACAGGTGAGGATGCTAAAAGAGCAACGTCAAATGAGGATGCTAAAAGGGCAAGAAAGGATAGCTGAGTTAAGAAGATTCGAAGAAACTATTAGGATGGATCGAGAGGAGGAAGAACGGCAGAAAGCAAAGAAGAAGAAGAAGAAGAAGGCTGAGTTTAGAGATGAGTATATAGATGACCACACAAGAAGATTTAACAATAGAGGGTTAGAAAGAGAACGGAGTGGAAAAAGAAGATCTGTCGTTGAGTTGGGAAGCTATGCAGCCGAATATACGCCACCACCTAAACGGCGCAGAGGCGGAGGGGGAGAGGTACATTTCTATACTTCAAAAGTTCAAAAATCTGCAAACTTTTCAAGGTTTAACAACTTTTCATGTGAAAATTGTAAACCACATTCCCATCATGTGTGTGTCGATTCCTGGATTACTATAGCATGGTTGTGGCAGATACCTTAGCACTTAGTTCTTGTTCTTCAAAGGCCTTGTAGCTTGATGTCTGTTACTTTTACTGTTCCTGTAGGTTGGTTTGGCAAATATTTTGGAACGCATTCTTGAGGCGCTCAAAGATCGGTACGACCTGTCATTCCTTTTCTTAAAACCTGTGTCCAAGAAAGAAGCTCCCGACTACCTGGACATTATAGAGAGGCCTATGGATATTTCAACAATCAGGGATAGGGTGAGGAATATGGAGTACAAAAGCCGGGAAGATTTCCGACACGATGTGTGGCAGATTGCATATAATGCCCACAAATATAACGATGGGAGAAACCCAGGAATTCCTCCTCTTGCTGATCAGCTTTTAGAGCTTTGTGATTATTTGTTGAATGAGAATGATGATAGACTAACTGAAGCCGAAGCTGGTATTGAAACTAGGGACTTCTAGGATATTCTTCATGTTTAGATCACATCTTTGGGTAGTAGTGATGTGTTTCAGCTTATATTTTTAGATCATGTAAAGTGTAGAAGGAAATTTTTATTTTTATTTTTCAAAAAAAAAAAAAGAAAGTATTTTGTACGTTTTTTTTGCAGTTACAGAGGGATTAATCTTGTATAGAAGCAAAAAGGCGGGATTGTATCATCATGTAATTTTCTATTGTATCTGAGAAAGCAAAAAATGCAGCCGTTTATTAACATGAGAATTTCATTATCCTAATCAACTTAGTTCAGCATTATATACAGTGTTCATTAAGTAAAAAATGATTTGAGAATGAATTCGTTGAGCAAAAGACTTGATTTTTTTAATGACAGAAAAATACAATGTGAACTTTAAATCCTTGTTGATAAGAAGAGTAATGAGAATAACAGAAATGAAAAAGTAAGTGACAACTCGTTTTATTGTAAAATCACTCATTTAACATTTTTAAGTTCAAGTAGAGTTCCCTTTGTAAACATCTTTAACTATAGGGACCTGAGAGAAATCATAGAACATAAAGAATAATTTTTCTGAATTTTAAATGCAAGTCCTGTTGATGAAAACTAATAAAATGTAATGTACCGAAATGGTATATAGCATTTGTGCTAGATTGATTTCTGTCAAATATAAGTTTGTGTCTTGCTAGATAAAATGAAATAGATTACACGACATTTTTTTGTTTTTAATTTTGTTGATGTTGACTGTTTTGTACTTCCTTTGGTTCTTAGTATAAGGCACCAACTAGTAAGTGTATTTGGTCATTTTTACGAGACACTTACTTGCTTGTTTCCAAGGAGCATTAATTATCTTTTTCCATGTATGCCCATAATTAATAAAGATAGTGGATGAGAGTAATAATTAATATGATATTAGATTTTAGTGCAATTAGTAGGGGTAATATTGGAAATTACGGAATTCTAGGACAATTTTATTAACTTCAACTGTTTTTCTTAATTTGTGAGAATTGTCAGTTGGTGCCTTATAATAAGGACCAAAGAGAGTATGTAATACCCCGGATTTTAATGATAATAATAATAATAATAGAAATAGAAATGATAATGATAGATTAAAATAATACTAATAAAATAATAAAGATTAATAAGGTTGTATTGTGTCTGTGGTAATCATATTATTTTATAAATAGTATTATTAGATTGGTTAAGATTAGATCCTAGATTCTAGGAGCTAGTTATATCAGATTATAATTTTAATCTTTTTGAATTCATTATCGATTCAAAATATATATAATAATTAAAAGGTCCAGCCCATAGCCAAAACCCTAGATTTAATTATAAATACCAGGTCTGGCCGCTTAAACCTAGAAAAACACCCGATACTTTTCTCCGCTCGTTCTTCTAGGAGGTTAGCAAACACGAAGACCAGGTAATCCTAATCTCATGAGTATTAGACATAGAGATATATATAGATATATGTATGGAACTGTTCTGTCTTGGGTTACGTGCTTCAGTTTCACATTTAACATTGAATCAAATCTTCCATTGCGTTCTTGTGTCCTTTGTGAATGAAAAACAATTTCTGCGCCTCGAACAACGTGCTTCATTGTTGTATATTTTCGATTGCATCCAAGCTTTCTTTCCTGTGCGTTTTTTTTTATTATTCTATTGGAGTGGTATTGCCTTGTCTCGGTCCTCGTGCTTGAATGGAACATATATACGTTTTGCTCCAATTGTTCCTGAACCCAAATTGTGAACGTCTTGTCTCTTCTTGATGAATTTAAAACCATAGCTTCACCTCGACCTTCGTGCGTGGGTACAGATGAATATGGATGAAGTTTCCCCTGTGCGTCATTTTTCTTTTGTGAATAAATATAATTGATTCGTGGGGTCCACTCTTTTTTTTTTATCTACTTATTATTTAATTTTTCTTTTTTCTATATAATATCTCTTACACAATAAGATAAGATATGAACAGATTCTAAGTCAAGATGCCATTATATCTTATATTTAATTAAAATGATAGAGAAAAAAAAATATAAAAGATAATTAAATAATAGAAATAATTTGGGAATTTTATTTTGTGCGTGTTAAAACAATTTAACAGTGGGAGGATAGCTTTGGGATGGTACCTCCCAAAGTGATAAACACAACTTTTGGGCTTTATGGCACTGATGTGAAAATGATAGTATCCGTTCTTCCCAAAGTGGTGTCTGGCAGGTTTTCGGGACACTAGTAGCAACTTTGGGAAGAGGTGTGCACACTAGGAAGATATGATTATATGTTTATGGCCAATTGATGATTGTGACTGGCATGTTTCCGGGTCACAGGGTAGACTGGCAGGTTTCCGGGTCTACCATGATTCTCTTCTCACTAAACTAAATGGACTGGCAGGTTTCCGGGTCCAAATAAAATTTAATAAAAATTAATGAACGACATTTGATATGAAACTAATATTTTAGATTATATATATATAAATATATATATTTTTCTTTTTATAGCATGTGAATATTTTATTTATCATTATATTATTATTTTTGTTATTTTTGTATTATCTTTTGTTCTGTCCTAAGAACACAAAGATTGGACTTGACCAGGTTGTCAAGCCTAGAGCCTACGTACCCTTTGAAGGGATCAAAGTCCACGTAGTTCGCAGTAAACTTGGAGGCGTGAAGCCAGGGGAGTGGGGTGTGTGCTCTGTGTAACAGAAGGTAAATAGAGCATGAGATAGAACGTGTGCACCTGTTTAGGGTTTCCTTGTATTTATAGAGGAGTCTGGTGCGCGTATCTCTGCCCTAATGAGCAATATCTGGGATTGAGCCGTTAGGGGCTGGTTTATTGGTGCCATGATTGTAGGAGATCCCCTATTAATGAGATCCCCCATTAGTGGGATCTCGTATTGTTTCCTATTAAAGCGCAGGTTCTGTCCCTAGCGTGGTTGGGCCGAGGTCCGGACCTGGGCCTATTGGGCCGGTCCGTAACATCTTTATTTATTAGGATTATCAGCTTTTGTTGATATATGTGTTCATGGGCTGCGACGATCCTTCGGGGGAGCAGATTTTCATTGAAACAGGTCTCAAAGCTGAGGCTGGAGCTAGCAGTGAGAAGTGAGGAAGAATAATGAATAATTCTAGCTAGTTTTATTTTATCTTTTTTTTATGCTTTGAATAAAATACTTTTATTTAAGTTTGGATTTATCTTAATGTAATAAGACAGCCTTGCACTTGTCCCAGTACAAGTGCGGCGGTAACACTCCCCAAGGTTATTTATTTCGAATTTCATTAATTTATTTATAAAAATTATTTAAATTTTTGTTATTATAGCTGTTAAAAATTGGGGGTGTTACAGAGTATTTTAAAAAATATATAACTATTTTTAAAATAAAATCTCTTTCAATTTTTTCACATAACAAAATTTCTCTATATTTTTTCTGCCCAAAAAAAATCTCCCTATATAAACATTAGGAGTAATGAGATCATTTTGTCACAAGTTAATTTTATTTCGTAGTATTTTTTTTCCACAATTATTTGGGCCTGAATGGTAAATAAGTAGTGGTAGTTACTAGTTACTGTGATTGACTGATTGTGGTCCCTTTGCTGAAATTATCTCTTTCATATATCCAAGTAACGAGGTAAAAAATGCCCATAAATGAAATCTCTGTTGCCAAGCGAAATAACCAAATTTCCATTTGTAACCAAAACAAAACGAATCTAAACAAAAAATCCCAATGACTTCTAAATTAAATTCAATGGCTCAGAAAAAAAAAAAAAATCTGGCTTTAATGTTAATAATTTGACGCCGCTATCTAGTTTGCTTCGAATTCTAAACTGGTGGCCCTCTTACTCGATCGTCTTCTTCAACTTTTTGAAATTTCAAATTGTATTCGTTCTTCCCCAACAGCTACATATTCTTTTGAATTAAAGAAGGAAACTGGACATTGCACGGGAGGTGGGCTTGTCGTGTTCAAATCAAATTGAAACTTGAGCTCCAGTTTCTCAGCTCCATTATCGTTCTAGACTCATGTGATTTTAGTGCACGAAACATGTCACTTCTCAGCAGATTCTTTTACAGGAGACCCCCTGATGGTTTGCTGGAATTTGTCGATAGAGTATACGGTAAATACCGGAACCCTTTATTTCAATTTTTTCTTTTTTTCGTTTCTAAAGTTTCTGCATTTCTTAGAAGTTATGAGATTTCTTGGATACATCTGTGATATGCAGTTTTCGATTCCTGCTTTTCCACTGAGGCATTGCCTGATGGAATGTACCAAATATATTTACATGAAATCATCACCGAGTTACATGAAGAGTTTCCGGACTCTTCCTTCTTCGCTTTCAATTTTCGAGAAGGGGAGAAACGTAGTCAATTTGCTGAAATTCTTTGTGAATACGATGTTACTGTCATGGATTATCCGCGACAGTATGAGGGTTGCCCTATTCTTCCAGTGTCTTTGGTTCAACATTTTCTTCGTGTTTGTGAGAGTTGGCTTTCACTTGGGAATCACCAAAATGTTATCCTTCTCCACTGTGAGAGAGGAGGTTGGCCTCTCTTGGGGTTTCTTTTAGCTAGCTTTCTAATTTATAGGAGACTACACAGTGGTGAAAGGAAGACACTGGAAATGGTGCATAGAGAGGCACCCAAAGGTTTTTTACAGCTATTTTCGCCTTTGAACCCCTTGCCATCTCAACTTCGTTATGTTCAGTATGTAGCAAGAAGGAACATAGCTCCTGAGTGGCCGCCGCCTGAGAGAGCACTTTCTCTAGATTGTCTCATTCTCAGAGCCATTCCTAGTTTTGATTCCCAGAATGGATGCAGACCCATGATCCGCATTTTTGGTAGAAATTTTCTCAGCAAGGGTGGGCTTTCTACTCAGATGCTCTACTCCATGAACAAGAAAAAGAAAACCTTAAGGCACTACCGTCAGGTGTGTCTTTTTCTGATCCCCATATTGTGCTATGCTTAATTTGCTGCATTAATTTCTACTCTATTAACTGCAGCTAGAATTTATTTCTCTTATATCAGGCAGACTGTGGTGTGATCAAGATTGACATACAATGTTTAGTACAAGGAGATGTGGTATTGGAGTGTGTCCATTTGGACTTGGATCCAGAAAGGGAAGTAATGATGTTCCGCATAATGTTCAACACGGCATTTATTCGATCCAACATATTGATGCTGAATACTGAAAACCTGGACATTCTCTGGGACTCAAAGGAGCGGTACCCAAAAGGCTTCCGAGCTGAGGTGAGTACTTATCTATTTAGCATTGTGTGAAAAGTCTAAATATTGAACACACATGGTTATATTTTTCTTCCCAGTAAAATGGTTTTGATGTCTAATGATGCAAAATCTTGAATTTTAGGTCTTGTTTGGGGATGTTGAAAGCATATCTCCTCCAAAAGCCCCAACAACTGTGTTAAATGGCGAGGAGAAAGGTGGATTGCCCATTGAAGCCTTTTCAAGGGTTCAAGAACTTTTTAGCGGTGCAGAGTGGCTTGACAACGGTGAAGATGCTGCAGTCTGGTTGCTTAAACAACTTTCTGTGTTAAGTGATGTCAAAGAGCTTTCACGGTTGCAAGGTAAAGCAAGTTGGTTCTCATCACCTGCTGACTCTGAAGATGAAAATAACGAGTCAAGCACTGCGGATAGTTCAGATGAAGCCTTTGATGTTATTCCAAAGTCTTCTACTGATATTTCCAAGTTATTGGCACCTGACAACCCTGATCCAATCCATTTAGATTTTGAAAGTGTTGGTGGAAATAATGTACATCTTACTTCAGAACCTCCAGACCCATCGACTGAAACTGTTCCATTGTCTCATCATGCTCCTATTAATGAATATCCTCACAATTCATCTCCACAGTCACCACCGCCAGCACCCCCTCCACTTTGTCCTCCTCTTTCTAATATCAGTGGAGATCCTTGCACCTCTCCTACAGCATCGTCAGCAAATTGCCAGAGCCCAATACCACCCCCTCCTCCTCCTCCGCCATTTGTCTCTTGCAAAACTTTGCCACCTTCCCCACCACCTCCACCACCCGCTATGGGTAGTAAACTTAATGAGGTACGACAGCAATTGTCACAGACACCGCCACCGCCTCCCCCTCCCCCACCAATGCCACCTGCAGTATCAAACATTTCAACTTCATCTAATATTGAGTCTCTCCAAGTGGCAAGACCTCCACCACCACCTCCACCTCCACCACCAGGTCAAGGCGCAATGCCACCTCCACCTCCTCCTCCTCCTCCACCCAATCAAGGTGCAAGGACACCTCTGCCTCCCCCACCCCCTCCACCACCTAGTCGAGGCGCAACGGCACCTATGCCTCCCCCTCCACCTCCACCACCCGGTCGAGGCTCAATAGCACCTCCCCCTCCCCCTCCCCCTCCCCCTCCACCACCCGGTCGAGGCTCAACAGCACCTCCCCCTCCCCCTCCACCACCTGGTCGAGGCTCAACAGCACCTCCCCCTCCACCTCCCCCTCCACCACTTGGTCGAGGCACAAAGGGCCCTCCCCCTCCCCCACCTCCTCCACCCCCTGGTCAAGGTGCAACACCACCTCCACCTCCACCACCACCACCCCCCAGTCATGACACAAAGCGGCCTCCACCCCCTCCACCACCCGGTCGGGGTGCAGCACCTCCCCCGCCTCCTCCTCCACCCGGTCGGGGTGCAGCACCTCCCCCGCCTCCTCCTCCACCCGGTCAGGGTGCAGCACCTCCCCCGCCTCCACCACCTAGTCGGGGCGCACCACCACCTCCTCCCCCTCTTGCAACTAGGGGATCTGGTGTGCCACCGCCACCCCTATCTACTACCAAAGCTAAGCCTTTAGCATCAACAAATATTGGAAGAGGTCGAGGTTCTGGTGGGACTGCTAATACACCGAAGAAAGCTTCGCTAAAGCCCCTACATTGGGTGAAAGTTACACGAGCAATGCAAGGGAGTCTATGGGCTGATACACCAAAACAAGATAATCAATCAAGGTACTCAGTAGTGAGTATTAAAATTTCATTCAGACACTGCACTTGAGTTCCCAGAAATCAATTCATAAGTTCTAGGCACTAGGAAGTTGTTAAAACAATTATTGTATACAATGTTTTGCACGCTTGTTGCTTAATTTGTTTTGTCTTCTCTCTGTTTTCCTTTGGTCAGGACCCACAAGGGTCTAATGCAATGAATGTTTTAGAATTTCTGACTTTCAATGTGTTTCTGTTAGGCCCCCTGAAATTGATATATCAGAACTTGAGAGTCTTTTTTCAGCAGCGTCTGCTTCTGATGTGAGCAATGCTAAAGGTGCAGGTCGCCGCGGTTCTAATATCAATAAACCTGAAAAAGTTCAATTGGTATGCTATCCCTCTGTTGGCATTTTGTGTATCAGAGCATGGCAGTACTCAAATATTTTCTTTTCCAATCGGTTTGTGTTACAATCAAGACTGACTACATAAAACTTTGTTAATGTATTGCTGTCATCATTTCATGATTGTACATAATGTAGCATTATTCTCAGTTCTCAAGTGAAGTTTGACTGGCTATTTCTTAATAGCTGATATCCATGCCTAGAATTAACCTCATGTCCTAAAATGACAATGAAGAGGTGGTAATGGTTGCTTTTTCTTTGACATACTTGTATATTTGATTTGACATCAAAGATGCCAAAACAGAATTATGACAGTCCAATTCTATTGGTTGTAAAAGATATTTACACTTGCTAGTAGTATTATAAATTATAATATTAGTAAATAAGAAAGGAAAATGATGAAAATATTTGTTTGCCAAATTGTGGTATCTTGGAATTCTAATTTCTGCCTGTGTTGTTTAAAATCATATTTACCACTTGCAGTTGCTAGGGATGCAAGATATGGTACTTTAGGGCATGATCCTTCTGAATTTGTTGTCAATATCAAACATGAAAGCTGATATTGTTTTGTTTCCTTGTTTTGACATGTATTTTTATTTATTATTCATTTGTGTTTATCATTGTATGCGAGTTTAAAAGAACTATACTCAAGTTTGTTTGGTTTTTCTTGCTATCAGATTGACTTGCGAAGAGCATATAATTGTGAAATAATGCTCTCTAAAATCAAAATTCCCTTGCCAGACATGCTTGTAAGTTGGCTAATCTTCATTTGCCCCTTTTTTGGGATCTTATTGTCAACTGACATTACATCTTTCATTTTAGTTTCAGAAGTTTCTCTCAATCACAGCATATTACAATCTATAGTTAGTTAGATGCACCCTAAACCTTTCAGCACATTCATTCACGTTATATTGGAGATATTATATGCCTTTTGACAATGTTTTCTGAAGGAATTTATGTAAGGTATATGCCTGTCAAGTTTCACAACTGTAGATCTCATTTTTCTTGATGGTGTAATAGAAATTTAGGTTAGAGGTCAACAACAATTAGGTCCTCAGAGCTCCAGCTTGGTATAGTATACTATAAGGAGCTTATGCAATTGGTGTGGTCAACCCTTATTTAAGATTTTGATGTTTAGACGTCAAATATGTTGTGTTGGGGTTATGAATATGATGGGTAATGGCTTCTTACATTGTTTGTTTTAGGAGGAATTCTTCTTATTTTCTCTCATGTTTATCTTTCCTTGACAAAATACACGCGCGCGCGCGCACACACACACATATTTGCATGGGTAACATGTTTTTGATAAATTATACTCCTTCTGGTCTTAATTATATGAACACTTTTTGAAGTTAGTTTTGGTCCTCATTATAAGAATAAGTTTTAACTTTTGTCAATTTTTTCCTATAATCCCCCTATTTATAAACTTTATACTAAAACATTAATTTCATTATCTTTTATTCGCAGATTATAAGGATCAAATTTTATCTTTCTGAAAGTTTAAACCATTCTTTTCATTTTTATCCTCATTAAAGTAACTCATTATCTCTTTATAATAAATGTTCATGTCTCATGTACACTCTTTCTAAATAAGAGTATGTTAAAAAAAAAAAAACTTAAGTTATACATTTATTATTTTAACTAACATTTTAGACCGTGTAATTTTAGTAGTTTGTTTTTTATAAGAAGGACCAGAGGAGGTATATGCAATCACTAAAAAAAAAAAAAGATAAAATGAACCATAATTTTCTATTTAGAGCCAAAATACACTAATTCTTCTTTCCCTGTATTTAAAAAAAAAAAAAAAAAGCATACACTGATTCTTACATGAAGGTAGAGTTTATCGGAGTTTTGTAATAATAATAATAATATTTCTGGCAAAAAAACAATAATACATACATATACAGGGTCCACCAACCCCAATACGGGTAGTTGGTACGAGAGATTCGAAAATGGAGTGGATATGTATCAGAACGGTGATCAGAAAATAAAACATAAAGAGAAAAAGCTCTTAGTGAAATTATACTCCTAAATAAACTTGGGTAAGGGTATTTTAGGAAAATACACATAATTAACTAATTTAATTTCCTTCCCTAATCCCTCCAAATTCTGGTAAATAGCTCCTATAATGAGGACCGGAGGGAGTATCTTGGATGTGCATTTGAATCTCACTTGTACTCTACATAGGTATTCAACATCTCTTAATTTTCAAGCACATCGTGTTTTTTCCTTTGAGAGGGTTGGATACCAGTAGTGAAATTACCAAGTCAACTAATTAGCACTTGGAAATCGTATTCCAAACTTAAAAAGCTTATTGCTCGACTCAGCGGTTTCTCAATTTGCATGTTTATTTGCTGGATCTCTCAACAGTTCAAGTGTGGAAAACTATGAACTAGGGTTGATGATTCTAGCTGGGGAGGATTCTGTCACTATTTTCCCATATATTAGGACCAAAATGAATGTAATTTGAACATATTGACAAAGACCTCAACAGTTGTTATTTTTCTATACTTTTTTCTATTTGTTAGCATGCTCATAGATTTTACTATCTGGTCTTCCAGAATGCAGTTCTAGCATTGGATTCTTCTGCTCTAGACATTGATCAGGTTGAAAATCTTATTAAGTTCTGCCCCACAAAGGAAGAAATGGAAATGTTGAAGGTACTCCCCCTCCCCTCCTCTTTTGCCTCTCAGGAATCTGTCGCATGATTGTGAACATCAATGTGTGATGTTTTTTAACGTCAATATTTCATTTTATTTCGGTATTTCTGGAAATTGTTGTTGTTTTCAATGTTGTAACACTCTTCTGCTTCTACGTTATGTGTAATTCACATCACTGTCTTGCTATCTTTGTTTGCTTGCTTACTAATTTTGTTAGGGTTTAAACTTTTAAAATATTATTGACTTATGTTGATGTGTCCCATTTTGGTCAAAGTTTAAAGGTGATGGTAAGGTATTGATAGTGTTAGGAAATATTCATATTAGGAAATACTCATGATTAGTCATAATAGGCTCATTAACTCTAAGGCCTCTATCTTGTGTATATATAGCTATCTTGTGTATATTTTGCAGAACGTAAGAACCGACACTTATTAGAAGTCGCTCGGGCTCTCATGTTTCAAATGAATGTTCCTAAGCCTTTTTGGGCTGACGCTGTGTCTACTGCGTGCTTCCTTATTAATCGTATGTCTCCTCCTATCCTCAATGGTGCCACTCCATACACCACCTTGTTTCCTTCCAAACCCCTGTTTCCTGTTGACCCTAAAATCTTTGGTTGTGTCTGTTTTGTTCGCGATGTTCGTTCCAATGTTACCAAACTTGATCCCAAGTCTCTTAAGTGTGTCTTCCTTGGGTATTCTAGGGTTCAGAAGGGGTATTGGTGCTATTCTCCCACTCTTCGGCGTTATCTTGTGTCTATAGATGTCACATTCCATGAGTCAACTTCGTTTTTTCCTGTCTCTACTCCACCCCCATCTCCTGTTTCTACTGATGGCATTTCCGATAGTCTTGATGATCTCTTGGTCTATAAGGTTCAGTTCCTACCAGCTCAAGCATCTGAGTCGGCACCTGCTAAACCACCTATCTATCATGTTTATCGGAAACGTCCTAAGGCGAGTAATGTTGACGACCAGGTTCATGACCCACCAATGATTGCTTCAATGTCTGATCCGGCTTCAGTTCCTCCCGCTCCTACTTTTGAACCCACACCAGTGCCTGCTATTCTGGATACTCCTGATCCTTCTGCTTCTACCTCTGACCCAGACATAGTGACTGATCCTCCTGATGACTTGCCCATTGCCTTACACAAAGGTAAGCGTACTTGCACCTATCCTATTTCTTCTTTTGTTTCCTATAACCATTTGTCTCCTCCATCCTGTTCCTTCATAACATCTTTAGACTCTCTCACCGTTCCCACTACTCTCCAACAAGCCTTAACCCATCCTGGTTGGCGTACTGCAATGGAAGACGAAATGATGGCCCTTAATAAGGCTGGTACCTGGAAACTCATTGATTTGCCTCTTGGTAAGAAGGCTATCAGGTGTAAGCGGGTGTTCATGATCAAAACGAAAGCTGATGGCACCTTGGAACGTTTGAAAGCTCGGCTGGTTGCTAAGGGTTATGCTCAGACCTATGGTATTGATTATTCGGAAACCTTTTCTCCTGTGGCAAAATTGTCCTCTATTCGCCTCTTCATTTCTATGGCAGCCAATTATAGTTGGGATCTTCATCAGTTGGATGTTAAGAATGCATTCTTGAATGGTGATCTTCTTGAGGAAGTTTACATGGAGCAACCACCTGGTTTTGTTGCTTAGGGGGAGCGTGGGAAGGTATGCTTTCTTCAGAAGTCTTTGTATGGCTTGAAGCAGAGCCCTCGCGCTTGGTTTGACAGGTTTAGCTCTGTGGTTATGAAGTTTGGTCTGATCCAGAGTAAGTGTGACCATTCTGTATTTTATCAGCATACGGATGCTGGCATGATTTTGTTAGTGGTATATGTTGATGATATTGTTATTACGGGTAGCAATGCTTCGGGAATCTCATCACTTAAGGTCTTTCTGAATTCTCATTTTCAAACAAAGGATTTGGGTTCATTAAAGTACTTTCTTGGGATTGAGGTTATGAGAAGTAAGAAAGGGATCCTTTTGACACAGAGAAAATATGTTCTCGATCTGTTAAAAGAGACTGGGAAACTCGGAGTAGCACCGAGTAGCTTTCCCATGATTCCTAATCCCTTCTTGGACATGGATGACCGCATACCGTTTGATGAGCTACCTGAGGATATAAGGAAGAAGGTTGATCTGGAGAAGATCAAGCCGTTTGCCTACCCTGAGAGATATCGTAGATTAATTGGGAAATTAAATTATCTCACGGTAACTTGCCCTGATGTGACCTTTCCAGTTAGTATGCTTAGTCAATTCATGACTGCACCAACCATTGCTCAGTGGGAAGCATTGGAGCATGTCTTACATTATCTGAAGGGCTCACCTGGTCGTGGTGTACTCTATACAAACCATGGCCACAACAGGATTGAATGTTTTTGTGATGCAGATCATGCGAGGTCAAAGGCTACGAGAAGATCCACAACAGGATATTGTGTGTTTGTAGGTGGAAATTTAGTATCATGGAGAAGTAAGAAGCAAGATGTGGTTTTTAAGTCAAGTGCAGAAGCTGAGTATAGAGCCATGTCTCAGTCAGTACAGGAAATTGTGTGGATTCACCAGTTAATGAAGGAGGTTGGTCTTACCATGTCATTACCTGCGAAGTTGTGATGCGATAATAAAGCTGCTCTACACATAGCCTCCAACTCTGTGTTTCATGAACGTACGAAACACATTGAAATTGATTGTCACTTTGTACGCGATAAGATCAAGGAGAACTTTATTTCTACAGGGCATGTACGTTCTAGTGACCAATTGGGTGACCTTCTGACTAAGGCCTTAAATGGGACTCGGGTTGACTATCTTTGTAACAAGTTGGGCTTGATTAACATTTATGCTCCAACTTGAGGGGGAGTGTTAGGAAATATTCATATTAGGAAATACTCATGATTAGTCATAATAGGCTCATTAACTCTAAGGCCCCTATCTTGTGTATATATAGCTATCTTGTGTACATGAATACTTAAGAAATTCATATTATTTTGCTCTCAGATAGATATTTTTTAAGTAAATTATGAACCTTCTTAGTGGCGCATCACCCATGAACATTTGTTAAGGGGAAGCTTCAAGTCTTAACCAAGAAGGACTCAATAAACTGTGTGATATGCTGTTTTGTTTAACAAACCTGTAGGACTTTTTTATCAAAAATAGTTGTGTACTAAACTTGTGCATTTGGGTAGTTTTTTTGTTAAACTGTTTCTTTTAGTAAAATTATTTCTCATTTCAGAATTACGCTGGCAACAAGGAAATGCTTGGGAAGTGTGAACAGGTTCTCTCTTTTGAATAGGTTTTATTTTTTGAAACCATGCGTATTCTACATGGGGATTCTAATAAAATCATTGTTTGGTACCTATTAGTTTTTCATGGAGTTGATGAAGGTTCCACGAGTAGAAGCTAAATTACGGGTTTTTGCTTTCAAGATCACCTTTTCTAGTCAGGTATGTTATGTAGCTTAAGGAGAGCAGTGAATGATTATCGTTCTACTGTTATTAGCATTCTCTAATGTTTAAATTCTTCTTTTGTTTCTCTTCAGGTGAATGATTTGAGATTAAATTTGAACACAATCAATGATGCTGCTAGGGAGGTATTGTTAACTTTAATGACTTTGAGTTAACAAACATGAAGGTACCATCTGACTACATCTTCTTGTTATTGCTCATACTTGCAGGTGAAAGAATCTATGAAGTTGCGTCAAATAATGCAGACTATTCTTACTTTGGGCAATGCCTTAAATCAGGGAACAGCACGAGGTATCTATTTTTAGCTTTGATGTTCTATTATGATCTGATATGGAGCGTTAATGCATGGCTCCCGAGTGATAAATTTATACAATACAATTTTGCTTATAATTGTCTCTGTTGCATTTTTGCAGGATCTGCAGTAGGATTCAAATTAGATAGCCTTCTTAAATTATCTGACACTCGAGCAAGGAATAACAAAATGACTTTGATGCATTATTTGTGTAAGGTAGGTATGGCAGAAGATTTGGATAAACTTTTGCACCATACTATTGTATTTGTATGTTTGAAAATTGAGGATTTTGTACCATGTATGTCGTATGAGCTCTGTTAAGGTTTCATACATTATCCAACTCTCTTTTTAATGATTTCACAGTAGTCATTTACTTAAATGGTATTTATGTGAATGATAGTACTTATTTTTCCTTTGAATTTCTTTTTGTTGGACCTCTTGTGAGTTTTTTTGGCCATCTATTATTCAAAGTCTGAGTTCCTTTTTTGTCTTTGTAATTCACTATTACTTCTTAGAGTGAAAAATATAAGCTTTTTTTACCATTGATGCGATGTCTCACAAAGTTATATTCTTCTCTCACCAGCTTCTTTTTGAGAAGATGCCAGAATTGCTAGATTTTGGCAAGGATCTTGTTCATTTGGAAGCTGCTTCAAAGGTATTCTTTTTGTACCTAGAACCTCCCATCTATTGATATAAAATATGTTCTTGTGGACAATTTGAGAGAAAATATTATTTTAAATCCATGAATAAAAGAGAGTACATATAGGCTTTTATATCGGCAAACCTAAAGCTAACCCTAGAATCTAATTTAATTAAAATAACTAAGATATAATATACTTAAACATAATATATCCATATCTAATTCTAAGATATATAAAATATCAAACTTAATAAGAAAATAACAATGGATCTAAATAATCCAAAATAAAGACGCAATATTCCCACACTCCCCCGAGATCAAAACTTGATGCAGGACTGACCGGTGACGAACACTTTCAGATAATAAACCACGTATTGCAGTATCGAACATGTACGGATGGCGAGCTGTTAGAGGTTGACGCATGGACAGTTAGCGAAATGTGAAAAGGTCGACTTTGTTGGTAGTCAATGACACTGACAGGGACGAACTTTGACCTGTGACAATATGAACAGTGAACTCTGACGGTGCTGAACTGATAAAGTGTCGATGGTAGTCGACGACACTTAACAAATCCGTGAATCAAGAGCGCCAATCAACAGAATGGATTTGAGAAGCACTCTGATTATTCCTGTTCTTCTTCATTTGATCTGATACCATGTAGACAATTTGAGAGAAAAAACATTATTCTGAATCCATGAATAAAAGAAAGTACAGATGAGCCTTTTATAGGCAAATTTAAAACTAACCCTAGAATCTAATTTAATATAATCAAATTAAAATAAGATATAATATATCCATATCTAATCCTAAGATATATTAAATATCAAACTTGATAATAAAATAACAATTAATCTAAAAAATCCAAAATAAATATGTGATATTCCCACAGTTCCAAATGACGTTCTGTAATTATTAATTGTTTTTTATCATGTGCCTTCTATGTCCAACATCTAGATCCAACTAAAAGCATTGGCTGAAGAGATGCAAGCGGTTAGCAAAGGTCTGGAAAAAGTTGAGCAAGAACTTACTGCTTCAGAAAATGATGGTTTTATTTCTGCAGGCTTCCGTAAGGTGAGAAAGTGTTGGCTTCTACAGGGAGAGATTTATTGCTGCCTCTGAGATCTCCTCTCTAGCTTTAGGCTGTCTTTGGTTTGACCGGGGGGGGGGGGGGGGGGAGCTTCCTTCCTTGGTGTGAAAAATCAGATATGACCACGATGTGAAATGTTTGTATGGAAAACGATGCGAATTTATGGTCACATCTGACTTTTCACACTAAGGAGGGAAGCTTCCCTCCCTTCAAACCAAACATAGCCTTAGAGAAACTTGAATGTTTGCCCCTTTCAAACCAGTAAATCAAAACTGATGCTGTGTTTTATTTTTTAAATGATTATAATATGATCAATGACTGCTAGTTATCCTGCACTAGTCAATTAAATCGTTTTATTTTATTGTTTTTGGCATGTCATCATTATATACTCCCTTCCAGTCTTTTTTATAAGGAACATTCTCTCTTTTAGAGATGGTCCTTGATATAAGGAACAAATCCTATTTGTTTAAAACTTTAAACTGGTGTTTCCATTTTTACCTTCATTAAATAAATGCCACTCATCATCTCTCCGCAATAAATTTTCATCCATTATCTTTCTAAGTAAGGGTATAATTGGAAAGAAAGGTACATAAATTATACATTTATTGCTTTTAACTAACATTTTGAACTGCATGATTTTGCCTGTTGCTTTTTATGAATAGGATCAGAGGGAGTACTTTATTAGACTAAGATTTGATGTTCTTCCAAGTCTTATTATTGGCTGTAGAATCTTTTCTCAAAGATGAATAATATGATTACCCAATGTCGAACCACGATGGAACAAGGGATGACTGCCTAAATATTGCTTGATAAGTTAATTAGCGCCTTACTCATGGTCTTCTTACAGTATGTACCTTGTTGGTTTCTCAGGTGTTGAAAATTTTTCTCGATATTGCTGAAGCTGAAGTGAGGTCACTCATATCATTGTATTCTGAAGTGGTAAGTTCTGTCTACATGAATTATTTTCCTCATTCTTTTAATCTGATGTTCCTCCTGATAGGGGATATCAACCAGGATGATGCCTTGACAGTAATGGCAGCATTCATAGTTGATAACAGTAATCTAAAAAGGGGCTTGGCCTTGACAGATAATAAAAGAAGAAGCCAAAAGTATAAAAGAGAGACTCAAAGACGCTTCTTGAAGCAAATGAACTTATAGCCTAGTGGCACGAAGTTCACCATTGCTGGTGACAAGTCATGGGTTCAATTTCACCAACTACTTAAAGCATTTAGCTTGCCATATTCGGGAAAAAGAGAAGTTGATGCTTCTTCGTTTGAAATGTGCAGTTTAACCGCTGTTTTGTTTATTGGGATATCTTGGAAAATAATATGATGGCATGGCTCTTAAAAAGGTTTATTGAACGTGTAGTGAAATAAAAATAATAGAGAGAAATATAGAGAAAATAATATACCCTCAAATGAATAGAGAGGTGTCTGAAAAGTGTGTATATTCATGTACAAGAAAGGTATATTTATACAAATAGAGAGAGCCTTAGAGTTGATGGCTCTTAATAACTATTAATGGGGATTGATTCCTAATCCCTGATTTATAGGGATCTTAATTAATTCCCTGATTTCCTAACCTGATTTCCTAACAGAACGGAAGCTTAAAAAATTGGGGTATGGTTATCAAAAATATGCGAAGATGTTACGAATTGACAACCTTATGATACTATGAATCATGTTTAGTAATTTTCAATGTATATATAACCATGTATATGTATATTCCCTGTTTTATATTTAACCTTTTCTGTCCCGTATTTGTGAATCGTAACCCCCAGTAATAGCCTGAACTGTGTTAATAATCTCCTGCGCCAACTGATCCTTAATTCTGGGCTTGGTCTTGATACTTTCTTTCAGGGAAGAAATGCTGATTCTTTGTCCCAGTACTTTGGGGAGGATCCAGCTCGGTGCCCCTTTGAGCAAGGTATGATGTTTTCCTGCTTGCACCCAAATACATCTGGATCTAGTTTTTTTACACTTTCTTTGGGGCCGTTTTGTTGTCTGTGATCAGTCTAATTATTTTTAAGGAATCAGGAATGGTAATAAAACCACACCAGTTGATTGCAAAAGCATAACTAAGATCTCAGGAAAAATCATCTAGAGTTATCACGGTGACCTCTGATGATATGTTTGAGTATTGCCTTGGAATTTATATAGATAGTCTGGTAAATCTTTTTATTGTCACATAAATATGAAAAATATCTATAACTAATCTATTTATTTCCCCTTCTGGTATTTTTTCAGTCAGGCTTCTTTCATCCTGGATTTCATTTTTTAGTACTTTCATGGGTGTTACGAGATTCCTGATCTTGATGTTCACGGCATGAATGGTGCAAAAGATGAGAGGGGAGAGAGATGTGTGTTTGTAGCCATTATTGCTACATCTTATTAACTCCTATACCATTGTAAGGCGCAATAATATATTATACGCATTCCGCCTAGCAACATATAATATTTGGATTCCATAGAAACAGAACCTGCACGAACTGCTCAAACATGTAGAAGTTCTTTGCTGTGGTCTGAGAAATTTTCCCAACATGGATTGGGAGATAAATTCCATACTGATTGACTTTAAAGCTTCTTTTTGTTTTGTTAACCTTATGCAGAACTTGTGATGGTCTTAATTGTGTTTTTGGAACATTATATTAATTACTTAAGTTGCATGTGTTTGCAGTGACTCAAATCTTGGCTGTCTTCGTGAAGATGTTCAACAAATCAAGGGAGGAGAATGAAAGGCAGGCAGACGCCGAAAAGAAGAAATTGGAGAAAGAAGCCATGAAGGAACAAAGAACACCTGTAAATACAAATTTTAAAAAAGATGTTCACTAGATAATTATGAAGAAGAAAGAGGTATTAAACTTCTGGCTCACCTTGAAATGTTCATAGTTCATGCTTGTGTCATGAGACTTTGAAGTCGGATCTGTTGCTGTTGAGAGGAGACGCAGTGAAGAATCCTTCCTGACTTCCTGATTATCAGATCACCATTTAGTTCCCAATTTGCTGGTAAATGGGATATACCAGCAACTTGTTTTGCTCATGTTGTAATTATGCTACAAGCCAGCCTCTTCATGTTATCCCTCTAAATTAGAGGCTCATATTTTTTTCATTCCATTACTTGTAAGTACTAGTCTGAAGAGAACAAATGCCCGATTTGTAACATAATTGCTGATATAAATTTTCCATTCTTTTGTTACTGGACGCGATATTTTGGATGTATATAATTCAGAGTGTGAAATTACTGTTACAGACCATTGCATTCATACAAGAAGAAGAATCTCTTCTGTTGCCCAGTGACCAAGGACATGATGGCAACACTAAGCATAGATTATTGACTGTTCTCTACTACTAGAATAATACTACATCCCACAAATATAATCCTTCAATTCAAAATATAATACCTAGTGCAATTTGTCCTATAAATTAAGTCTTATATTTAAAATCGGAGATACTAGTTTTAATAATATTGCTGATACTATAACTAGATGTAATTTTTTTTACCTGGGTACTTTTTTGGAAAATGGGGAATTGTTATTGATGATAAATTTCATGTTTATAGATAGGTAGAGATTGAGATAAAATATTCTGATGGAATAGTTGCTTGATATTGGTAATTTGATTAAAGAAAAATAAGCGCATTCATGTTTTAATAAGTACTAGTATCAATTTAGTATGTTTGACTAGAATATTTAATATTAGATATAATTTTTAATATGAGCTATGTTGTATAAAAGATAAATGTATCACTAAAAAATAAATGTATCACTAAAAATTTGATAGATGACCTTATTTTAATTGTTAATTTGGATTAATATCATTGCATGTTCTTGTAGTTTGATCAAATTTTGATTTTAGTCCCTATAATTGTAAATAGTTGGGTTTGATTCCTATACTCTAACAAAAATTTGGTCTACGTTCAACGACTTATCCCTATACTTTTAATGAGATTTGGTTTTGATCCCTATACTAAAACTCAAACCAAGTCCTTATAAAGCTATTAAGATTAAAACCAATTATTTGAAACTACAAGGACCATAATCAAAATTAAATCAAACTATAAAAACCAACAATGATGTTAACATTTTTTACTTTTACCTATGTGGTGTTACTAACAAGTTTCATTACAAAATTCAAGGTGTATTAAAATAATTTATCTTTTCTTGTTCTTATTTTCAAGTCAAATATACTTTTAAGGCCAAATATATGTTTTATTTATAGAGGCAAAACATTTATTATTAAGCTTTAAATAAAAAAAGATGTGTGAAATAATTTTTTTAGAATTGGTAGGTGGAAAGAAAGATAGCAAACATAATTCAGTTATATCTAGAACTTTATAATGAAAAGTACATCGAATAAAAAAGTTGAAATTATAATTACAGATGAAGGGAGTACTCCCTCTCTCCTGTTCTAATTATAAGACCTAGTTAACTTTTTTAGAGATATTAAAGAAGCTAATTAAATTATTTTAGAGTATTTTTATTTTTATTTTTTTTCCTTCAAACTAATTAGTTTAACTAATAAACTACTATATAATCTAAGGATACACAACATATAAAATAATTAAATAACTTATTTAACTTCTTTAATCTCTCCAAAAAAAAGTCAACTAGATTTTATAATTAGGACTTGAGGTAATAATAAATATATTCCCAACAGATAACAGATATACCGTCGAAGTGAAAAGGAAGGAAAATTTATTTAGAAATTGGACATAGGTTTCTCATACAGACATATTTAGTCGTGTTCGATTATGACGAGTATTTCAACCATTCAAGCAGTGAGCATTTGAATAATCATGGGATTCTCACAATCTCGTATTCATGAGCAACTCTCAAAGGTGATTGCTTTGAAACAGGCCTGCTCTCTGACCAGAGCTCCAAGTTGACAGTCCCAGATTCCCAGTGAATAAGACACTTGTATACCTCTTCTGCATTGAATCGATTGACCAAGGCCAGACCAAGACATTTATCTATGAGTGCCCACTCACCTGAGAGATCACAAGACAAGATTTGAATAGATAAATGAAAACGCACAGAAATGTTTAATCTCAACAGATTCCTAAGTTCAAGAAATATTCCATTATCAGTCTTGAATCTATGCTTTGAGTGTACTGTCAGCATGTTGAGATTTCTAAGTTCAAGAAATATTCCATTATCAGTCTTGAATCTATGCTCTGAGTGTACTGTCAGCATGTTGAAAACATACAAGCTATTCTGTGACTTCGATTTGATGAAGGGTATCCTCTTTTGAGATTTTTTCGCCTCCCCCAACAAATACGTTTTCGGGGATTCAAACTTATGTTCTCATCCTTATGAGGGTGCGGTCACATACCATCTCAATCAATAGGAGGTTGTTGGTAGCTACTCTTTCACTTTATCCTAGAAAGATTTTAGCTTTTCTTCTACCTTTTTTCCCTTTTATTTTACTGCTTAACTTAAACTTCACTATGTTCTTGAACATGCTCATATATTTGTTTAGATGGGTTCTAACATCTCATAATGGTAGTAAAAAGTAAAAAAGTAAGTCAAATGGTAAATAGGTCTAGATAATCACCATTAGGAAGAAGGTCCCCTTCAAAATATTGCTCCCCATATTCTGGAAAGACTTCATGCTTTGATCCATCCACTGAGGTAAATGTGACATAAGACTCTGAGGGATGCAAGAGATTGAATGTTGGGTGAACTCTTAAACAGACCAACCTACAGTGAATATGAGGGAGCACTTATAATTTAGAACATCTAAAAAGCAGGAAATAATTTATAAATTTAAAAAGACTACACTGTCACAAAGAAAATAAAATTGAACCAACACGGAGTTGGTTTAATAGGGTAAGGCTTCAAGTCTCAAGTTTGAATCCCAAAAGAGACACTTGTGTTGGGAAAGGCAGCTACTGACCCCAAAATGGATTAGTCAATTGTTTGGATACATAGTAATATGGTGTATGTATATATATATATATATATATATATATATAATATGCTACTGTTGTCAGTATCAGAGAGAAGCTGTCAGATAAAAACCTTGAGAACCCTCCGGAACCAGCACCAACACTGCGAGCTAATATGCTAGAGTCTATGCGAAAAACTTTGGGATCATCCTTTGGAAAATAGATCTGCCTTTGAAGAACCAATCCTCCACCAATATCACACTCTAACAGGAGAGATTCCTTCTCTTTTGCATGTGCAAGTTCACGACTGAAAAAGGAGGAGGAAACAAGAAGAAAATTAAACAAAAACATGTAAACAAAGCCCTGACTACAACTTATCAATGTTTGAAAGTATTTACAAGCATGTAGAAAGGAGACTTACTCAATAACAGAGTACTCCTCAGAACACCCTGCGGAGCGATACTCTGTCCCACCATACTCCTCATACCCGTTGACCTCAATCCTGCTATGGAGCCACTGTGTGCCTGCGAACAAAATGTAAATCATCAAGCAATTTAGAATAGTACTACCTCATGTCATTAATATAAGAGCTCGTTGACTTTTTTTTTTTTTTGGAAAAAATTAAAGAAACTAAATAAGTTACTGGATAGGTTATTCTGTCTACTCTTATTTTACCTACTTTTGCCTACCCCTCCCAATACGGTTAGATTATAATCTCATCCAACGGAAAAGATTTGAAAATAAAATAAACCTTTTTACCCTTTCTTCTCCCTACCTACCTCCCACCCTTTCTCTCTAATTCGGTGAATCGACTCGCCAGAATCGGTATTGAATTGTTCTATCTCATATTCCGATTTCTGCAAGTACAAATGATTTCTAATCTTTCCAAACCCAATAAAAGGAAGAATGGTTTGACAGATCAAGGAGATGGACAAGAACCAATAATCAATGGTGAAGAAGGAGGAAGAGGGGGTCTGGTTCTACTCCTTCCCCTCCGCAATCTAGAGCCAGAATTCGCCGGCGATGATGTTGAATTCGAAGCAGTCACTGTATTATTATTATCATTATTATTATTGGACTCATTAGTTAATGCTTGCTTCTCTCCTTCACAACAGTGCTTATTTATCTTCTATTTTGTGATGCCTCACCTTCGTCGAGTTCAATGTCACCGGAAGCACACAATTCCACAAAAAACCTGCATCTCTATTAATCGCTAATCATCAATTCCACACGTACAAATCACTTGTACTTGCAGAAATTGGAATCTGAGATAAAACAATACCGAACTGCCGAGACGATTCACCCAATTAGAGAGAGAAAGGGTGGGACGCAATGAGAGAGAGGAAGGGGTAAGAGGGTTTATTTTATCCCTTAAATCTTTACCGTTGGATGAGCTTATAATCCAATGGTATTGACAGGGGTAGGCAAAATAAGGATAGGCATAATAATCTATCCCTAAGTTACTTGGGATAGGATATTGTTACAACCTTTTTTTTTGTTACAACCAATGTTACTACCACTTTTCTACCGTTAGATCAGAATCTCATTTACCTATATAATTTCTCTCTCCTATTAAGATTCTGATCTAACGGTGGAAAAGTGGTAGTAACATTGGTTGTAACAAAAAAAAAGGTTGTAACAATATCCTATCCCAAGTTACTTAATCATAACATATTTTGTGTATCATTAAATTATTTATCAATTTATAAATTAGGCAAATTAGTTTGCAGAAAAAAAAAATATAAATACCTTTTTTTTATACACCTAGTAGGGGGAGGGGGGTAGGGTTCGAACCCTGGACATGGGGGAAGGGAGCCAAGCTCCCATGCTACTGCGCTACTAAGGCGCTGACTATAAATATAAATACTTTAATGTATAACTTATGTAGTTTCCTTAATTCCTTTCAAAAAAAAAAAAAAGGGGGGGGGTCAACTGGCCACCGCTCAATGGAGGTAATATTATACTCCCTCCGATCCTTAAAATAAAATCCAGTTGACTTTTGTTGGGGTGATTATGGAAGTTAAATAAGTTTTATTAAAGTAATTATATTTGTAATTTTTAGGCAACTGATATAATCTAATAATATTAAAATATGCTATGATTAAATAGCTTCCTTAATCTCTTCAAAAAAAGTCAACTAGCTCCTATATTAAGAACCAGAGGGAGTAATTAAAATATCCAAAGAGGAATTTTATAGTTACTGAGGTACATATCCAGATTGAATAATTAAGATATGCTATGTACACATTACCTCAGACAAGGGGGGAGAATTTCTTGACACTTTGAATGGTGCATAATAGTAAATTTAAGAGGCAGGAATTTCAAAACGGCACAAGTTAATGAACTACTTGTACATTTATATTCTAAAAAATCCACAATTATGGTCTTTGTAAGAAAAACTCAGATAACTTATTGACAAAGAATCAATCCTTCCTTGTATTTTTTTTTTTAAAAAAAAAAAAAGAAAGAAAGAAGAAGAATCAATCCTACCTGAAGGAGTGTGCGTCATGGAGATGATTCTGCCACCAATCCAGGTGACAACTTTAAGA
Source organism: Acacia crassicarpa (assembly GCA_034222035.1). Lineage (NCBI taxonomy): Eukaryota > Viridiplantae > Streptophyta > Magnoliopsida > Fabales > Fabaceae > Acacia > Acacia crassicarpa. The sequence continues at coordinate 39,787,372 of JAWXYG010000010.1, forward strand.
TCCCAATCACCACTCTTCAATTCAATGGGAGATTTTGACAGCTCTTTTCCCTTCGGTCCAGAAGCCTCTTCCACATCAGGAATTTGAATAGCATCATCTGTGAAATATTGAGGGAACACAGCACATCTTAAAAAAGAATTGGCATCATAAAAACTTTATACGGACATTACAATCCCTTTAAAAAATAAGGGTCTTTATATATGTTGTGATGCATATGTAAATTTCAATCATTACACATAAACAAAAAAGAGAGGATAAAGACTGTAACACCAGAGAAAAAGTAGAACAAGAAAATAGACTAAGCTTCGAATATTTTCAAAGGATTACATACCCAGTCGATTCTTGTATAGCTTCTCACCAGTAGAGACCAGCTTAGACACCTCCTCTTTCGAAGGCAACATTATTTGCAGAACTTCTCCATCCATTCCCCATGTGTCAAGCTGTTCAGTAAATTCAACTTGATATCAATATTCAAGTCAGGGGTGCAGCAAAAATTAGAATGAATTAGCCAAGGATGTTTTACAGTTTACAACTATGTTAAAATTTCATATTCTTTGTCTTTACTATCAAAAGGGAACCTCATACCATTGCACCCCCACCAAGCAGCAGTTTTACATGCAGGCGTCTTTTTGGTCTGCCCCATGATCCTTGAGTTTTGTATACACTCACAGTAACGGTCGATAATTGAAGTTCAGCCGCATAATGGGTCAATAAATATTCGCCTTTAGTGAATTCATATCCATCACCATCATCCTCAAATAGAAAACCTTCAGCTTTTCCTGTCAATAATAAATATTATTCTCTCAGCTGCTGTAAGTAAAACACTCCCTTGGATCCTTAATCTAATATATATATAAAGAGTTGATCTTGGTCCAAAATATAAGATATACTGTACATATTTGTCATTTTTTTCCTAATTTACCCTTATTCCCTCAACAAAAATCAAGGAGTAGAATGAATGAAGAAATTAAGGAAGATGACTGGGTAAAATATTACTTATAATAAGGACCTCTGAAGAGTGGAGACCATACTATTGTTTTAATTAAAGCTTGTCAATTGTCAAGGTATGAATGAATTTATAGACAGCGGCCTAACCATGCTCATCTAAAGCCACAAGAAGTGTCAAGTCATCTGAGAGATTGGCTTCACCAACATGCTGAATAGCAGGACCGACAGGTATAATTGAGCCACCTTTTAAATATAACTCTGGCAAGTCCTGACATACCCCAAAAACACAAAAATTAGAAGGAAAAAAGGTTTTGCCGTTTTGGTACATAGCAATACAGCTAAACAAATTTCAAATAAAACAAGCAGTAATACCGGATGCGCATCACTGAAATCAAAACTCAACCATATACCCTTTGGCAATGTACGCTCCAAATTATCCAACCCTTGACAGGATAAGGTTCTGATGAAGTTGGAAAAAATAATGAAAAGAAGTTGTATCAGTAGATTGATACAGGAAATGAGATTCATAATGATATGGATTTCTAAAAGCAGGGTGAACATCAACTAAAGTTAGCAAAAGTGGATTTACTATGGAGATTTATAGAAGGGAGGATGAACATTAAAGTCACTGAATGTGGATTTAAATGAAGATAGTGATTTCAGTATATTTTATATCAAACGCAGACAAGTAATTTTCATTCATTATCCCCCTTTCTTGAACAAGTAAAAAGTCATCATTTTAACCAAAAAGTGGTGGCATATTGGCAGAAACTTAGTAAGCTAGTAGCATACATGAGAGCAGTAAGAAAACCGACCTACTTCCTGCCAAGATATTAAAAAAGGTAAAGGAAAAAAAGCAGCCTGTCAACAATTTGACACTCTAGATTGATGATACTGTACAGCAAGGAAGTGGGAGAACCTTGCATATACTAAAACTGAGCCCAGCAAAAAAGAATCCTCCAGTTTCCTCAAGCTTGGATCTTTTGGATCTGCAATATCAAGGTATAGATAAGTTTTATATTCTTTAAAGTAAGGTCAAAATTCATCAACTAAACCAAAGAAGCTTCAAGTAGTCAATGAACAAGAACCCACCAGCAAAGAAAGTAGGGGTTGCCACTGGAGTGCCACTTGTATGAGCGAAATAGAAAAGTGTGTAGATGAGTGGTAATAGGTGGTAGCGCCTCTTCAATGCCAATCGACAAACTTCTTCACACTATTGAAAATTAGCTAAAGTTAATGATGCACTGTTAGAGGATAATAACTGCATTGACAAAACAAAGCTAGCAGCAATTGAAGTAGGGAGAACAACGAACAACAATAAATAATACAGTCGTGTTAAAGAAAGCTAATCTTTAGAAGTTCTCAAATTTATCTTATTATTTTAGTTGGTTAGTTATGCCTTACTCACATGAATGTGTAAAAACTTCCTCTAAAGTGATCCAATTCTTAAAGCTTGTACAATCAAAAGACTTCCATTTTCAGTTCTTAGTGGTAAAACCATGTTCTTTTTTACCCTAAGAAACTTTTTTTTTTTTTGCCTCAGAATAACTATTTTCTGTACATGAACAGCACATTAACCTAGATAAGTTAGATCCAAAAGTTGTTAATTGCATTTTTGAAATGCCGCCCTTTTCTACTGGTTGTTAAATTTGCAGGCTTTTATGTGGGAATATTATATTATATTATTCTCCCTAAGTTGTAACCTCTCCTCTATTCTCTCTTTGTTCCTCTCCTAAATTTCCTCCATCAGTTACTCCTTAATTTGCTTAGTCTTTTCTCTCTATTCTATATAAGTAGGTATTGTATCACAACATTTACCAATGCAATGAGAATACAATTCTCCTCTCATAAATTCCACAATTTACTATGTGACCATGAAAGAAACCAAGTGCTCTGCTTCACCTGGCCCATGTTAGAAAGTAGCAGGAACGAAGAACAGAAATATTTTGCATGCTAGATGCCCCAAAACATAACGCAGGAGGAAATGAAATGCAAGAGAAATATTTTATTTATTTTTCCATAAACTCAAAAAGGACAACTTTGGGCCAAATTAGTTAACAATATCAACTTTCAGCCTTCATACATTCTGGCTCCAGCACAGATTTGATAATTACCTAATTAATAAAACCCAGAAAGATTTATTTTATATTTTGTTCAGCAAAAGATCAACAGACCTCTTTTCCGAAAGACCAGGGCTCATGGTCAAGAGTATCTTTTTCAGAATGCCCACGGCAAAAGGGAAACATGGCACCTACACCCATCCACCTTCCAAAAAGCTTAGGTGTTGCATTTCCAGCAAATCCACCAATATCAGGCCCTGAAATTGGCTGACCACTAAGTCCCTGAATATAAGAATCAAGGATCATGAATTTTGTAGTTAGTATTGACTTAAAATAATAACATTTCAGTTCCAGCGCTGAACCAAGCATTCAGAAAGAAAAACAAAAAGAAAAAAGGATGCTTCTGATTAAGAATTGAAGTTAAAATGTAGAATTATAAAAATTAGAGGCTCTCATGATGTGAAGTTGTGTAAAGCAGGTTTACAAAATGATCCAATATCCAACCCATCTAATAGTATAAAGCACAACTTTAGACAAAATGGAATGAATGGTTCATCAAATCTGCTTATTGTAGCTTCCTATATGTTTCACAGCTGCTACTAAAGTACAATAGAGTAACAGCAGTTCAAGGCAAATTATCATTTTTATAACTTATTTTTCTGATATTTAAGCGCATAAATATGGGATACAACTTATAACCAGTTTGACATACACCAAGAAAGTCAGAGCAACATGAAAATTCAGAGAAATATTCTAGGTTCATTAATCCTTCAGTGTACAGGGTTGGAGTTTATATAGCTTAGGAATTCCTAGCTATCATTCAGCCACATGACTCCACGGTATTATTTATCACAAGCTACACAGATACAATTCTGCTACACTAGCACTAGCTTCCGGTTACCACTACTACACATGCGTATACAATTACAGACAGAAATATAACCTAAACTAAGTCTTCACACAACTCATATCCCATAGACTTAAAAATGCATGAAACATGTTAAGAATAGAAAGTTTAAATTAGGAAATTAATTAGTATTATTATGATTGATGTTTATTACTAAATATCTAGGATTTTGCATGAATATTTTATCATTATGATTTGATTAGATTAGTTTATTGGGCTAGGGTTATCCTACTAATTTGCCTATACAAAGGCCTCTTTGTATTCTCTTTTATTTTTAAGGATCAATAATATTAGAGCGCGGGTGGAGTTTTGTGCCGGCGCGGTCGCCTCCTCTGGCGTCGACTTGGAGTTTACAATAGGTTCCAAGTGGTTTCAAGTTATTGGTGTTTGGGTTGAGCGTTGTTTAGAGGCTTCGGATCTGGTTGAATCAGTTTGGAAGCTCCAGAGCTCAGTTTTATTCCTTCTTCTCCTCTAGTAGATGGTTTCTTTGTTATTTGTTCCCTGGTGAGACAGTTGGAGTGTTGTTTGGTCCCTGGTGAGACCTTTTGTTGCTGCTTTGGTCCCTTGTGAAACCATTCCATATTGCCATGGTCCTCTGTGAGACCATTGGCAGTTGCGTTGGTCCTTTGTGAAACTGTTGGTTGTTGTTTTGGTTCCTTGTGAGGCTTTTTTATTGTAGTTGGTCCCCGGTGAGATCTCAGCCTTTGTTTATTAGATGGTATGACATTCGGTGAAGCTTTCTTGGATGTGCTCGAACTTGCTCCTTGATTTAGGATTTCACGAAGAAGCATATTATTGTTGACCAATAGCCGCTCTACTCACATTCAAGCTGCTTTTAGCTTGAACAGGAGTGTTAAGGGTATAGAGTTTAGAATTAGGAAATTAATTAGTATTATTATGATTGACATTTATTACTTAATATGTCAGGATTTGGTATGAATATTTTATGATTATGACTTGATTAGATTAGTTTCTTGAGTTAGGGTTATTCCACTAGTTTGCCTATGTAAAGGCCTCTTTGTATTCTCTTTTATTCTTAAGGATCAATAATACTAGTATTTTCCCTATGCTTCATTGTGATCCTTCAATCTCAACAAAACAAAACAAAAATTACAAGAGATTCTCATAGGGGCCATACAGAATTGAACTGATGATATTGAAAACTGCATGATTAAGCAAGAGAAAGCCAGCTGCAAATGTTGCTCAAGGGAAATATTCTTACCAGCTGAAGAACCATGGAGATGCTCATGTGGAGATGATCCCACTTCGAAAGATTGTCTCCCGTCCACGTTGCAGCATACCTTTGGCTTCCAGTAAATCCAGCTCTAGTAAGAACAAAAGGACGCTTCATTTCTTTAGCTAGTTTCATGCCTTCATATGTTGATCTTGCCATCAGCAAGCCATATACCTAAGCCATAGCACAACAATCAACAAGCATAAGGTTATAAAATTAGTATCAAAATCAAGATACGCAGCAGAATAACAATTGACCAAAGTGCATCCTAATAATATAGTGGTCCAACACAAGCTTATGCGAAAAGAAATGTGACTCCATGATCATTATTGAAGACGCCAGAGAGAGAGAGAGAGAGAGAAGAATAGGGAAAATATATTCTTGAATTCATACACATTCATATACACAAAAGGAGTATATATACACGTATAGGAGGACAAGAGGATAATGACTCATTAAGAGTATTGATCACCTAATTAATACCATAATCCCTACAATCCCTAATCAGTAGCGATACTCATAAATTACAATATATTTACTTTGATTCTTTCCTAACACCCCCCCTCAAGTTAGAGCATAGATGTTAATCATGCCCAACTTGTTCCAAAGATAATCAACTCGAGTTCCATTTAGGGCTTTAGTCAGCAGATCACCTTGGGACGCTTCCGATAAACATGATAAATAGGTGGTTTAGCAAGTGTCAGGTCAGATGCCTGTACTGGTGGTAGTGGAACCTCATAGACCAAGATATCATCAAGACTGTCGGTGGTGTCGGGGGATGGAGACAAAGGAGAGATAGGAAAGAATGGGGTCAACTCATGGAAAGTGACATCGAAAGACACAAGATAACGCCGAAGAGTAGGCGAATAGCACCAATAACCCTTCTGAACCCTAGAATACCCAAGGAAGACATATTTAAGAGACTTGGGATCCAGTTTGGTAACAGTGGGGCGAATATCACGAACAAAACAAACACACCCAAAGATTTTTGGGTCAATAGGAAACACAGGGTTGGAAGGGAATAAGGTGGTGTAGGGAGTGGCTCCACGAAGAACAGGAGAGAGCATACGATTAATAAGGAAACAAACAGTAGACACAGCATCAACCCAGAAAGGTTTGGGAACTTGCATTTGAAACATTAGAGCCCGAGCTACTTCTAATAAGTTCCGGTTCTTTCGTTCGGCAACACCATTTTGAGCCATTGTATCTACACCTGAGGACTGATGAATCAGACCATTTTGAAGCATATAGTTTTGAAATTGGGCAGAATAATATTCTTTAGCATTGTCACTCCGTAAGATTTTCACAGAGACACCAAATTGAGTTTTGATTTCATCACAGAAATTGGAAAAGTGAGAAAACAACTCAGAACGATTTTTCATTACATAAAGCCAGGTGGTTTGAGAAGAGTCGACAACAAAAGTAGCAAAGTACCAACCAGACTTGGACTCAACATGACACGGACCCCAAATATCGGAATGAACTAAATCAAAAGGGGACGCAGTCTGTTTATTGACGCGAGGTGCCAAATGAACATGGTGATGTTTCGCAAACTGACACGACTCACACTCTAAAGAAGACACATGATGAAATTGAGGATACAACCTCTTTAAAGATGACAAAGACACATGATCCAGCCGACGATGGATATTAAAAGGAGAGGAACCACCAGATCAAGCAACTGAACGCGGTACTCGATCGTCAAGGAAGTAGTGACCGACAGATTCATACCCCTTACCAATAATCTGCTTTGTCGTAAGATCCTGAATCAAACAATGGTCAGGGAAAAGTGAGATGAAACAATTTAAGTGACGAGTAAGCTTGCTAGGAGACAAAAGGTTAAATGCAAGATCAGGAACATTAAAAACAGATGATAAGGAAACAGACGGGGTAGATTGAACAGTGCCAGATCCAAGAACACGGGAGTAAGAACCATTGGCAATTGTGATGAGGAGGGGTTGGCATATGGTGCATACGAAGAGAACAAATTATGGTTACCTGTCATATGATCAGTAGCCCCAGAATCGATGATCCACTTTGAGGAAGAAGTAGCAAGGCACGAATCAGAGTTATCTATAGCAAGCACAGTCGGTGCTGAGGAAGCATGATCAGGGACATCAGATGATTGGACTATATGAACAGACCTGCTGCGTGGCTGCCTCTGTTGCAACTTTCGGCAATAGCGTTTTGTATGACCAGGTTCCTTGCAATAATAGCAAACAATCTCACCAGCACTAGAATTGGGAGAATTGTGACCATGCCGCGGGGGGCCTGGGTACTTAGGAGCAGCAGAAACAGGATTTGGTGTACCTCCCACTGAAGAACTTGGTCGTGAAAAACCCGAGTTCCTACCATCAGTCGCACTCCAACCAACTAAAGCACTAGCATTAGAATTAGAAGTTGGGTTGGCCATACTGTCGGCACGCAACACTAGAGAGTACACATCCTAAAGCGAGGGAGGATCAAAGCTGGATAATATCTGAGATCGAACAGTCTCATAATAAGGGTCGAGAGCAGTATGGAAACTCATAATGGCCAGCTTCTCCATATTATCCACCTGAGCTTGAAGATCAATCGTTGGTGGCATTAACCATAGCATCTCCTCATACATTTGTTTAAACTCCATGTAAAAATTCTTCAAGGGGCGACCTTGTTGGTTAGCCCGATAGAAACCTTTACAAACCTCATGTATGCAAGTAATGTTCCCTTTCCCAGAATACAGGAACTCCAGGTAGTTAATAAGTTCCTTAACAGTATTACAATGACTAACCGAAGGAAGAATGTTGCTGTCAATGGAATTTTGAATTTGTAAGAATAGTCAGGCATCAGCACGAGCCCATGTCATCTTCGGATCATCCACTGGAGGAGTTGCAGTTAAATGGCCCTCTTTCTCAATACTAAGTAAATGCATACGTATGGTTTTGATCCAGTCCGAATAATTGGTCCAATTCAACTTATGATCGGTAATTTTGTTGGAAACAGGAATCATCTCAGTTGTCGAACTTGGTTTAGAGTCAACCATAAGAGATAACCATAAACACATAAGGGAAACAATTGCAAAGGTGATAGTAAACTAAGACAGCAACTAGAGAATCAAAAAACACCACCTTCTAGAGGCAAACCAATGTTGAAGAGCCCACAAAAGAAACAACAAATAGCAGCCACACCAACTGCCAAACAGGAACAAGAGGCTGCACAAGGACCAACAACAATACTACACACGAAACAAGGGCCAAAAACAACCTAGGTCCTCCAAAAATGAGCACACAGACGCTCAAAAACAACAAACCAAAGAGTGAAACCACGATATATGAGAACGAAAACACCTGGGTCGAGCCGGATGCAAAGAGTCGATCTTGGAGAAGCAAACGGCGATGAAAAAATTGCTGGAAAATGGTGTCACGCGCCGGCCCGTGCAACGGACGGCGGAGCTTCGGGTGGCGCATGAGAGACCACGCGCAGGTGAAACAGAGCGCGGCCAGTGGGGTTGCTCCGATCGGGACCTCCGGAGCACGGTGGGGCGACGCGTGGACGAGAAAAAGCAACTGAACACAAAACCCTAACTCTAGCTCTCTCTCTCTCACTGTCGCCGAAGACGGATAGCAAACTTGAAGGAAAAAATTTAGGCAGTCGAACCTGGAGGCTCTAATACCATGAAGACGCCAGAGAGAGAGAGAAGAATAGGGAAAATATACTCTTGAATTTATACACATTATATACACAAACGGAGGGTAATGACTCATTAAGAGTATTGATCACCTAATTAATACCATAATCCCTATAATCCCTAATCAGTAGGGATACTCATAAATTACAATATATTTACTATTAGGAAATATTTATATTAGGCAATATACATGTTAGGAAATATCTATATTAGGCAATATATTCTAATTAGTATATCAATCAATCTAGGATTATTGAGATTAGGGAATCAATCTCCATTAATAGTGATTAAGAGCCATCAATTCTGAGGCTCCTCTTCCTTGTATAAATACGTCTCTCTTATACATGAATAGATACGACATTCAGATATATTTCTCTCTCTGAATTCTACATGGTATCAGAGCTCTAGGTTCCATTCTCCTTTTTTTTTTCCTGCTGCTGGTCTTCTGGTTTCTGGTTTCCCTTCTCTGGTTTTTTTTTGGTTCGCTGGCCACGAACAGAGAGAGAAGAAGAGAGTGTTTGTTTTTTGTTCTGGGCGTTTTCAACAAACACGCGCCACCCCACGGTGTTCAACAGGTTCCGATCGGCGGAACCCAGGTGGTAGCTTCCGTTTCCGGCAGCGCGTGGCGTTACGCGCGCCTCCCTGTCTTCCGCCGTCAGTTGCACGCGCCGGCGCGTGAGGGAGTTTTCCGGCGAGATTTTCACCGCTGTTTGCTGTTCTGGGATCGACTCCTGATCCTCGTCTTGTCCCAGGTGTTTTCGTGCTCCTATTCTTTGTTTCCGGTGACTGCTCTGTCATTGAAGGTTCTGTACGGTTAATCCTTTTTGGGTTGCTGCTGGTTTTGGCTGCTGTGGTAGGAGGGTATTGTTGTGTTGGCCCTTGTTATTTTTGGGCAGCTAGTGTGGCTGCTGTGCTCTGGTTTTTGTTGGTGGAGGTTTCTTGATTTTGCAGGTTTTCAATCTTTGATTTGCGTCTGCTATTTCTCTTGGTTATTTCTTATGGCCGAGTCTAAACCTAGTAGTGTGACTGAGATGGTTCCGGTGTCCAACAAAATTACTGACCATAAGTTGAATTGGACCAATTATTCGGATTGGATCAAGACCATTCGAATGCATTTACTCAGTATTGAGAAGGAGGGCCATTTAACTGAGATGCCCCCTAAGGATGATTCTAAGATGACATGGGCTCGTACAGATGCTAGGCTCTTCTTACAAATTCAAAATTCCATTGAGAGCGATCTTCTTCCTTCGGTTAGCCATTGCAACACTGTTAAAGAACTTATCACCTATTTGGAGTTCTTGTATTCTGGGAAAGGGAACATTACTCGAATTCATGAAGTGTGTAAAGGGTTCTATCGGGCTGAGCAGCAAGATCGCCCCCTGAAGAGTTTATAGAGTTCAACAAGATGTATGAGGAAATGCGGCGGTTGATGCCACCAACAACTGATCTCCAGGCACAAATCGATAATATGGAGAAACAGGCGATTATGAGTTTCCTGACGGCTCTTAACCCAAATTATGAGATGGTTCGATCTCAGATATTGTCTAGCTCCGAGCTTCCTTCGCTTCAGGATGTGTACTCTCGTGTGTTACGGGCTGACAGTTTAGCCCATCCGGCTCCCAACTCGAATGCTAGTGCTCTAGCTGGTCACAGTCCACCTAACACTCGGAACCAGGGTTCCTCGCGCCAAAGACATGGTCCACCTCCTGTTTCTGCTGCTCTGGCTCCTAGGATCCCCGGCCCACAGAGGCCCGATAACAATCCTCCCAGTGGGATTATCTGCTATTATTGTAAGGAACTCGGTCATACAAAGCGTTATTGTCGGAAGTTACAACAGCAGCAACAAAGGCAACGTGGATCTGCTCATATGGCTCAATCCTCTGAGATCACTGATCCTGCCCCCTCAGAGCCAACTGCACTTGCTACAGGTAACTTTGATTCATGCCTTGCTACTTCTTCTTCGAAGTGGATCATCGATTCCGGGGCTACTGACCATATGACAGGTAACCATCATTTGTTCTCTTCTTATGCACCTTACGCCAACCCTTCTTCAATCACACTTGCCAATGGTTCTTATCCCCGAGTCCTTGGATCTGGGAATGTTACACCTACTCCGTCTGTCTCATTATCTTCTGTTCTTAATGTCCCTGATCTTGCTTTTAATCTTTTATCCCCTAGTAAGCTGACTCGTCAGTTAAACTATTTTATCTCACTTTTTCCTGACCATTGCTTAATTCAGGATTTTACGACGAAGCAGATTATTGGTAGGGGGTACGAATCTGGCGGCCATTACCTTCTGGATGATCGGGTGCCACGTTCCATTGCTTGCTCTGGTGGTCTCTCTCCTTTTGACGTTCATTGTCGGTTGGGTCATGTGTCTTTGTCGTCTTTAAAGAGGTTGTATCCTCAATTTCAGCATTTGTCTTCTTTAGAGTGTGAGTCGTGTCAGTTTGCTAAACATCACCGTGTTCATCTGGCACCTCGCGTCAATAAACGGGCTGCGTCCCCTTTTGCTTTGGTTCATTCAGATGTTTGGGGTCCGTGTCCTGTTGAGTCCAAGTCTGGTTTTCGATACTTTGTTACTTTTGTTGATGATTTCTCTAGAACCACCTGGCTTTATCTAATGAAAAATCGTTCTGAGTTGTTTTCTCATTTTTGCCATTTCTGTGCTGAAATCAACACCCAATTTGGTGTTTCTATGAAAACTTTACGAAGTGACAACGCTAAAGAATATTTGTCTGCCCAATTTCACAACTATATGCTTCAAAATGGCATAATTCATCAGTCCTCATGTGCGGATACGCCAGCTCAAAATGGTGTTGCCGAACGAAAAAACCGGCACTTATTAGAGGTTGCCCGAGCTCTCATGTTTCAAATGAATGTTCCCAAACCTTTCTGGGCTAATGCTGTGTCCACTGCTTGTTTTCTCATTAATCGTATGCCGTCTCCTGTCCTTAGTGGTGCCACTCCCTACACCACCTTGTTTCCATCCAATCCTGTGTTTCCTGTTGATCCCAAGATTTTCGGGTGTGTTTGCTTTGTTCGTGATGTTAGACCTACCATCACCAAACTTGATCCCAAGTCTCTAAAATGTGTCTTCCTGGGATATTCTAGGGTTCAAAAGGGTTATAGATGTTATTCCCCCACTCTTCGGCGTTATCTGGTGTCCACAGATGTTACCTTCCATGAGTCGACCCCGTTCTTTCCTGTCTCTGTCTCTGCTTCTCCATCCCCTGACACCACTGATAGTCTTGATAATGTATTAATCTATAAAGTTCAGTTGTCACCAGTGCAGGCACCAGAACCGGAACCCGCTAAACCACCTATCTATTATGTGTATCGGAAGCGTCCCAAGGCAAGTCATGGCACTAACCAGGTTCCAACCCCCCCAGTACCTGCTTCGACGTCGGATCCAGTAGAAGTTGCATCCTCTCCTGTCTCTACCCCAGTCCCAGTGACTATGCCTGACTCTCCTGACTCCACATCAAAGTCGGAGACTGTACCTGACTCTCCTACTTCTACTGACTTGCCCATAGCCATCCGAAAAGGTAAGCGATCTTGCACCTACCCTATCTCGTCTTTTGCTTCCTATAATCATCTTTCTCCTCAATCATGTTCTTTCATAGCTTCCTTAGATTCTATTACTATCCCCACTAACCTTCACCAAGCCTTAGCCCATCCCGGTTGGTGCGCTGCTATGAAAGAAGAAATGATGGCCCTGGATAAGGCAGGAACCTGGAATCTCGTTGATTTACCTCCTGGAAAGAAAGCTATTGGATGTAAGTGGGTGTTCGCAGTCAAAACAAAAGCTGATGGCACCTTGGAACGTTTGAAAGCTCGACTGGTTGCCAAGGGTTATGCTCAGACCTATGGTGTTGATTACTCGGAAACCTTCTCCCCTGTGGCAAAATTGTCCTCTGTTCGTCTCTTCATTTCTATGGCTGCCAACTATGGTTGGGATCTTCACCAGTTGGATGTTAAGAATGCCTTTTTGAATGGTGATCTTCTAGAGGAGGTATACATGGAGCAACCGCCTGGCTTTGTTGCTCAGGGGGAGCGTGGGAAGGTATGTCGTCTTCAAAAGTCTTTATATGGCTTGAAACAAAGCCCTCGTGCTTGGTTTGACAGGTTTAGCTCTGTGGTAAAGAAATTTGGCCTGAGCCAGAGTAAGTGCGACCATTCTGTGTTTTATCAACAGACAGATGCTGGGATGATTCTGTTGGTGGTATATGTTGATGATATTGTTATTACGGGTAGCAACGCTTTGGGAATCTCTTCACTGAAGGCCTTTCTCAATTCTCACTTTCAAACTAAGGATTTGGGTTCTTTAAAGTAGTTTCTCGGGATAGAGGTTATGAGAAGTAGGAAAGGCATCTGCTTGACCCAGAGGAAGTATGTTCTTGATCTGCTAAAAGAAACTGGGAAACTGGGAGCATCACCGAGTAATTTTCCCATGATCCCGAATCCCCTCTTGGACCTTGATGACAGCATACCGTTTGATGAATTACCTGAGGATATACGAAAGAAAATTGATCCAGAAAAGATCAAGCCATTTGCCCATCCTGAGAGATACCGTAGGTTGATTGGGAAGTTAAACTATCTCACGGTAACTCGCCCTGATGTGACTTTTTCAGTTAGTTACCTTAGTCAGTTCATGGCTTCACCAACAGTTGCCCAGTGGGAGGCTTTGGAACATGTCTTACATTATTTGAAGGGTTCACCTGGTCGTGGTGTTCTTTATACAAATCATGGTCACAACAAGGTTGAATGTTTTTGTGATGCAGATCATGCAGGGTCGAAGGCTACCAGAAGATCCACCACAGGATATTGTGTGTTTGTTGGTGGAAATTTAGTATCATGGAGGAGTAAGAAGCAAGATGTGGTTTCTAAATCAAGTGCAGAAGCTGAGTATAGAGCCATGTCTCAGTCTGTGCAAGAAATTATGTGGATTTACCAATTAATGAAGGAGGTTGGTCTTGCTACGTCATTACCTGCGAAGTTGTGGTGTGATAACAAAGCTGCTCTACACATAGCCTCCAACTCTGTGTTCCACGAATGAACGAAACATATTGAGATTGATTGTCATTTTGTGCGTGATAAGATCAAGGATAATTTTATTTCCACCGGACATGTGCGGTCTAGTGATCAGTTGGGTGATCTTCTAACTAAGGCTTTAAATGGGACTCGGGTTGAATATCTTTGTAACAAGTTGGGCTTGATTAATATCTACGCTCCAACTTGAGGGGGAGTGTTAGGAAATATCTATATTAGGCAATATACATGTTAGGAAATATCTATATTAGGCAATATATTCTAATTAGTATATCAATCAATCTAGGATTATTGAGATTAGGGAATCAATCTCCATTAATAGTGATTAAAAGCCATCAATTCTGAGGCTCCTCTTCCTTGTATAAATACGTCTCTCTTATAAATGAATAGATACAACATTCAGATATATTTCTCTCTCTGAATTCTACATTTACTTTGACTATTTCCTAACAATTATCAAGGTTAAAGAATAGTACATTATGATAAAAAGAATGATTCTGACAGCCTCCAAGTTCACTATCTCCCCTGTGAAGATTACTTTCAGGCATTGTTTTTGTAACAGCCTGGAAAAGAAGAAAAGTTAAGAAACAATACACACAGAGTTGCAAATAGGTAGGTAAGGTCTCGTTTTTGCTAGATAGTCAGTGACTAGAAATACCTTAAAGATAGAAGGCTCATTCATATCATTCCATATACCATCAACACCGTTCGAAATGAAATCTTTCACTAAATCAGCCCACCAAGCACGGACTTTAGACTGTGTATAGTCAGGGAAGACACAAGGTCCAGGCCACACCTCCCCTAAATAGGAATAGATGTACTTCATACGACATAGAAGAAGGAAAAGTGTAGTGACACGTGCAGAAAGAACTTACCAATAAAAGGTGTTCCATCTGCCTTTTGAACCCAAACATCATTTTTAGAACCACTATCATAGACAAAATACCCATCTTCATGTTTAATCCCAGGATCAAGCATCCAAATAGCCTTGAAACCATTATCATGGAGGTTTTTAACTAAAGACTTTGGATCTTGAAAACGCTCCTGAAAAGTATATAATATGTGAATCTTCTGTGTAAAAAAAAGGTTCATAGACTTACGACGGCCAACCCAAAACAACAGGTCATAGGTAAGGATTGTTCAACTTATTGACGTGAGTTAGACATCCACTTGAAAGAGAATAGGGAGATAAGGAAAAAAATATGAATTATTTGCAAATTAGGAATTAAACATAGAAGCATTAAATTTATTACCAACTGTTCTTTGGGGAGGAAACAAGTTACTGAAAACGAAACCAGTTGAATTTAGCTGCTAAAGTAGATAAAAGCATGAGAACATGCCTTATCAAAGGTAAAACATCGAAATCCATCCATGTAATCTATATCCATCCACATCACATCGCAAGGTATGCTCTTCTCCCGGAATGTTCTGGCAACCTGCAAATGTAAGTTGACCACAAATCAAGGAAATATGACATGTGCATTTCAAAAAAGGCAACAACCCATGCAAATTTAAAACTTAAAAACATACACAACTGTAAGTTATGAGCAAGGAGCGGAGTAATGTGGACAAAACTATGTTCCTAGGAATTTTCGATGTCTGCATAGCTACATGAGATATGTGGAATGAGGCCTACAGGAATATTAAAACTAGAAAGCCATGTTAGGTAAGAAACTTAAAAATTATTCTAGATTAAATAGTGCTTTTGTTTGGTGGCATAAATTTTACATATTTAAGCAAGAATTTCATATACACAACATGCCTAGGCTTCTTGGAATCCTGTTCTTTTTTAGATGTATGTTATTCCCAAAAGCATAAAAATCTTTGATAAAAGGCATCCATGCTCTTTTGGGTCAAATATGATGTCAAGCATTTCCAGGCATAGGCATGTTTCGTATATGCATCTGACATGCCCAGATATCTTACATAACTTAAAATAAGAGCATAATAAAATTTGAAAGCAAATTTGTCGTACTTATCCAAATAAAGAGTTAAAAAGGGCAACAAAAGAATAAAAAGGGAGAAAAAAAGAAACTGTTTCACACATTATATCAGCATCTGGAGCTCAGTCTTTGTACAGGAATACATTACATGTGATAAAAATTTCAGCATATTGTCATACAAATGCAATTACTCATTAGGATCACCGTCAGCGACTGAGAAGCAACAGTACCTCTAAAACTCTCTTATCAGAATCATAGCTCCAACGACATTGGTGATAACCCAATGACCATTTTGGGGGCATGAACACAGTCCCTGAAAAAGAGGAGGAAATTATAAGTATCTTTCTTCCACCACCAAACTATTTAAACTGGTGTCACTATAGATGTGTTTTAAAGATGCCAATTTACATTAAGCATATGCATATAACTCTATATATCAAAGCGGGGTTAGCATCCTCAATAACTTCAACATAAATAATCAATGATCAAGTGCGTTTAGTTTCACATTAAAAACCACCAAAACCAAAATTTTGGTGGAAGCAAGTAACTAGTGGTTTCCAATATGAAACTAAACATGCAGCAACTCTAAGGGAGAAAATCATAGTACAAATAGCATAACATCAGACAACAAACAGCACGCTTTCTGGATTCTATATTGTCTTGAGTTTGGAACATGGATTTGATGAGTTCCTACCTTAATAAGTTCTTGCTTTATACACCTAAGATGTTTACAAGACATGGTAAAATGGGTACTATATCTTTATCAATATGGACTTCCATCCAATGATCTACATGATAGAAAATACCTCATTCCTTTCAAATAAAGAAGTTGCACAAATTCATCTTTTTCAATTCCCTATACAATGATATAGTGTTGATTGTCATATAAGAGATGTTCCTTGTCATTGAGACATTCTGGAGTCTGAAGTGTTATTAATCACAATATAATTTCTCAGAAAATTACCGATTGCATGAGATAAAGAAATCAAAACAGCAGTTGGTGAAGCGAATGGACCAAAAGTAATGACAGGGTAGGAGGAGGGAGCAACAAATTGTATTGTTGATTCTTTCCTCAGATCAATCTGCTTATGAACAGAACACAGTAATATTAAACGGGTAAACATAAAAGTCTCTTCTTAAAGTTTGACAAGCATAAATGATATGAAGTCAAATCTAAGAGCACCTCACAACGCCTGGTAGTGTCGGCCAAAATTCCTAGTGCCTCTCCATTTGGAAGGACAGCTAACACCCATGGATGTGATTGGTACAAGGATGTAGTTTCAGGACCATAACCCCATGCATCTGTGTTCCATGTAAAAACCTGACGATGAAAAATAATTTATAAGAACCAAGATAACAAGTAAGTTGAAAAACCAAAAACAGATATGACATACTCTATTCCCAGTCCTTTCAAGCTGTCCACTAACTTCTCCAGTTCCATAGGAGGAGGTACCTAGAGGCAGCTGTATCAGAAGTAAATTCAGTCAATTTCTGAAAGCAAAGGAAATGGATAAGAAGAATATCATACAAAAGAAAAAGAACCTGACAGAAGAAAGAAGAATCTAGCACATTGTGAGGAAAGTAACTAAAATATGATCCAATGCCAAGAATGTAAGAGAACAACGATAAGATGCAAAGCCAAAAATGAGAGCAACTAACCTCGAGTTTGGTAACCTGCTGCCCCAGAAGACATTCAAATGTAGGAATATATGAAGGAACTTTGTCGCTTGTGATTGGTGTCTCTCTATCTCCACTATTTGCGAAGGAAATACTTGGATACGCTGCATCTTTATCATTTTCAGAACAATCAAATCGGAAGACACCATCTTCCAATATAGGCTGAAAAATCATATTCCCTGAGCTGACATTGCTAGTGACTTTCTGTCCTTCAGAGTTAGCCATTGTAAGCATAAACCTTTTAGTAAGAAGCTTCTTGCAAAACCTCTTCTTTCTGCGGACAAAAAAAGAGCCTTTAAATCAAGTGGCCAATTAAAAAAGTAGACCCAAGATAAATTATCTGTGAAAAATGATCATGAAAATACTTCCCTGGGATGAAATGAAAATCAAAAGAACATTGTTCAAGGCCATGAGATCTATCTAAAAGCAGGACCAGAATGGTCAACAGGAACATAGATAGACTGAAGCAAGCAAATTCACAAAGAGATATTCAAACTCTAGCAATAGCAAACTATATTTATAAGAATATGAATCTAGCTCCCATGAAAACTTCACACGCATCTGGGCCGGATTTCTGTCACATTATTCAACAAGAAACTTCAAATCACAACTCCCATAAAAATTCTTTTCCAAGCAAATTTACCACAAGAACCAGCTAGCAATTGGAATCCAAAAAAAAAAAAAAAAACAGCTCAACTGCTGATGACCAATTATGCTCAATCGAAAAGCGAGACAGCCCCAATAAAGACAACAGCAACATTATTCAGAAAACTCGGAAAAGTTATAAGAATCAAAGAATCTCCACTTCCATCAGCATTTTGAGCTCCCTTAGTACGATATATACCACTCAATGGAAAGATAATGCAAGATTCAACTTAAGAGAACCTGAGGATGAACTCAAAATGCGGGGATTCTAGTCCCGTTGGATCATACCTCCCAAAGTCAGGCCTGCAAAACCTCACAATTGAAACAATGCGAGTTCTAGCTTGAGCAACTCCTCCAACACGACGAAGATGATGATGGTGCCTGTGAGTCAACCCCGCTGCTATAGCGTTGTTGCTCAGTTTGTGTATGCCAGTGACCAGTCCTACTTCGATCATGGCGCTTTATAGTCCTGAATTTTTATAATTTATTATAATTATTGTGATTTTATGAGTACGTTTCAGAAATGGAGTACTGAGTCGCCACTAACTGTTGTATATCCCGATGATGCTCCAAATTCTTAACGTAAATAAAAATGTACTTGGAAAGTTGAAAAATATCATGTGTTGATTTTTTCTTAATTATAAAATATAATTGATTTTTTTAGGGTTAAGGTACAATTTTACCCTTAAAATATGCGCCCAGGAGCAATTTTACCCCTAAAGTTTTTGGCGTAGCAATGTTGCCCCTGAAGTTTTAAAACAGAGCAATGTTGCCCCTCCGTTAAAAACCCTAACGGTCAACTAACGATTAACGTTAGTTGACCGTTAGGGTTTTTAACGGAAGGACAACATTGCTCTGTTTTAAAACTTCAGGGAACGTTAGTTGACCGTTAGGGTTTTTAACGGAAGGACAACATTGCTCCATTTTGAAACTTCGGAGGCAAAATTGCTACTTTTTTTGGAAGCAATGTTGCCCCTAAAGTTTTAAAATGGAGCAATGTTGCCCCTCCGTTAAAAATCCTAACGTTGACTGTTAGTTGACCGTTAGGGTTTTTAACGGAGAGGCAACATTATTTTATTTTGAAACTTCAAGTGCAACATTGCTACGCTTGAAACTTCAGGGGCAAAATTGCTCCTGGGCGCATACTTTAAGGGCAAAAATGCACCTTAACCCATTTTTTAAAAAAAATAAGAAAATTAATTAAAAGATTTTTTTCTCTAAAATAATTAGTTTGACAAATAAACTAATATATAATCTAAAAATACACGAACATATAATATGATTAAATAATATTTTAATCTTAAAAAAAAAGTTAACTTGATCTTATAATTAAAACAACAAAATAATATAAATTGGTCACAGCCTAGTTTTCACAAGAACTGGGATACGTGAATTTTGCATGTATTAACTGCACGATTTTTCAGTAAATAAAATTGAGTTATATGAATTTTAAAAATGTCGTCTCTCAAATGTCGTAATCTTGTTGGACTCTAGTTGCAGGCACTCGAATCAACGATAGCTGTTCTTGCTCGCATCAATATCACCTGGCTCACCAGAATCATCTGTCGACCTCCCTCTCATTCAAGTAACCGTCCTTTTGTTCTATAATTTTCTCATTTCAATGCTTTTTTCTCATATTTTATTTGATTGACAGATTTATTTGATACATAGTACTGTATCTTTTAACTTAATTGTGATTTGTGAAATTTTTACTCGCATGTTCTTAATGTATTCTGGCAACTTTTTTTTTGGTTTAGTTTGTCGTGTGCTAAGTGTTTTTAATTGAGAATTAGGTTTCATTATCCATCATTTTGATAAAATACAGATAAAAGTATTTTTTATAGTGTAATTTATACTATAAAAATATTTTTATAATTAGAAATAATTTAAATCGAACTAAATGGATGTCCTACTCAGGCCTCTATATGACATTGACATTTACCGATCAATAAAAATATTTCAAGACATCATCTTTATCATATATTCCATATATTACATTATATAGATATCATATTCATAGGATAGATTCATCTTTAAGATGCTTGGTGGTTGAGCGGCTAAAGTAGTGATAAATCATGCAGACATGTACGGCTCCTTTTCCAATATTTCACTTTCACGTGCAATAATCAAGACAAGAGTTGGACCACGTAATGGCCACGTGTGCTTCAAGAGTCAATTTTTCTTTAAATATTTGCAAACGCTATGATTTTTTGGAACGAAAATATTGGAAATTACTACTGGCGTTAAGCTATAAATTTATCTCAACAATTTTTGTTGAGAAGTAATATTACCCAAAAAAAATCTTAGGTTTAATGTTGCCGCAAAAGTGTTAAAATGAAATAACATTACTTATTTCCATTAAAAAAAAAGTAAGCTGTTAACGCGTATTTTTTAACGAAATAAGCAATATTACTGCGTTTTAAAACGTTTAAGTAGAGGTGGGCATGGGCAGGGCTGGGAAAGGCAAGACCCTGCTCAATGCCCAGCCTGAAGAATGAATGAGCTGCATTTTGCAGCCCGATGCCCAGTCCTACCTAATAAAAGCCCTAACCATTTTCGAGCTGGGCAGGGCAGGCTTTGCTTGCCCAAGTAGTGACGCTTTGCCCTGTTCCTTGAATATTTTAGTTCACAGTTCACAAAATTTCAAAGCTTTGGAGATAGCTGAAGTATAATATAATATATTTAAACATAATAATATAATATATTTTAAATAAAATAATATATGTAGAACAATATTATTTAAATATATTTAATTTTCCGGGCAGGGCCAAATGGGCAGGGCAGGACCCCTACCCGATGCCCAGCCCTGCCCAGTTACTGGCCCAGCCTAAAATTGTCCAAATTTTTTTTGGCTACTTTTTTATTAGGGGCAAAGTTAGACAATTTTTTGCTGGGCTTGGGCGGGCATATTGGGCATCTGGACATTATGCTCACCCCTACTTTTAAGTGATATTGAACTTGAAAAAACTTTTAAAATAATATTGCTACTCAGTGAAAACTTACCAAACAGATTTACATCTTAACCCTTACAACTTGGGATGAATATGCACACAAACACACACATGTTTAGAGCCCATTTGGATGAGCTTTTTTTATTAAACACACACACACACTTTTTTAATGCAAGAAAAGTGTTTTTTTTTAAATTAATTTTTGCATTTATATTATATTTTTTAAAAAAAGTAAAAGTCACAAAAAAAAAGCCAAAATACTTTTTTTTTGTGTAGGTTTTAATTTGGAACTTAAAAAAAACCAATTAGAAACAAAAAAAAACTTTTTAAAAGCCCATCCAAACGAGCCTTTAGTTTATTTAACCAAAAAGCGTGCTTTGATTAATTTATTTTAAATAATTTTATGTTCCAAATAAAAGTTTTGTTTCATAAAACTTTTAATAATTTATTATACTCTATTTACTCCAAAATATAAGTCTTGTTTGTCTAATTTAATTAAATTGATAAAGTTATTTAATATTTTTTTTTAAAAAAACACTATAATAATCGTTCATTCTGTTTTTCTCTGTTACATTGTTATTGTTAAGAGAGAATCAATAAGAATAATTTTGAAAATGATTGACATATATGAAAACGATATATATTTAAAATTATTTTTTTAACCATTGCTCCATTGTATCTTGAACAAGAGTAGTATTATATTAAAGATCCAATGGAGAAATGGTTAAAAAAATATTTTTTTATACTTGTTTTTTTTAAAAAAAAAAAGGCTTTTAATCATATTCGAACGGGTTCTCCGTCCATGTGCGATTTGGTGCTGAGAATTCATTGGGCCAGCAAGTTCACCTTTCAATTTTCGCCATTCGGTTTACATGCATATCTTGTCCACCATCTCGACTTCCTCTTCGGCCCGTGATCCAGGTAAGTCTCAATCCTTCAACCTACTCTAGCTTCACTTTCTTGTAGGTCTCTTAATGACGGATCAAAGTTTAAGTTCTCAAAGAAAGAAGTGTTTATATTTAATGTGCAACAGAGCTTGGAATATGATTGTTTATAATAGAAAGATACATGTGTTTAGCAAAAGAAAAAAAGTTAAGGTGAAAATTAGCCAACGAAGTGTTACGCTAGAAGCACCGGGTACAGAAATGTTTTGAAAGGAGCAAAAATGAAGAATTTAAAACTTTAGAGAATAAATGAAAATGAGGATTATGTCACTTTCACAAATGTTAAATTTTTTATTGGTATTTTTGCTCTCTTCAAAACATTTCTATGCTCAGTGTTCCTTGTATAACACTTTGTTAGGCAATCTGCACCTTAACCCAAAAAAAAATCATGTGATTCAATGTTATATTCTTTATAAGGCTCAAAAAAACCGAACCGAGCAATAAACTGGTCCAGGCAGTAGTAGTTCATAGGTTAGTTGATCAAACTAAAAACCAGTAAATTGGCCATATGTAAACCCGTGATGGGATTCTTAACCCTTCTTAGTGGGGGCCATTGTTATGGTCTCATCCTCACTTGTAAAAGGGGGGGAAAAAAACATCCAGCCTACAAACAACATATCATGAAATTATTGTGAGAAAATTATTCATAAATCCCGGATAAAAAATATTGTCATGTTTAATTAGTAAATAACTAAACATTACAATGTAAATATAATAGTTTAACTTTTAAATACTAAAATTGGAGACTTATTTGCATTCAATTTATGATATTTTTTGGGAAAATCCCCTAAAGAACTTTAAAAATGTCAAAAGATAAAAAAGTGTTTCAAATATTCATAATGTCAAATAGGTGTTAAGGTCTGATTTGTCATTTTCAAAATTAAAAAGAAATGACATAATTGTTTATTGGAGTTTAATGTACACTCTAACAAAATTAATTGTGAAAACCTTATCTAAACTTACAGAATCTTCATCAGAACACGTGAAACTCTTATCAAATCTTGTTAATGTTGATTTGCAACTTCTAAAATTCGTTAAAAAAGTTGTGAAATTCTTTTGAAAACCTATGAAAATCTTATCTGTATTTGTGAAACCTTTATCAGAACTTGTGAAATCCTTGTCAGATATTGTGAATAAAATTTTACAACTTGTGAAATTCTTTAACAAAGTTATGAAATTCTTTTAAAAACTTATGAAAACCTTATTCTAACTTATGAAACATTTATTAGATATTAGGCTAAAGTACTCGTTTGGTCCTTTATATTTGCTTCAGGTATCCATTTAGTCCCTTAAGTTTGTAAAGTGCTCGTTTGGTCCTTAAAGTTAACACCGTTAAGCAGACTTAACGGAAAATACTAACTCAGTAATTTTAAACGATGACTGTGCACTTAAATGCTGACAAAGCAAGCTTACATGTTACTTTTTTAATAAATTAATATTTTAAATCCTGTAAATTGCAATTTTAAACGATGACTGTGCGCTTAAATGCCTCAGACAAAGAACATATACCCAAAGTTTGCTTAAATAAATTTCAATTTACAGAATTTAAAATATTAATTTATTAAAAAAGTAACATGTAAGCTTGCTTTATCAGCATTTAAGTGCACAGTCATTGTTTAAAATTACTGAGTTAGTATTTTCCGTTAAGTCTACTTAACGGTGTTAACTTTAAGGACCAAACGGGCACTTTACAAACTTAAGGGACTAAATGAATACCTAAAGCAAACATAAAGGACTAAACGAGTACTTTAGCCTAGATATTATGAATCATAATTTGCAACTTTTGAAATTTTTTTAGGATGTTGTGAAACTATTTTGCAAACTTAAGAAAATCTTATCCAATTTTGTAAATTAAAATTTACATTTTGTAAATTCTTTAAGGAAGTTGTGAAACTCTTTTGAAAAGTTGTGAAAACCTTATTCGGACTTATGAAACCTTTATTAGATATTGTTAATTATGATTTACAACTTGTGAAATTCTTATGAAAAACTGTAAAAACTTTATATGAACATGTGAAACCCATTATTAGAAGTTGTGAAATTGGGTCTGTTTGGTTTAAAGGGAAGAGAGAGGTTGGATTTTGTTGCTCTTCACTTATTTTGCAACGTAAAAATTGGGAGGAATTTTTTTTATTTTTTATTTTTTGAAATTTCCCCTCCCCTCCCCTTCAAAATGGGGGCATTTAGTGACTATTATACCCATGAATGCTTTTAATATTCCTATGATACACTTCTGACTTTCTTCCTCATTCCCGTCATCACTTTAATATTTTGGCATTGTATGACTATCATGCCCATAAAAGTAATAATTATTCAATTTAATAACTATAAAATTATAATTTTATATAATTATTACACATTTTAAAAAATTCAAAAATTGACTTGAATAGAATAAAGATAAAGTTATCCATATGAAATTATTTTACCTCCCCTCCCCTTGTCAACTAAACAAGAAAATTAGGTAACATCAAAATTTCTCCCCTCTCATTAATATTAAAATTCATCCCCTTCCTTCCCTCGTTGAACCAAGGACTTCCATGTATTTTTCTTGTATTATTACTCTTTTTGATCTTAAATATAAGATACAATTGACTTTTTTTGAGAGATTAAATAAATAAATAAGTTATTTAATTATATCATGTGTGGTTATGTCTCCTTAGATTATACATAAATTTTTTAGTCAAATTAATTAGTTTGGATTAAAAAAATAAAATAAAATAATTAATTCCTCTAATCTTTTAAAAAAAATAGGGAAAATTATAATAAAAGACCTAAGAAAAACAATATTTATTAAAGGAATTATAAAAATAGTAATTATTTTGAAGGACTAAAAAGTAAAATAGAAAGACAAATTGCCTCTAGTAAGTTTCCTATCTTCTCTCTAACAGGACCTGAAATGATTTTATCTGAAGTGCGTTTGATGGACAATGACAAACAGAAACTATCACGGAGAATACACTCATCCTCCTACTTATCCTCAAACTATAATGTATAGACATTATCCTCTGAGAACCCAATTTCTAATTTGCCTCTCACATTCCGACTCTTGACTAATGATTTCCTGAAAGTAGTTCATTTAATCAAACGATTCGAAACCAACTTGCTGACTAGTCCATAACCTCTAGCCTTTGATTCTTCATCATCCCAATCTAGTGCATATTAATTCAAATCATTCATTGTAATACCCTGGATTTTTATTATTAATAACAACAACAACAAGAAGATAGTAAATAAATATTTAGAATTTAATAATGTGTGTATTATTTTATAATTTATTAATTGAAAATAATTATAGTGATAATAAAAATTTAGAATTTAATTGTATTGTTTAAGAATTTATTAATTAGTGATAGTTGAAGAGCCCAACCCATAGCTAAACCTTAAATTTTAATTATAAACTTAGGTCTGGCCGTCTAAACCTAATGGACGCTCATACCTTTCTTCTCTTTGCTTTTCTTCTCAAATCCTCTTTCTGTACTTTCATCACATCAAATTAAAATTAGGCCGCTAGCAAGAATAGAGACCAGGTAATTCTAATCCCATGAGTCTTAGGTTAGTTTTATGTAAATTTTGATATGTAATTCTAATCACCATTAGTCTTAGGTTAGTTTTATATAAATTTCGATAGGTAATTCTAATCCCTAGAATAATCTTGCATCTCGTGCTTATTCTTTTTCTCTACATCCTATTTTGTCATTCCTGTATGTGTAGTCCGAGTATATGCTCTTCTGTGCATCGTGCTGCTTCTAACAGATCACATATAACTTAGGGTTTCCTTTGTTTTTCATGCTGCCGCGGCCCCACACCTTTTGTTTACCTTTGACCAATTCACATATTGCACCAGATTATATGATTTCATATCTCCCCTTCTCACATTGTGCAATGAAATTTTATTTTTTTTTTAGTTTTTTGTAAATGAATATATGATGCCTGTATGAATGTGCGTTCTCTGGATTTAGGTTTTAGGTGATTAAATATATATATAATTCTTTTCCTCGTCTTGTGTATTAGCTTTTTGCAAAGTCATAAGATGCCTGTACATTTTGGCTCTGGGTTCTATGTTTGTTTTCCTTTGGCTTAAAATCCTATCCTATAACATATTGTGATTATATTTGTTTCGTCAATAAATGAATCAATATCTCGATTATATATTCTCATGACAAACCCATAAGTAAAATGGATAATGAGTAAAGTTAAGGATTTAAATGATGGTCATGAGAACTTCTCATGACAACCTTATAGGAACCTATGAGTAAAATGGATAATGAGTAGAGCTGAGGATTTAAATGATGGTCATGAGAATTTCTCATGACAACCTTATAGGAACCCATGAGTAAAATGGATAATGAGTAGAGCTAAGGATTTAAATGATGGTCATGGAAATTTCTTATGACAGCCTTATAGAAACTCATAAGAATTTATTTTACAGTTTAATTTGAGAAATCCATTTTTGTGTGTATTGAAATAATCTAACTGTAACACCTCCAATTTCTAACAGTTATAATAACAAAAATTTAAATGATTTTCATAAATAAATTATTGAATTTCGAAATAAACAACCTTGGGAAGTGTTACCGCCGCACTTGTACTGGGACAAGTGCAAGGCTACCTTATTACATTAATATAAATCCAAACTTAAATAAAAATGGTTTACTCAAAGTGTAAAATAATATAAGGAAAACTAGCTAGCATTCTCATTGTTCTTCTTCACTTCTCACTGCTAGCCCCCAACAGCCCCAACTTTGAGACCTGTTTCACTGAAAATCTGCTCCCCCGAAGGATCGTCGTAGCCCATGAACACAAACATCAGCAAAAGCTGGTAATCCTAATAAACAAAGATAATACCGAAAAATAATAATAATAATAATAAATAAATAAATAAAATAATTACATAATGATAAGGGAAATATCATATACATTTAGATAATCTAAAATATCAATTTTCAATACTCATCATAACTATATATTTTCATCGACTCAAATAATATTATTCATCATCTTTTAAAATTTATTTAGACCCGGGAAACCCTGCCAGTCTGTTTAGTTTAGTGGGAAGAGAACTATGGTAAACCCGGGAAACCCTGCCAGTTTATCCTGTGACCCGGGAAACCCTGCCAGTCACAATCAATCAAATTGGTCATCAAGTATTTCTTCCTAGTGTGCACACCTCTTCCCAAAGTTGCTACTAGTGTCCCGGGAAACCCTGCCAGACACCACTTTGGGAAGAACGGATATCATCAGGGTTTCCGTTCGAAATAGTTCTTCCTAAAGTGGTGTCTGGCAAGGTTTCCTGGAACACTAGTAGCAACTTTGGGAAGAGGTGTGCACACTAGGAAGAAATACTTGATGACTAAATTTGATTAATTGTGACTGGCAAGGTTTCTCGGGTTTACCATGGTTCTCTTCCCACTAAATAGACTGGCAGGGTTTCCCGGGTCTAAATAAATTCAAAAAGATGTCGGATAATGTTTGATGTAATTACCACATGATATATATATATATATATATCCGCTTTGATTACTATATTTGTGCCATTTAAATTGTGTTTTATTGGAATTACCAACAATTGCTGATGTTTGTGTTCATGGGCTGCGATGATCCTTCGGGGGAGCAGAATTTTAGTGAAACAGGTGCCAAGAGTTGGGGCTAGCAGTGAGAAGTAAGGAAGCACCTTCATCTAATTTTATTTTATTTTATTTTGTTTGGAGTAAAACATATTTTGTTTAAGTTTGAATTTACCTTATTTGTAATAAGTAGCCTTGCACTTATCCCAGTACAAGTGCAGCGGTAACACTCCCCAAAGTTGTTTATTTCGAATTTCATTAATTTATGTATGAAAATCATTTAAATTTTTGTTATTATAACTGTTAGAAATTGGGGGTGTTACATTCATAGTGATCCCCATTTGGTACTTAGAAATCAGGAAGAAACAACAAAAACCCCAAACGCATAAATCCCCAAATTGAAAACAAAAAGGAAGAAGAGGAGATGAGGTAGACGAAGGGATTGGCAAAAAGAGAACCTAGATGAGTAGAGATTCCTCTCAGTTGGAACAAAACACTCCGATTGATGGAGGCTCCAACGAAGAAGAAAAACAATGCTCTCACGAGTGGAGAGAAAACTCGCCCTCACCCGAGAGGAGGGAATTGCTTTGAACAACAAGAGTTAATTTTGTGGTACATTTAAATGAGAACTTGCTCATGAACCAAAGGGAGTAATCTGAAAAATGCATTACAGTTAGGTCAGAACCAAAGGGAGTAACATTCACGAACAATCCGTAATGAAGTTAAATTTTTTGTTAATCTATGTGAAATATGCTATGTAATACTCCAAATTATGATTATTAACGATGATGATGATGATAAAGTAATAATAAAATTTAATAATAATAATAACAATAATATAGTAAATAAAGATTTAGAATTTAATTGTATTGTTTTATAATTTATTAATTGGTAATAATAAAAGAAACCAGCGCATAGCTAGACCCTAAATTTTAATTATAAACTTAGATCTAGCCGTTTAAACCTAGCGAACGCTCGATACTTTTCTTCTCTGCTACTTTTTCTTCTCAAATCCTCTTTCCGTACTCTCATCACTTTTAGGAGGTTAGCAAAAAAAAAAAAAAAAAGATCAGGTAATCCTAATCCTCATAAATCTTAGGTTAATTTTATATGAATCCTGATAGGTAAGTGAACAATATCCACAAGCAGGCGCCTGAGATGTTATAATTAGTATCAAAGCCAGGGCTCGAGTCGTTGTGCCAGCAATGACGCTAGGTCCAAGGGGGGTGGAGTGTGAAGTCTCACATCGACTGTAAAGGTGAACAAAGCATGCTTTATAAGGGTGTGGGGACCTTTCCTTTGTGTACGCGTTTTGATGGGTTAGGCCCAGCTAAAAACAAAACCGTGAGGCCTTGTGTCCGTCAAAGCGGACAATATCCATAAGCGGGTGTCTGGGATGTTACAATAATGTGAAGTCTCATATCGACTGGAAAGACGAACAAAGCATGCCTTAAACAAAACTGTGAGGCTATGAGTTTTTTTTTTTTAATCAAAAGAGTTTGAGTTGATGTAATAACATTTATTCATAACATAGGGGCAATTTAATCTTTCTAATGTTTTAATTTATAATCCTTCAAAATAATTATTATTTTTATAGTCTTTTTTAATAAATATTCTTTCTTTTAGGTTCTCTGTTATAATTTTTCCTAAAAAAAATATTAAGTCGTTCTTATATTTAGGGAGAATCCCATATAAAGACGATTGAAATAGGAAAATTCTTATTTGGGTTACTAAATTTAACAAATTATTAATTAGGTTATATGACACAATTAAGGATTTAGAATTTCGACTAAATAACCTTTACATCCCTCATTAATTATCCCTCTCTTCTTCCCCCTTCAAGCTCATCTATCCTCTCTTCTTCCCCAGAAAAACCAATCCCAGCTGGATGGTCTTCTCCACAATTTTTGACAACTTGAAAAACCAATCTAAGAAAAACCAGTATAGATCTGGCATTATTTGACATTGAAAAGACCTTCCTTACAAAACAAGTAATTAAGGAAAACTCTCCACTTACTATGGTAAGTGCAACGGAGTTCAGGGCACAACATTCGCCCACAAACCCATCACAACAAAATCCGAAACTCTGAGCACAATTAATCAGCGGAAGAATGTAAGCCCTCAACTTTAACTATACCAAACTCTCATCATAGAAGTGTGTACCAGATTACCCACACAAATTTTTAATTTACAATCCATCTCTTCATTATAACAAACACTAAAATAACATACCGTATAAAATTAAACCTTTAGTTCAACAGCAAACACACAGTCATTTCAAAACAGCTTAAATAGTATTTTTAAAACATGTGGGCCCTATAATGGCAATATAGAGATCGTTACAACACCATTACCCAAAAGAGACCTACAAGGTTCTCTATGATTATGCCTCTGGTTGCTTCCCTTTGCTACTAATAGAATTAGAAACCTCGCCTGAAAAACATTAATAATAATGGGGTGAGACATTAAGTCCCAGTAACCAAAATTAATTTATAAAATATGCAGGAAAGGAATGTAAGTCAGAGAAACAGGGTTGTTAATAAATTAATAATAATAACTTCAATAATCAATTAACCATCCTCACATTCACCATCCTGCTCCTCCTTATTTCCTCGTGGACGTGGATCAGCCCATCAGTGTTAGTAACCTGGCCAAGGTTAACTATCACCTCAAGGAAACTGTCCCCTCCCGTGTCACCACCAATATACCGTAACAGGGAGGTGTCCGCCCAAAACACTCAACTCAAATCCGGGCCAGGAATAAGAGTGAGCCAATGGGCACAAATTCTCCCTCAATCTCTTCCACACTTCCCAGCAAATTTCAAAATAAATAAACAATATGAAATTATAATTATCAATATATAGTACCATATACTACTCCATACAAAACATCTTACAACGATTATCGCAACAATCACCATTACAATAAATCGAATAACAAAATCCACTCACATATATTCATACAGATTAGAAAATACACTGCTTCTCTGTAATAGCTACATACTCACATAAACACACAATTTCAAAACACATGTTAGTAGTATTTATGAAAATAAGATTCATTAAACACCTTACACTCCAAACATGCATATAAAATAAATTAACCCCGGTTACCTCAACTCCACGCTAAACCTTATCTTGGGGAGTAAATCGCGATTAATCACCTATCACAGGTAAACTCTACATTATCACAAGTATAACTTATATAACACAAATAATAGTAATAATAATATATTACTGAAAAATAACAATTTTATCATTTAAATTTCCAAAACTAACTTAAAACTTCAATAATATTTCTATTAACTCAAAATATTTTATTTACAAAACTTTTAATCAGTAGAAACATAAAGTGAGATATAAATCCTAAATTTCTTAGATAGAAAAACTAATTTAAATTCTTGAAACAATAATTTAATAAAACTAAACCGATTAAAACTAGTTATTAATTGCTTTATACATATTTACACTCTTCTATTGTTAAAACTCAAAACTTTTCCAAAATCATAACCTCAAAATTTTCACTAATCAACATGGTATTACTTTTATTGAAAAGAGAAAAATATTTAGAACAACTTTCATGAAGGAAGTTTATTGAAAAGAAATTAATTTGACTACTAAAATTATCTTACTACCTCCGGTCCTAATTATAAGGCATAGTTGACTTTCTTTGGAGATATTAAGGAAGTTAAATAAGTTACTTAATCATTTCATATGTTGTGCATCTTTAGATTATATATTAGTTTATTAGTTAAATTAATTAGTTTGAAGAAAAAAATAAAAATAAAAATAATCTAAAATAATTTAATTAGCTTCCTCAATTTTTTCAAAAAAGTCAACTATGCCTTATAATTAGGACCGGAGGGAGTATAAAATAAATAACATACCTCAAAAGACCCAAATGTTATCTCCACCTTCTTCTCTTTCTCTCTCTTACGCACTCTCTCTCTGTCTCTCCTCAATCCGGCGCACACACACACTCTAAACATACATATATATATATATAACCAACATCACCGTCTCAAATAATGGGACGGTGATTTTATTATTATTATATTATATTTTTATTATTATTTTAATCCTCCCACGCGATTCACGTCTTCCTCTTTTTTTTAAAAAAAATGGGCAAACTGCGACAAAGGCCCAAACTTTATCTAATATTACAATAATTACCTATAATTATTTTATAATTACATTTAAATTTTAGAAATAAAAATTAGGATGTTAGAGGCATAGTCCCCATAAAGACGCAAAAAACCCTCCAAAACCTCGCTTCTGCATAATTGCATTCAACACACAATTTTCAATGTACATTTTCCCATGATGATATCCCATTGATATGCTACGCGGAAAGTTTAAAAAAAAAAAAAGAGATCTATGCTTCGTGCGCAAAAATAATTCCGATCCCCATGAAAAGTTCAGACTAGAGATATAACACAACATATATGGAGAATAAACATAATTATATTGTTCCTCTTACACAGACTTCTGAACATGTAGTTCAAAACAGTAGATACAAAACTGGTTGAAAGTTTTCACCTCAACAAAATTCAAATTCGTAAATTTGGGGTCACGATTTACCACCAATTGATGAACCTGCAAAATGGTCGTGTAGAAACCTATACAATAAGAACCGAGGAAAACCTAAAAACAAAAGTCACCCAAATAACAATTTTAATCTGTCAGGAAAACTGAAACATGATCCCATCTCGTATTTGACCTTGTGCTTCTCTGATTCTTTGAGAGGAACATAATATTTGGCCAGCAAGAGTATAGATCGGATTTGATCATTTCATATCTTTCCCTTTTCTCTTTTCTTTTTTCTCTTTGGATGATAGATGAAGGGTATTATTAGAAAATTTTTAACATTTAAATATTTTTAATTGGGTCGTTGACCTAATTTAAGATTTTTTAAATTTACCAACCTAATCTAGGACTTTTCTATTTCAACAGTATTTATATGGAATTTTCCCTTATATTTATTTATTTTTATGTAGGACCGAAGTGTTTTTTTTTTTTTTTTTTTTGTGGCGCAGGCGGGTTCTCGACTTCCCGAACGATGCCCGCGTCGGAAGTCATGGGAGTAAAAATGAAAACTCAAGTGTAATGGCTGAGATACGATACCACCACCACAGCGATTTTGCATAGCAACTTCAGCTATGCTATTTTGCTATTTTTTTAAGCCTCATTTCTTTCTTCGAAGTGTAAACCGATAGCTTGTTGGTATATTGGTTCGGCGGCTTGGCTATATTACGATCCTTGGGTCGCCAGTACACTGTTATAACTTTTGTATGCGAGTATGGAGCCCAACGACTTGTTACAGGAGCTTCTAAATGTAGAGGTTGAGATTCAAGATGTTGAAGGTGCTTCTTCCTACACATTTATTTTTACAAAAAAGTTTTTTTTTCCCCGCACATACTAATATACATTTTTCAAACAAGCGATGCAAATTTAGTGTGTGCATTGAATCATTGAATATTAGTAGGTTGTGATGGTTTCTTAGTATAATAGTAGCTCTGCAATATGCGAGTCCCGAAAGGATGGTGGGAAGTGGCGTTGATTTTGTACTAATTATTTTCATTTCCTAATATTAATCTTTGTGCAGATCAAATAAGGGCATTGATTGAAAGACAAGAGCAGTTACATGAGAGAAAATCAGAGCTCAAGGCTATACTGGAAGCATGTGAAGAATCTGGAAACCAGGTCAATGATGGTGCTCCAAGTGCTGTGGAAAATTGGTCTGGGCCATTTGAATGGGATTCTCGAGCAGATGATGTCAGGCTGAATATTTTTGGCATTTCTGCATATCGTGCAAATCAAAGAGAGGTAAATGATTTAACTCGAACAAGAAACAAATGAGATAAAATGTTTTTTTAGTGCAGCTTAAAGAAGTAAAAAGGCAGTAGAAAATTATGTGAAAAGGTTTCTTTTACCTTGTATTATTATGACAAGTTGTTTAATGTCTACTCTTAATTAATCATTTTTAGCTTCTGATGTTTGCATTCTAATGCTCCTAATAATCTATTGATACATGTAGACTATAGACATGGTTTGAGGATTTAAGTTGGTGTACTCTAGTTTTCTTCTCTTTGAGGATTTAAGTTGGTGTGCTTTAGTTTTCTTCTCTTTCTTCTGATTTTATTGCATTCTAATGCTCCTAATAAGCATGTTGGTGATGATAGATAATTAATGCCATCATGAGTGGAAGGGATGTTCTGGTGATTATGGCTGCGGGTAGTGGCAAGAGTCTCTGCTACCAGCTTCCTGCTGTTCTCCGTGATGGGATTGCTCTTGTTGTCAGTCCTTTGCTTTCTTTAATTCAGGATCAGGTTTGCAGTGCTTAATTACTGAGTTTCAGCTGCTCTGCTTTGCTCCTATTCTTCCTTATAACTTTGTTTTTCCTTTTTTTTTTCCCCGGTGGGTGGGGATGGGGGTTATTGACTGCTTTAGGTTATGGGTTTGACTGCTTTAGGGATCCCGGCATACATGTTGACATCAACAACAAATAAGGAAGATGAGAAGTTCATATACAAAGCTCTGGATAAGGGTGAGGGGGATCTCAAAGTATTGTATGTCACACCAGAAAAGATTTCAAAGAGCAAGAGATTTATGTCAAAACTAGAGAAGTGTCATCACGCAGGTCGTCTCTCTCTAATTTCAATAGATGTGAGTGCATAGTAACATTTTCTTAAACTTGCCCTGCAATTTATAATTAGGTGTATGACTAGTTGGTTTATGATTTTTGGTTGCTTGCAGGAGGCACATTGCTGTAGTCAATGGGGTCATGACTTTAGACCTGACTACAAGAACCTTGGTATTCTCAAGACTCAATTCCCTAATGTTCCATTAGTTGCTTTGACTGTGAGTCTTCTTCTTTACCCTTCTTTTATGAACGGGAATAAAATCAATAGAATAGTTGTGATTTCTGATATGTCATCTATTGTTCAGGCTACTGCCACTCAAAGAGTTCAAAATGATCTGATGGAAATGTTGCACATTCCAAGATGTGTGAAATTTGTCAGCACAGTCAACAGACCAAACCTATTTTATATGGTATATTTATAAACACAGTCTTTTTCATTGCATTCTTTGTGTTCTTTTCTTCCTAGAAAAGAAAAGGAGAATAAGAAGATCTAGTTATAAACATTGTTTCTATATCCAAGTAAAATGATTTATATCACTTTTTGCTGAAGGTAAAGGAAAAGTCATCTGTTGGTAAGGCGGTTATTGATGAAATAGCTGGATTCATTCAAGAGTCGTATCCAAATAAGGACTCTGGTATAGTTTATTGTTTCTCCCGGAAAGAATGTGAACAGGTATGTATAATTAGGACTCTCTCGTATGTTAAGTATACATGCATATTTCAAAATAACAAGTGAAATTTTGCCCTCAAGATTGAGGTGAGTTCTCCCACATAATATGTGAGATCAGAGGAATATTGGTGGGAAATTTATCATTGATAGCAATGATCATGTAAAAACTAGAATATCAGGAATGTGAAGAATTCTTCTGTACAATGTTGAGTAGGGAGATTTGCCTGTGTTCAGATTCCGACTTTGGAAAGCACATCCGGCATAGACTAGAATTCTTATGTACAATGTTTGGCTATTTTGATAATACATGAATTACCACCTTATAAAGTAGAATAAATACTTATTATTTTATAATGAAATACTATAGGTTGCAATGGAATTAAGGGAGAGGGGAATTTCTGCAGATTACTACCATGCAGATATGGATATACATGCTCGGGAAAAAGTTCATATGCGGTACGGTAGTGATCACAACATCAGTTGTGGGTCATTAACAAAGTGTGGATGCTTTATGTGTTAGTTCTTGCTCAACTTCGCTGAAACCATTTATCACTAGAAATGTTATACTTGCTGGTGCTTTAAAAACTAAATAACTAAATGGCTTGCTATTTTTAGCTCTGTTAGCTGAGTCTTGCTATTTGAATCCACTCTGTAACTTGTAGAACATTAGCAGTGGTTGTGTGTGAGCTTTATTTGACCTATTAAGCCCTCCTGAACTGTATCAATTCCCCAGAAGATCTTTAGTTAGACCTGGTTTGCCCATTGATCAGTGACAAGGGTTTAAAGGATTACATTGTAGCCTTTTGTGATGAAACAGCTTCGGACAGAATGAATTAATGAAGCCTAAAATTTTTGTTTGATTGCCTAGGTGGAGCAATAGCAAGTTGCAGGTCATAGTTGGTACGGTATGTATCTATGGAATTGGAATTGTTGTTCTGTAACATGTTTGATTTCTGTTTTCTTTTCCTTTTTAGGTTAAACACGTTTGAATTCTTTTATTCCTGAGTTTTCCCCTAGTCTTAGCCTGATATCTTTTAAGTCTATTCGAATATGCATTCCAGGTGGCATTTGGCATGGGAATCAATAAACCAGATGGTTAGGATTTCAAGATTGCTATTCTGCTCTTTTTTGCTTGAATTGCCAATGTGTTCGGTGTATATTTTATTCACTCTACTACTGTGGATGGTGTTTGCAACTATAATTGGTTCATTTTATTCATTCAAAACTGAACTAAGGCGGCCTCAGTTCACCATATAAGATTCATTTTTGTATCTCATACCAACATAAGCATATACTTTTCTTTAAAATGTGTTGATGTATGTGCATTTATTTTACTTTTTTACTAAGAACATAAAAACACAGCCTTTTTCAATTCACATGTCTCTTCCCTGTGCCTTGCCCTTATTTATAACCGTATTCGGGGTATTTGTAATCTGGACAATGATTATTTTTTCGCTTGTGAAAATCAATGTTCTTTTTTGCCTCTGATGGGCGTTGGTTGGGCATACTGCCATTCGTGATGTGACATTTTATGCTTGTGCAGGAAAGAAAGTATGATATATATAAAAAAAAAAATAGGAAAGATATCATGAATACAATAATTTTCATGAGTCAGCAACCCTTGGGAATAGGTTAAACATGCCTGTTGTTTTTTCTTTTTCATTCATATATGATGAGAATATTTAATGGGAGGTTTTTGCATGTAGTCAGATTTGTCATCCACCACAGCTTGAGCAAATCAAT
This sequence comes from Acacia crassicarpa, assembly GCA_034222035.1. Taxonomy (NCBI): domain Eukaryota; kingdom Viridiplantae; phylum Streptophyta; class Magnoliopsida; order Fabales; family Fabaceae; genus Acacia; species Acacia crassicarpa. Next base: position 39,824,019 of record JAWXYG010000010.1, read on the forward strand.
GGAAACATACTACCAGGTTTGAGCCATTCCTACTTTAGTTTTCTCCTGTTGCATTTTCCCCTTGTCATTAAACGCTTACTACAGGAAAGTGGTCGAGCCGGTAGAGATGGACTCCCATCTGAATGTGTTCTTTACTTTAGACCTGGTGATGTGCCTCGACAGGTAAGATTGGCAGGTCTATTTTCTTGAATCTTTGCATGTTGTAGTATCATTTTCCATGAAAGCTGAAGCTTGCAGAGGATAGGATCTACTTTTGCTGAACTAACAAATATTAACCCATAGATTTTGGGGTCTGTAGTCTTCAGCTTCCCTTGTAAGATGAGGAACATGTGATTATCCTTTAAGAATTTGTTATTCTCTAGCCCAAGCACATGCTTGCATGCTTGGGTATTCATCAATTTCTTCTGCAAATCTATTTGTCTGCTTGTATTTGATTCATGGACTGCATAATTATTATCATGATTTTCTGACAGAGTTCAATGGTTTTCTACGAAAACACGGGACTGCAGAATTTGTATGACATAGTACGATATTGTCAGGTATTTTCTATGTTTTTAAACTGTATCTCTTGTGATTGATATCAGATGAAACATCTACTCCCTTTTCTATAACCCTTTCCGTTGGAAGATTTCCTTACTTCTTCCTTTTTCTTTTCTGGGTGTTGAGGAGTCTTATGTCAAGATTTATGGGTCGCCTATCTTTGAAAATATAGAAAACAATGAGAATCAAAATTTTGTCATCTTTTGACAACTTTATGATCATATCTGTTCATCCATTCTCATTTCACAAAAGTGCTGATGGAGACATGTCCATCAGACATTTGGAACTGATAGTTGGCTCAGTGTCTTCCCCCCTTCCATCTGGGTTCTACTCACGAAATTAACCAAACAAATTTTTGTTCTTATGGTCAAGTGATCAACCATGTGTCGGATATTTGGGCTTAAATGAAGTATAGAAGATGTTTGGAGGCTCATTTTGATTTAATCATACACATTTAAATAGGTATATATGTTTCTCATCAGGTCAGCGGTGCAAAGTTGACCACAGAAGTCTAGTTGGCTCATCCATTTTCAGGGTATTTTATTGTTGAAAATGTAGAGTACCAAATATTAGAGAGAAAAGGAAGGGATAAAGTCTACTTAGAAAAACTCTGTTGAGTTGTTTTGAACCAAACTCCAACGTCTGTATACAACACTAGAAAGGCAAACCAACATTGGTACCCATTATTTTGGGTCTACTAAAGGCAACTAATTAAGAAGTACTTAAATTCTTAATACCTCTTCATCTTTATGTTCTGGAGGATGACAAAAAGACTAAAATAAGTAAGTATATGTCAGTATGTCAGTGATTGAACTTCTATTTCCTGATTAATGATTGTTACATGTGAACATTTTGAATTTTTATTGTATGGCTTGGTTACTTGAACCTGAATTTCTTAAGACTGTAAATGTTTTTCATCCAGTCCAGAAAAAAATGTCGCCGCAGTGCCATTTTCCAGCACTTTGCTGAGCCACCACAAGACTGCAATGGTACATTTCCATGGTTGTCTTTTGCTTTTAGTTTCCCTCCTCTTGAGGTCATAAATTTGAATGATAAAACTGATTTGTACAGGGATGTGTGACAATTGTGCATTCCCAAGTGAGGTTAAAGAATTGGACGTCTCAAGTAAGTCATATGTTGTATTGTCATTTGTTCAATTAGATATTTTTTACCCGTTTTAATAGTTATTTTGATTGTACAAATTCATTCTTTTTTCTCCTCTCTGGTCTTTTTTCACCCTTGTTACACAATGCCACAATGTCCAATGACTTTGCCTAAATAACCTTGCTTTGTGTTTATAAGACAAAGTCTTATTTTACTAAGTCAGGTTGGCCAAAAAAAAAATCTCCTAGCTATAGTGATCTACCAGCTGTTGCTTCAGATATTACACATAGTTACTGCAATGGTTAACTTTCATGCTGAGATCGTGCTGTTAGGAATATTCTTCTTGTTCACTAGATTTCCTAATTTTCTTGTATTCGACCATAGTGGTTGACTGATGAAACTTGAATAGAACAGTGTTCTCTTCTCTCAAAGGAAATTAGTTACACCTCTAAAATGGGTAATTGGAGGGGGAAAACATAAAAACTGAAGATAATTCCCTCTTAATACAGCTGATAATACTCAAACAGTCACAGAGAAAGATCATAGAACAGGATCTATTGGACCGATTTTCCAGAGGTCAGGCTCTCTCCTTAGTCAAAACAAAAAGCTTGCATATGTAATAATACTGCACTCAGCCCTAAAAAACCAACTCCCTACCCCTAAATGTTCTCTCCTTCAAACAGCAATGTTTTGTGACATTGAATCCACTTTGGCCCTCTTGCTAGGTCCTTTGGGCCTGTTCCTAGAATAAACTAAGCCCATTGCCCTCTTGGTTCCATTGCCACCCCTCTTGCAAGCCTCACCTGGTATGTAAGGTGAAATTCAGGGAATTGGATTGCCTAAGCCTCATAATCCTCCCAATTGCTGTCACAATCGAGAAAGTTTATCCATTTGATAATGACCTGCTTGCTGCCATCAGTCATCTCCTAGCTGAACTAGCAATTCAAACTCTTATGGCAAGAAGCTAGGTAGGGTTTGAGCCTTTGCGAACTAAGGACTTCCTAAGCTAAGACACATGGAAAATTGGGTGAATCTGTGACGAGCATAAGCCCAAAGGGAAAGCCCAATCTCCAAAAGCTAGCCTATGAGGAAGGAGAACCCAATGGACTTATAAATCTCACTCTAAGAGTTTGACTCTCCAATGTGGGACTCATTATATAGGCACTTTACTTGGCCTTGCCGGTCAAAACCCTTTGCTCATGGCACTTCACTCAGCCTTGCCGGTCAGACTCCGGAACACCAACTCTCAATGAAAGCACCAATGTGATGAGCACAAGCGTAAAGAAAGAGCCCAATCCCTAAAAGCTAGCCTATGAGGAAGGAGAACCCAATGGACTTATAAACCTAACTCTAAGAATTTGGCTCCCCGATGTGGGACTCATTACAGAATCCTTGCTGTTTCAGGCAATTTCAGCTTTTATGCAACGTGTCCAATCATAGAATCTAGATGCTAGCTTTTCATGCTTCTTGGTTAATGTCTTCAATTTACAAGGATGAATGTGCTAGTAAACCAGATCTCGAGCTGGAAATTCTGCCTCTCTTTGCTTCCTACCAGCTTGTTCTTTCATGTTGCTTTGTCTCTGCTCAAGCGAATCAATATCTCATTCCTCTCCCCTATTTGCTTATTTACCGTGGAATTATCATCTCTCCACTTGAACAAGGTAGGAGGATCCCTTCCACACATGGCCATGAATGGTGTCATCCTCAAACTCTTGTAGGTAGAATTAAACCAATACTCAAGCCATTGAAGCATCTTTGCCCTACGTTTTGGGTTTCTTTTGCCAAATTACCTCAAATAGGTTTCCAAACTGCAGTTCACCACCTTCGTCAATCAGTTGGTTTTAGGGGTGGTAGCCCAAACTATAATATAGAGTAGTGCCAGATTAAGCATACTTTATATTTTAAGTGTGTTAAATATAATCATCACTTTGGCCAAATACACACACACGCACTTATCATTGACTGCGTTATTAATTCATATTATATGGATGAATTGCAGGCCATGCGAAGCTGATAGTTTCTTTGTTGCAAGATATGCAAGAAAATGATCGGAGATTAACAATGTTACAGTTGGGTGACAAAATGAAAATTAAGCAGAAGGAACTAGGTTTGCTCTCTCTTCAATGCCTAAAGACTAACCAACCCCTCCCCCCCCCCCCCCCCCCCCCCCAAAAAAAAAAAAAGAAACTTGCCCAGGGCCTTTTCTCCAATTCCGCATTGTATGAATCCAGTTTCTCCTTTTGTCAGTCTAATCTGTTTCTGGGTGGTGTATTATAATATATCATATCGTATTAAATTTTGCTGCAAATCATTGATCCAGATTTTGAGTTGAAGAAAGAGGAAATGGAGCAGCTCATCTTACAGCTTTTACTAGAGCGGGTTTTGGTAAGTTAATTGAAAGCTAGAATTCCCTCGACTATAGTTAGGCTTGCACACATACCAAGCCAGTTTTACAATTATAAAGTCACGATTGTTCAAAGTATTAGCTGTTAAGATTTTTCCCTGAGTCAGTTTCCGGAGAATTAAAAGGCTTCCTAGATGATTATATTATTTATCTGATATCAAGAACTGTAAAGCTAGATGATTCTCTGGTTCACTGTAATTTGATAAGTTTGGGGAAGATGGTTAGACAACGATTTTTCTTTAGAATCTACTATTAGTTTTATTTTAAAGGCACAAGCTTTTCTTAGTTGATCCACTGGGCAAATGTTATAAGTGTAATTATATATTTAAATTTTTCAATGGGTGATTTAGAGACAATGTTTCTTGATGTAGAAAGAAGAATTTCAGCATACAGCATATGCGACAAATGCTTATGTTGCTGAGGGACCATTGGCCAAGCAAATATTGCTAGGTAAACATTTTTTTAGTTATCTTATTCTTGCAAGCTAATCTAATATATCACGGCAACTTATAAATCGGTGTTTTTTCTTGATCCATCCAAATCTGGTTCAAGTGAAGTAGTTTTTTAACTTTTTATTTTGAGAAATTCAGATTTTAAGGCCAAACCTACACCTATTCATCTAATACTCAGTCTTTCTTCTATTTCTGCGCCCAATATCTTGTAGAGGCACCCACTTGCTTTGCTCACAAAACTTGAAACTCAAGGACGGATGCTGACTATTTATTTCTTCTTGTTTTGCTGTGATCTAAGATGTTCATCCATGTCATTTGCTTCATCAAAAAGACATTTCTTTCTATCTGGTTCACCTCCAGATTTACATTTCGCTGTTCTCAATACTGTTGTTTTTTACATGCAGGAAAGAAGACTGTCAAAATTGAAGTTTCTAGTGAACAGAGAACTAAGCCTGGTGTCAGATCAGTTAAACGTAGCCTTGGTTCCTCTGGTCTGGACGTAAAACTCGATGAGTTGAGGAAAGAATTGTCTTCCATTCATGGAGGAATACTCCCACACTCCGTCTTAACCACTCAACAAATCAGCCTCATAAGCTCTCAAAAACCGAACTCAGTAGAACAGGTAACTTCCTAATTGATGACATGCACATAATCTCATTTTGCACTGGTTCTTGGATCGACGGTCTCTCTCTTTTTTAGATCTTTGATCTTAAATATAAAAATACACCAAGAAAAGAAATACTTCCTCCGGTTCTTAATATAAGGCATTTTTGGGGAGTTGATCTTGGCTCTAAATATAAGATATATTTTTCATACTTGTCAAGTTTTTCCTAATTTATCTCTTTTGATCCTTAAAATAATCAAGGAAGAGAGGGAATGAGGAAATTAAGGAAGATGATTAGAGTATTTCAAAAAATACACGTCATATTAACTAAATTAATTTCCTTGATCTAATCAAATTAGGTAAATATGTCTTATATTAATGAGCGGAAGAGTATCTAATTTTAGAGAAAGGAGCCCGGGGCATTGCATTGCTAATTGAACATTGTAACTGTAACTGGAGTTATGACCGTGAGATTTGTGTCATTTTTCTCCACTCGCAGTTAGAGAAGATAATTGGAAAACTGAAGACAGAAAAGTATGGAGATAGAATACTTGCGCAAATTGAAATGTATTCTGATTTCAAACCTCTTGATGAGAGAAATGAACAAGACTCTGAAGTTAGAGTTGCAAAGAGGTCCAAAACCAAGAAAACTATTGTGCTTCTTGAGAGCAGTGAAGAAGATGAAGCATGATACCATAAGCTGGACGGGTCTTCTCTGTGTTCCTTGGCCGGTGGTATGTATGCTTTTATTAAATATATAACTCAGGAAAACGAAGTTTCACACTTTGATATATGAAACATCTGATTATATCAATATATATATATATATATATATATGAAGCATCTGAGCCCTCCGTTATAAAATCCTGTGATGGTAGTTTCAGGTGCCCGCAGAGTTTGATTACTCCCTCCGGTCCTAATTATAAGAGCTAGTTAACTTTTTTTTTTGAGAGATTAAGGAAGTTAATTAAATTACTTTAAAGTATTTTTATTTTTTTCTTCAAATTTATTAGTTTGACTAATAAACTAATATATAATCTAAGAATATTTAACATATGAAATGATTAAGTAACTTATTAAGCTTCCTTAATCTCTCCAAAAAAGTCAACTAGCTCTTATAATTAGGACCGGAGGGAGTACTCCCTCCGGTCCTAATTATAAGAGCTAGTTGACTTTTTTGGAGAGATTAAGGAATCTAATTAAATTACTTTAAAGTATTTTTATTTTTATTTTTTTCTTCACACTTATTAGTTTAACTAATAAACTAATATATAATCTAAGAATATTTAACATATGAAATGATTAAGTAACTCATTTAGCTTCCTTAATCTCTCCAAAGAAAGTCAACTAGCTCTTATAATTAGGACCAGAGGTAGTAGTATTTTTCTGTTTTCTACAAGGTTAATAGGGAAAGGAAGCTAAATGGGAAAGAAAGTCAACCTTTTTAAATTTTTTTGGGTCACAACTGAGTAATTCAGTTGATTAGAGAACATTGTTGGAAGCTTAGATTTTAGAAGATTTATTTATAAAGTATTCTAGTCCATGAAATTCAATTTTTGTCATACAATTAAAAGAGGATATCTTATTTACACAAATAAAAAATATAATAATAATAACTAAGGATTTCATAGTAAGGTTAATTTTTCAAAATTTTTTTTTTGAAAAAGATCAAATCCATTAAATAAAATAAGAAGATTACAAATCAAATTTCTGCCATCATATGACCGAGCATGATTGCGTAGAGTTAAAAAAAAAATACAATTTCAAAAAAAAAGAATCAGCAGTGATTATTGAAATATAAGAAATGAGTACTGAATTTGGATACCTAAGTTCCAATGAGACCTTAATTTGATATTAGCTTTTTAATTAAATCATCTTTATTCTTTCTAAATAAAATTTTGTATTAGGAAGTTGGCAATTTTTTTCTCCGCAAGGCGACGTATTGTTTGAAGATATGGTGCACGATGTTGTGTGGCCCTTTCGCAACAAAAGTGGAGATTTTCTACCGGCACTACTAGTAGTGTAGTGGTATTAGGAGTAGTCTTCCCACCCCCTTATACTGGGTTCGATCCCCCCATCCCCTATCGCCTATGTATAAAAAAGTGGAGATTTTCTTGAAGACTTCATATAAGTAATCCAACTGTATAAATTTAAAAGCCAATGAAGATCTATTTATATGTAGGATAGAAAGAGATTATCGATTCATTTAAAACTTAAGTCAAAATTAAATCTGATTAATCATTACTTATTATTAATCAGTTAAAATTCTTGGTAGCCAGTTCCATTTTTTAATTTTTTTTGTTGCTGTAATACCCCGGATTTTTATTAATAATAATAATAGAAATAGTAATGATAATGATAATGATAATGATAGATAAAAATAATACTAATAAAATAATAATGATTAATAATAGAAATAAAATAATAATAATAACAACAGTAGATTAAAATAATAATAATAATAATATAATAATAAAAATTAATAATGTTGTATTGTTTCTATAGTAATCATATTATTTGTAAATAGTAATATTAGATTAGTTAAGATTAGATCCAAGAATCTAGAAGTAGTTAGATCAAATTATATTTTCAAATTTTGAATTTATCATCGAACTAAAATTATATCTAATAATAAAACTTTACAATTTGTTTTAATTCATTTATTAGGAATAATTAAAAGGTTCAGCCCATAGCCAAAACCCTATATTTAATTATAAACTTAGATCTGGCCGCTTAAACCTAGAAAACACCTTATACTTTTCTCTGCCGCTATACTCTCGTTCTTCTAGGAGGATAGCAAACATGGAGACCAGGTAATTCTAATCCCTATGAGTAATCCTAATCCCCATAAGTCTTAGGTTAATTTTATACCTTGATAGATAATCTTGATCCCTAGATTATAGAAACCAATTGTTCTTTGATTTCTGTATTAATAGAGATGTGTGTGTGTGTGTGTGTGTATATATATGATGTAGGTGAGTGTATTGCCTCAGATTGCATGTTTCAATTCTATGTATATATCCTTGTACGTTTTTTCTTCTTCTTTTCTTTATGTATTGTATTCAAATAACTGCCTCGGCCTGCGAGCGTTTTTTTTTTAATGCATATATCCTGTGCGTCGATAGCATGATCCACCTGTGCGTGTTTTTATTGGGTTGAACAGTATTGCCTCGCCTCATTCTTTGCACTTGAATTACACATGAATATGTTTTAGTCCGATTTTCTCTGAATCCAATTGGTGTGTCTCTTTTATCCATTTTTCTATTATTTGATTTTTTTTTAATATCTCCTGCACAATAAGATAATATACGAATAGATTTTAGGTCAAGATTTCTTTATATTTATATTTAATTAAAATAATATAAAAATATATAAAATATAAGTAAATAATAGAAATAATTTAGGAGTCTATTTTGTGTGTGTGTTTTAAATAACTTAACAGTGGAATGATAGCTTTGGGATGGTATCTCCGAAAGGGATGAACACAACTTTTGAGCTTTATGCCACCGATGTGAAAAGATAGTATCCGTTCTTCCCAAAGTGGTGTCTGGCAGGTTTCCGGGACACTAGTAGCAACTTTGAGAAGAGGTGTGCACACTAGGAAGATATATTTATATGTTTATGGCCAATTGATGATTGTGACTGGCAGGTTTCCGAGTCACAGGGTAGACTGGCAGGTTTCCGGGTCTACCATGGTTCTCTTCCCATTAAACTAAATGGACTGGCAGGTTTCCGGGTCCAAATGAAATTAATTAAAAAATAATAATGAATGATATTTGATTCAGTGTGAATATATGTATGTATATGTATATATATGACGAATCTTGGATTTGTTATTTGATTAAATTACTATGTGATTATATATTTGATTTTATTAATATATTTGAGCCATATAAATTGTGTTTTAATTAGAATTATCAGCTTTTGCTGATGTTTGTGTTCATGGGCTGCGACGATCCTTCGGGAGAGCATATTTTCAGTGAAACAGGTCTCGAGTTGGGGCTTTGGGGCTATGTGACATCCCAGGTGCCTGCTTGTGGATATTGTCCGCTTTGGCACACACAAGGCCTCACGGTTTTGTTTATGACTGGGCTTAGCCCATCAAAACGCGTCCACAAGGGAAAGGTTTCCGCATCCTTATAAGGCATGCTTCGTTCGCCTTCTCAATCAATGTGGGACTTCACACTCCACCGTCCCTTGGGGCCTAGCGTCCTCACTGGCACATTGACACGAGCCCTGGCTCTGATACCAATTGTAACATCCCAGGTGCCCGCTTGTGGATATTGTCCGCTTTGGCACACACAAGGCCTCACGGTTTTGTTTCTGACTGGGCCTAGCCCATCAAAATGCGTCCACAAGGGAAAGGTTTCCGCATCCTTATAAGGCATGTTTCGTTCGCCTTCCCAATCGATGTGGGACTTCACACTCCATACCATTTTGTAACACCCCCAAATTTCTAATAGTTATAATAACTTAAAACTGCGATAATATTTAAGATTAATTACTCAAAGTCAAAATAAACTACTTTGGGAAGTGTTACCGCCGCACTTGTACGTGGACAAGTGCAAGGCTGTCTTATTACATTAACATAAATCCAAACTTAAATAAAAGTATTTTATTCAAAGCATAAAAAAATAAAATAAAACTAGCTAGAATTGTTCATTGGTCTTACTCACTTCTCACTGCTAGCCCCAACAGCCCAACTTTTGAAACCTGTTTCACTGAAATCTGCTCCCCCGAAGGATCGTCGCAGCCCATGAACACAAGCATCAGCAAAAGCTGGTAATCCTAATAAAACACAATTTAAATTGCATAAATATAATAATCAAAGCGAATATATATATACACACGCATATAAATCATAAGGTAATTGCATCAAACATTATTCGTCATCTTTTTAAATTTATTTAGACCCGGGAAGTCCTGCCAGTCTATTTAGTGGGAAGAGAACCATGGTAAACCCGGGAAACCCTGCCAGTTTACCTTGTGACCCGGGAAACCATGCCAGTCCAATCAATCAAATTTGGCCATCAAGTATTTCTTCCTAGTGTGCACACCTCTTCCCAAAGTTGCTACTAGTGTCCCGAGAAACCCTGTTAGACACCACTATGGGAAGAACGGATATCATCAGTTCACATCAAATAATATTTCGAGGGCATAAAGCCCGATTGTGTTCATCACTTTGGGAGGTACCATCCCAAAGCTATCCTCCCACTATTAAGTTATCTCAAATACACACAAATTAAAGTCCTAAATTATTTCTATTATTTACTTATCTTTTATATATTTCTATATCATTTTAATTAAATATAAATACAGGGATATTTTAAATTAAAATCTGTTCATATCATATTTTATGATATAGGAGATATTAATTATAATTAAACTCCTAAATTATTTCCATTATTTACTTTCTTTTATATATTTTATATTATTTTAATTAAATGTAGATATAGGGATATTTTGACTTAAAATCTGTTCATAACTTATTTTATAGCGTAGGAGGTATTATATAAAGAAAAAGAAAATCAATTAATAAATAAGTAAATGAATAAAAGGAAAATCACAAAAGAAAAAAAAGAACGACGCACAGGGAAACTTCATCCAGGTAATTGTATTCATCTGTATGTAACTCACGCACGAAGGCCGAGGTGAAGGTATGGTTTTCAGTTCATCAAGAAAAGACAAGAGACTCACAATTTGGATTCAGGAAAAAGTTGACTAAAACATATGTATGTGCAATTCAAGCACGAGGACCGAGACAAGGCAATACTATTCAATAAAATTTTTTTAAAAAAAACGCACAGGAAGCTTTTGAAATTGAGCTTGCAGGCCAAGGCAATTGATTGGGTGCAATTCATAAAGCAAACAAAAATTAAATTAAAAAAAAACTCACAATGATACACATAGAATTGAAAATATGCAGATCGAGGCAAGGCACTTACCTACATCATATATATATATATATATATATATATATATATATATATATATATATATTAATACAACAATCAAAGAGCAATTGGTTTCAACTCATGGGAATTAAGATCATGGGGATTAGGATTACCTGGTCTCCGTTTTTGCTAGACTCCTAAAAAATAATTTGATCAGAGTCCGGAAGGAGGATTTGAGAAAAGAAGGTACCGGAGAAGAAAACTATCGAGCGTTACTAGGTTTAGACGGCTAAACCTAAGTTTATAATTAAAATTTAGGGTTTAGCTATGGGCTGGGCTTTTTTTTTTAAATTATTCATAATAAATGAATTAAAACAAATTGTACAGTTTTATTATTAGATATATTTTGAGTCCGATGATAAATTCAAAAATTGAAAATATAATCTGATCTAACTACTCCTAGATTCTACGATCTGATCCTAACTAATCTAATATTGCTATTTATAAAATAATATAATTACTATAGAAAAAATACAACATTATTAATTTTTTATTATTTTATTAGTATTATTTTAATCTATCATTATCATTAGTATTTCTATTATTATTATTATTATTAATAAAAATCCGGGGTATTACATTCTACCCTCCTTAAAACAAGTTTCGTCCTCGAAACTGAAATAAAATTTAACAAGAAAATCTCGGGTATTACATTCTCCCCTCCTTAACATAAGTTTCGTCCCCGAAACTTAATCGAGTACCTTTTTCGAATAATTTTGTACATAAAATTATCAACATTAACTATCACTTTCCTCATCACATATATTTATAGCATAAATCAATCATTAGATAATGCAATATAGATTCAAACGATAAATCAATATAAATTCAAACGAAAAATCAACATCTTGTATTTAAAATTAAGAATTCTATCATTCTTCATTATTCACAATAATTCACAAAATAAATTCTAATTACCCCTCTAATTAACATCGCTTCCTAAATAAACTTCATAAGTCAATAATAATGACATAATGAATCAGAAAATAATTTTAAATATACAATTACTAGAATTTCAATGAAATAAATCATTTCTAAAAGACAGAGAAATAACCCTTCACTACCCATCTCTCACGTTTGAATTATTATTATTATTTTACTCATTTATTTACTCAACTCTAGGATCTTTGATCCCTTGAGTTAGTATCAAAAGCAAACCCAAGTCGAAACCTAGGGCTCTGATATCCTTTTGTAACACCCCCAAATTTCTAACAGTTATAATAACTTAAAACTGCGATAATATTTAAGATTAATTACTCAAAGTCAAAATAAACTACTTTGGGAAGTGTTACCGCCGCACTTGTACGTGGACAAGTGCAAGGCTGTCTTATTACATTAACATAAATCCAAACTTAAATAAAAGTATTTTATTCAAAGCATAAAAAAAATAAAATAAAACTAGCTAGAATTGTTCATTGGTCTTACTCACTTCTCACTGCTAGCCCCAACAGCCCAACTTTTGAAACCTGTTTCACTGAAAATCTGCTCCCCCGAAGGATCGTCGCAGCCCATGAACACAAGCATCAGCAAAAGCTGGTAATCCTAATAAAACACAATTTAAATTGCACAAATATAATAATCAAAGCGAATATATATATACACACGCATATAAATCATAAGGTAATTGCATCAAACATTATTCGTCATCTTTTTAAATTTATTTAGACCCGGGAAGTCCTGCCAGTCTATTTAGTGGGAAGAGAACCATGGTAAACCCGGGAAACCCTGCCAGTTTACCCTGTGACCCGGGAAACCCTGCCAGTCCAATCAATCAAATTTGGCCATCAAGTATTTCTTCCTAGTGTGCACACCTCTTCCCAAAGTTGCTACTAGTGTCCCGAGAAACCCTGTCAGACACCGCCCGATTGTGTTCATCACTTTGGGAGGTACCATCCCAAAGCTATCCTCCCACTATTAAGTTATCTCAAATACACACAAATTAAAGTCCTAAATTATTTCTATTATTTACTTATCTTTTATATATTTCTATATCATTTTAATTAAATATAAATACAGGGATATTTTAAATTAAAATATGTTCATATCATATTTTATGATATAGGAGATATTAATTATAATTAAACTCCTAAATTATTTCCATTATTTACTTTCTTTTATATATTTTATATTATTTTAATTAAATGTAGATATAGGGATATTTTGACTTAAAATCTGTTCATAACTTATTTTATTGCGTAGGAGGTATTATATAAAGAAAAAGAAAATCAATTAATAAATAAGTAAATGAATAAAAGGAAAATCACAAAAGAAAAAAAAGAACGACGCACAGGGAAACTTCATCCAGGTAATTGTATTCATCTGTATGTAACTCACGCACGAAGGCCGAGGTGAAGGTATGGTTTTCAGTTCATCAAGAAAAGACAAGAGACTCACAATTTGGATTCAGGAAAAAGTTGACTAAAACATATGTATGTGCAATTCAAGCACGAGGACCGAGACAAGGCAATACTATTCAATAAAATTTAAAAAAAAAAACGCACAGGAAGCTTTTGAAATTGAGCTTGCAGGCCAAGGCAATTGATTGGGTGCAATTCATAAAGCAAACAAAAATTAAATTAAAAAAAACTCACAATGATACACATAGGATTGAAAATATGCAGATCGAGGCAAGGCACTTACCTACATCATATATATATATATCTATATATATCTATTAATACAACAATCAAAGAGCAATTGGTTTCAACTCATGGGAATTAAGATCATGGGGATTAGGATTACCTGGTCTCCGTTTTTGCTAGACTCCTAAAAAATAATTTGATCAGAGTCCGGAAGGAGGATTTGAGAAAAGAAGGTACCGGAGAAGAAAACTATCGAGCGTTACTAGGTTTAGACGGCTAAACCTAAGTTTATAATTAAAATTTAGGGTTTAGCTATGGGCTGGGCTTTTTTTTTTAAATTATTCATAATAAATGAATTAAAACAAATTGTACAGTTTTATTATTAGATATATTTTGAGTCCGATGATAAATTCAAAAATTGAAAATATAATCTGATCTAACTACTCCTAGATTCTACGATCTGATCCTAACTAATCTAATATTGCTATTTATAAAATAATATAATTACTATAGAAAAAATACAACATTATTAATTTTTTATTATTTTATTAGTATTATTTTAATCTATCATTATCATTAGTATTTCTATTATTATTATTATTATTAATAAAAATCCGGGGTATTACATTCTACCCTCCTTAAAACAAGTTTCGTCCTCGAAACTGAAATAAAATTTAACAAGAAAATCTCGGGTATTACATTCTCCCCTCCTTAACATAAGTTTCGTCCCCGAAACTTAATCGAGTACCTTTTTCGAATAATTTTGTACATAAAATTATCAACATTAACTATCACTTTCCTCATCACATATATTTATAGCATAAATCAATCATTAGATAATGCAATATAGATTCAAACGATAAATCAATATAAATTCAAACGAAAAATCAACATCTTGTATTTAAAATTAAGAATTCTATCATTCTTCATTATTCACAATAATTCACAAAATAAATTCTAATTACCCCTCTAATTAACATCGCTTCCTAAATAAACTTCATAAGTCAATAATAATGACATAATGAATCAGAAAATAATTTTAAATATACAATTACTAGAATTTCAATGAAATAAATCATTTCTAAAAGACAGAGAAATAACCCTTCACTACCCATCTCTCACGTTTGAATTATTATTATTATTTTACTCATTTATTTACTCAACTCTAGGATCTTTGATCCCTTGAGTTAGTATCAAAAGCAAACCCAAGTCGAAACCTAGGGCTCTGATATCCTTTTGTAACACCCCCAAATTTCTAACAGTTATAATAACTTAAAACTGCGATAATATTTAAGATTAATTACTCAAAGTCAAAATAAACTACTTTGGGAAGTGTTACCGCCGCACTTGTACATGGACAAGTGCAAGGCTGTCTTATTACATTAACATAAATCCAAACTTAAATAAAAGTATTTTATTCAAAGCATAAAAAAAATAAAATAAAACTAGCTAGAATTGTTCATTGGTCTTACTCACTTCTCACTGCTAGCCCCAACAGCCCAACTTTTGAAACCTGTTTCACTGAAAATCTGCTCCCCCGAAGGATCGTCGCAGCCCATGAACACAAGCATCAGCAAAAGCTGGTAATCCTAATAAAACACAATTTAAATTGCACAAATATAATAATCAAAGCGAATATATATATACACACGCATATAAATCATAAGGTAATTGCATCAAACATTATTCGTCATCTTTTTAAATTTATTTAGACCCGGGAAGTCCTGCCAGTCTATTTAGTGGGAAGAGAACCATGGTAAACCCGGGAAACCCTGCCAGTTTACCCTGTGACCCGGGAAACCCTGCCAGTCCAATCAATCAAATTTGGCCATCAAGTATTTCTTCCTAGTGTGCACACCTCTTCCCAAAGTTGCTACTAGTGTCCCGAGAAACCCTGTCAGACACCGCCCGATTGTGTTCATCACTTTGGGAGGTACCATCCCAAAGCTATCCTCCCACTATTAAGTTATCTCAAATACACACAAATTAAAGTCCTAAATTATTTCTATTATTTACTTATCTTTTATATATTTCTATATCATTTTAATTAAATATAAATACAGGGATATTTTAAATTAAAATATGTTCATATCATATTTTATGATATAGGAGATATTAATTATAATTAAACTCCTAAATTATTTCCATTATTTACTTTCTTTTATATATTTTATATTATTTTAATTAAATGTAGATATAGGGATATTTTGACTTAAAATCTGTTCATAACTTATTTTATTGCGTAGGAGGTATTATATAAAGAAAAAGAAAATCAATTAATAAATAAGTAAATGAATAAAAGGAAAATCACAAAAGAAAAAAAAGAACGACGCACAGGGAAACTTCATCCAGGTAATTGTATTCATCTGTATGTAACTCACGCACGAAGGCCGAGGTGAAGGTATGGTTTTCAGTTCATCAAGAAAAGACAAGAGACTCACAATTTGGATTCAGGAAAAAGTTGACTAAAACATATGTATGTGCAATTCAAGCACGAGGACCGAGACAAGGCAATACTATTCAATAAAATTTAAAAAAAAAAAACGCACAGGAAGCTTTTGAAATTGAGCTTGCAGGCCAAGGCAATTGATTGGGTGCAATTCATAAAGCAAACAAAAATTAAATTAAAAAAAACTCACAATGATACACATAGGATTGAAAATATGCAGATCGAGGCAAGGCACTTACCTACATCATATATATATATATCTATATATATCTATTAATACAACAATCAAAGAGCAATTGGTTTCAACTCATGGGAATTAAGATCATGGGGATTAGGATTACCTGGTCTCCGTTTTTGCTAGACTCCTAAAAAATAATTTGATCAGAGTCCGGAAGGAGGATTTGAGAAAAGAAGGTACCGGAGAAGAAAACTATCGAGCGTTACTAGGTTTAGACGGCTAAACCTAAGTTTATAATTAAAATTTAGGGTTTAGCTATGGGCTGGGCTTTTTTTTTTTTTTATAAATTATTCATAATAAATGAATTAAAACAAATTGTACAGTTTTATTATTAGATATATTTTGAGTCCGATGATAAATTCAAAAATTGAAAATATAATCTGATCTAACTACTCCTAGATTCTACGATCTGATCCTAACTAATCTAATATTGCTATTTATAAAATAATATAATTACTATAGAAAAAATACAACATTATTAATTTTTTATTATTTTATTAGTATTATTTTAATCTATCATTATCATTAGTATTTCTATTATTATTATTATTATTAATAAAAATCCGGGGTATTACATTCTACCCTCCTTAAAACAAGTTTCGTCCTCGAAACTGAAATAAAATTTAACAAGAAAATCTCGGGTATTACATTCTCCCCTCCTTAACATAAGTTTCGTCCCCGAAACTTAATCGAGTACCTTTTTCGAATAATTTTGTACATAAAATTATCAACATTAACTATCACTTTCCTCATCACATATATTTATAGCATAAATCAATCATTAGATAATGCAATATAGATTCAAACGATAAATCAATATAAATTCAAACGAAAAATCAACATCTTGTATTTAAAATTAAGAATTCTATCATTCTTCATTATTCACAATAATTCACAAAATAAATTCTAATTACCCCTCTAATTAACATCGCTTCCTAAATAAACTTCATAAGTCAATAATAATGACATAATGAATCAGAAAATAATTTTAAATATACAATTACTAGAATTTCAATGAAATAAATCATTTCTAAAAGACAGAGAAATAACCCTTCACTACCCATCTCTCACGTTTGAATTATTATTATTATTTTACTCATTTATTTACTCAACTCTAGGATCTTTGATCCCTTGAGTTAGTATCAAAAGCAAACCCAAGTCGAAACCTAGGGCTCTGATATCCTTTTGTAACACCCCCAAATTTCTAACAGTTATAATAACTTAAAACTGCGATAATATTTAAGATTAATTACTCAAAGTCAAAATAAACTACTTTGGGAAGTGTTACCGCCGCACTTGTACGTGGACAAGTGCAAGGCTGTCTTATTACATTAACATAAATCCAAACTTAAATAAAAGTATTTTATTCAAAGCATAAAAAAAATAAAATAAAACTAGCTAGAATTGTTCATTGGTCTTACTCACTTCTCACTGCTAGCCCCAACAGCCCAACTTTTGAAACCTGTTTCACTGAAAATCTGCTCCCCCGAAGGATCGTCGCAGCCCATGAACACAAGCATCAGCAAAAGCTGGTAATCCTAATAAAACACAATTTAAATTGCACAAATATAATAATCAAAGCGAATATATATATACACACGCATATAAATCATAAGGTAATTGCATCAAACATTATTCGTCATCTTTTTAAATTTATTTAGACCCGGGAAGTCCTGCCAGTCTATTTAGTGGGAAGAGAACCATGGTAAACCCGGGAAACCCTGCCAGTTTACCCTGTGACCCGGGAAACCCTGCCAGTCCAATCAATCAAATTTGGCCATCAAGTATTTCTTCCTAGTGTGCACACCTCTTCCCAAAGTTGCTACTAGTGTCCCGAGAAACCCTGTCAGACACCGCCCGATTGTGTTCATCACTTTGGGAGGTACCATCCCAAAGCTATCCTCCCACTATTAAGTTATCTCAAATACACACAAATTAAAGTCCTAAATTATTTCTATTATTTACTTATCTTTTATATATTTCTATATCATTTTAATTAAATATAAATACAGGGATATTTTAAATTAAAATATGTTCATATCATATTTTATGATATAGGAGATATTAATTATAATTAAACTCCTAAATTATTTCCATTATTTACTTTCTTTTATATATTTTATATTATTTTAATTAAATGTAGATATAGGGATATTTTGACTTAAAATCTGTTCATAACTTATTTTATTGCGTAGGAGGTATTATATAAAGAAAAAGAAAATCAATTAATAAATAAGTAAATGAATAAAAGGAAAATCACAAAAGAAAAAAAAGAACGACGCACAGGGAAACTTCATCCAGGTAATTGTATTCATCTGTATGTAACTCACGCACGAAGGCCGAGGTGAAGGTATGGTTTTCAGTTCATCAAGAAAAGACAAGAGACTCACAATTTGGATTCAGGAAAAAGTTGACTAAAACATATGTATGTGCAATTCAAGCACGAGGACCGAGACAAGGCAATACTATTCAATAAAATTTAAAAAAAAAAACGCACAGGAAGCTTTTGAAATTGAGCTTGCAGGCCAAGGCAATTGATTGGGTGCAATTCATAAAGCAAACAAAAATTAAATTAAAAAAAACTCACAATGATACACATAGGATTGAAAATATGCAGATCGAGGCAAGGCACTTACCTACATCATATATATATATATCTATATATATCTATTAATACAACAATCAAAGAGCAATTGGTTTCAACTCATGGGAATTAAGATCATGGGGATTAGGATTACCTGGTCTCCGTTTTTGCTAGACTCCTAAAAAATAATTTGATCAGAGTCCGGAAGGAGGATTTGAGAAAAGAAGGTACCGGAGAAGAAAACTATCGAGCGTTACTAGGTTTAGACGGCTAAACCTAAGTTTATAATTAAAATTTAGGGTTTAGCTATGGGCTGGGCTTTTTTTTTTAAATTATTCATAATAAATGAATTAAAACAAATTGTACAGTTTTATTATTAGATATATTTTGAGTCCGATGATAAATTCAAAAATTGAAAATATAATCTGATCTAACTACTCCTAGATTCTACGATCTGATCCTAACTAATCTAATATTGCTATTTATAAAATAATATAATTACTATAGAAAAAATACAACATTATTAATTTTTTATTATTTTATTAGTATTATTTTAATCTATCATTATCATTAGTATTTCTATTATTATTATTATTATTAATAAAAATCCGGGGTATTACATTCTACCCTCCTTAAAACAAGTTTCGTCCTCGAAACTGAAATAAAATTTAACAAGAAAATCTCGGGTATTACATTCTCCCCTCCTTAACATAAGTTTCGTCCCCGAAACTTAATCGAGTACCTTTTTCGAATAATTTTGTACATAAAATTATCAACATTAACTATCACTTTCCTCATCACATATATTTATAGCATAAATCAATCATTAGATAATGCAATATAGATTCAAACGATAAATCAATATAAATTCAAACGAAAAATCAACATCTTGTATTTAAAATTAAGAATTCTATCATTCTTCATTATTCACAATAATTCACAAAATAAATTCTAATTACCCCTCTAATTAACATCGCTTCCTAAATAAACTTCATAAGTCAATAATAATGACATAATGAATCAGAAAATAATTTTAAATATACAATTACTAGAATTTCAATGAAATAAATCATTTCTAAAAGACAGAGAAATAACCCTTCACTACCCATCTCTCACGTTTGAATTATTATTATTATTTTACTCATTTATTTACTCAACTCTAGGATCTTTGATCCCTTGAGTTAGTATCAAAAGCAAACCCAAGTCGAAACCTAGGGCTCTGATATCCTTTTGTAACACCCCCAAATTTCTAACAGTTATAATAACTTAAAACTGCGATAATATTTAAGATTAATTACTCAAAGTCAAAATAAACTACTTTGGGAAGTGTTACCGCCGCACTTGTACATGGACAAGTGCAAGGCTGTCTTATTACATTAACATAAATCCAAACTTAAATAAAAGTATTTTATTCAAAGCATAAAAAAAATAAAATAAAACTAGCTAGAATTGTTCATTGGTCTTACTCACTTCTCACTGCTAGCCCCAACAGCCCAACTTTTGAAACCTGTTTCACTGAAAATCTGCTCCCCCGAAGGATCGTCGCAGCCCATGAACACAAGCATCAGCAAAAGCTGGTAATCCTAATAAAACACAATTTAAATTGCACAAATATAATAATCAAAGCGAATATATATATACACACGCATATAAATCATAAGGTAATTGCATCAAACATTATTCGTCATCTTTTTAAATTTATTTAGACCCGGGAAGTCCTGCCAGTCTATTTAGTGGGAAGAGAACCATGGTAAACCCGGGAAACCCTGCCAGTTTACCCTGTGACCCGGGAAACCCTGCCAGTCCAATCAATCAAATTTGGCCATCAAGTATTTCTTCCTAGTGTGCACACCTCTTCCCAAAGTTGCTACTAGTGTCCCGAGAAACCCTGTCAGACACCGCCCGATTGTGTTCATCACTTTGGGAGGTACCATCCCAAAGCTATCCTCCCACTATTAAGTTATCTCAAATACACACAAATTAAAGTCCTAAATTATTTCTATTATTTACTTATCTTTTATATATTTCTATATCATTTTAATTAAATATAAATACAGGGATATTTTAAATTAAAATATGTTCATATCATATTTTATGATATAGGAGATATTAATTATAATTAAACTCCTAAATTATTTCCATTATTTACTTTCTTTTATATATTTTATATTATTTTAATTAAATGTAGATATAGGGATATTTTGACTTAAAATCTGTTCATAACTTATTTTATTGCGTAGGAGGTATTATATAAAGAAAAAGAAAATCAATTAATAAATAAGTAAATGAATAAAAGGAAAATCACAAAAGAAAAAAAAGAACGACGCACAGGGAAACTTCATCCAGGTAATTGTATTCATCTGTATGTAACTCACGCACGAAGGCCGAGGTGAAGGTATGGTTTTCAGTTCATCAAGAAAAGACAAGAGACTCACAATTTGGATTCAGGAAAAAGTTGACTAAAACATATGTATGTGCAATTCAAGCACGAGGACCGAGACAAGGCAATACTATTCAATAAAATTTAAAAAAAAAAAACGCACAGGAAGCTTTTGAAATTGAGCTTGCAGGCCAAGGCAATTGATTGGGTGCAATTCATAAAGCAAACAAAAATTAAATTAAAAAAAACTCACAATGATACACATAGGATTGAAAATATGCAGATCGAGGCAAGGCACTTACCTACATCATATATATATATATCTATATATATCTATTAATACAACAATCAAAGAGCAATTGGTTTCAACTCATGGGAATTAAGATCATGGGGATTAGGATTACCTGGTCTCCGTTTTTGCTAGACTCCTAAAAAATAATTTGATCAGAGTCCGGAAGGAGGATTTGAGAAAAGAAGGTACCGGAGAAGAAAACTATCGAGCGTTACTAGGTTTAGACGGCTAAACCTAAGTTTATAATTAAAATTTAGGGTTTAGCTATGGGCTGGGCTTTTTTTTTTTTTTATAAATTATTCATAATAAATGAATTAAAACAAATTGTACAGTTTTATTATTAGATATATTTTGAGTCCGATGATAAATTCAAAAATTGAAAATATAATCTGATCTAACTACTCCTAGATTCTACGATCTGATCCTAACTAATCTAATATTGCTATTTATAAAATAATATAATTACTATAGAAAAAATACAACATTATTAATTTTTTATTATTTTATTAGTATTATTTTAATCTATCATTATCATTAGTATTTCTATTATTATTATTATTATTAATAAAAATCCGGGGTATTACATTCTACCCTCCTTAAAACAAGTTTCGTCCTCGAAACTGAAATAAAATTTAACAAGAAAATCTCGGGTATTACATTCTCCCCTCCTTAACATAAGTTTCGTCCCCGAAACTTAATCGAGTACCTTTTTCGAATAATTTTGTACATAAAATTATCAACATTAACTATCACTTTCCTCATCACATATATTTATAGCATAAATCAATCATTAGATAATGCAATATAGATTCAAACGATAAATCAATATAAATTCAAACGAAAAATCAACATCTTGTATTTAAAATTAAGAATTCTATCATTCTTCATTATTCACAATAATTCACAAAATAAATTCTAATTACCCCTCTAATTAACATCGCTTCCTAAATAAACTTCATAAGTCAATAATAATGACATAATGAATCAGAAAATAATTTTAAATATACAATTACTAGAATTTCAATGAAATAAATCATTTCTAAAAGACAGAGAAATAACCCTTCACTACCCATCTCTCACGTTTGAATTATTATTATTATTTTACTCATTTATTTACTCAACTCTAGGATCTTTGATCCCTTGAGTTAGTATCAAAAGCAAACCCAAGTCGAAACCTAGGGCTCTGATATCCTTTTGTAACACCCCCAAATTTCTAACAGTTATAATAACTTAAAACTGCGATAATATTTAAGATTAATTACTCAAAGTCAAAATAAACTACTTTGGGAAGTGTTACCGCCGCACTTGTACGTGGACAAGTGCAAGGCTGTCTTATTACATTAACATAAATCCAAACTTAAATAAAAGTATTTTATTCAAAGCATAAAAAAAATAAAATAAAACTAGCTAGAATTGTTCATTGGTCTTACTCACTTCTCACTGCTAGCCCCAACAGCCCAACTTTTGAAACCTGTTTCACTGAAAATCTGCTCCCCCGAAGGATCGTCGCAGCCCATGAACACAAGCATCAGCAAAAGCTGGTAATCCTAATAAAACACAATTTAAATTGCACAAATATAATAATCAAAGCGAATATATATATACACACGCATATAAATCATAAGGTAATTGCATCAAACATTATTCGTCATCTTTTTAAATTTATTTAGACCCGGGAAGTCCTGCCAGTCTATTTAGTGGGAAGAGAACCATGGTAAACCCGGGAAACCCTGCCAGTTTACCCTGTGACCCGGGAAACCCTGCCAGTCCAATCAATCAAATTTGGCCATCAAGTTTTTCTTCCTAGTGTGCACACCTCTTCCCAAAGTTGCTACTAGTGTCCCGAGAAACCCTGTCAGACACCGCCCGATTGTGTTCATCACTTTGGGAGGTACCATCCCAAAGCTATCCTCCCACTATTAAGTTATCTCAAATACACACAAATTAAAGTCCTAAATTATTTCTATTATTTACTTATCTTTTATATATTTCTATATCATTTTAATTAAATATAAATACAGGGATATTTTAAATTAAAATATGTTCATATCATATTTTATGATATAGGAGATATTAATTATAATTAAACTCCTAAATTATTTCCATTATTTACTTTCTTTTATATATTTTATATTATTTTAATTAAATGTAGATATAGGGATATTTTGACTTAAAATCTGTTCATAACTTATTTTATTGCGTAGGAGGTATTATATAAAGAAAAAGAAAATCAATTAATAAATAAGTAAATGAATAAAAGGAAAATCACAAAAGAAAAAAAAGAACGACGCACAGGGAAACTTCATCCAGGTAATTGTATTCATCTGTATGTAACTCACGCACGAAGGCCGAGGTGAAGGTATGGTTTTCAGTTCATCAAGAAAAGACAAGAGACTCACAATTTGGATTCAGGAAAAAGTTGACTAAAACATATGTATGTGCAATTCAAGCACGAGGACCGAGACAAGGCAATACTATTCAATAAAATTTAAAAAAAAAAACGCACAGGAAGCTTTTGAAATTGAGCTTGCAGGCCAAGGCAATTGATTGGGTGCAATTCATAAAGCAAACAAAAATTAAATTAAAAAAAACTCACAATGATACACATAGGATTGAAAATATGCAGATCGAGGCAAGGCACTTACCTACATCATATATATATATATCTATATATATCTATTAATACAACAATCAAAGAGCAATTGGTTTCAACTCATGGGAATTAAGATCATGGGGATTAGGATTACCTGGTCTCCGTTTTTGCTAGACTCCTAAAAAATAATTTGATCAGAGTCCGGAAGGAGGATTTGAGAAAAGAAGGTACCGGAGAAGAAAACTATCGAGCGTTACTAGGTTTAGACGGCTAAACCTAAGTTTATAATTAAAATTTAGGGTTTAGCTATGGGCTGGGCTTTTTTTTTTTTATAAATTATTCATAATAAATGAATTAAAACAAATTGTACAGTTTTATTATTAGATATATTTTGAGTCCGATGATAAATTCAAAAATTGAAAATATAATCTGATCTTACTACTCCTAGATTCTACGATCTGATCCTAACTAATCTAATATTGCTATTTATAAAATAATATAATTACTATAGAAAAAATACAACATTATTAATTTTTTATTATTTTATTAGTATTATTTTAATCTATCATTATCATTAGTATTTCTATTATTATTATTATTATTAATAAAAATCCGGGGTATTACATTCTACCCTCCTTAAAACAAGTTTCGTCCTCGAAACTGAAATAAAATTTAACAAGAAAATCTCGGGTATTACATTCTCCCCTCCTTAACATAAGTTTCGTCCCCGAAACTTAATCGAGTACCTTTTTCGAATAATTTTGTACATAAAATTATCAACATTAACTATCACTTTCCTCATCACATATATTTATAGCATAAATCAATCATTAGATAATGCAATATAGATTCAAACGATAAATCAATATAAATTCAAACGAAAAATCAACATCTTGTATTTAAAATTAAGAATTCTATCATTCTTCATTATTCACAATAATTCACAAAATAAATTCTAATTACCCCTCTAATTAACATCGCTTCCTAAATAAACTTCATAAGTCAATAATAATGACATAATGAATCAGAAAATAATTTTAAATATACAATTACTAGAATTTCAATGAAATAAATCATTTCTAAAAGACAGAGAAATAACCCTTCACTACCCATCTCTCACGTTTGAATTATTATTATTATTTTACTCATTTATTTACTCAACTCTAGGATCTTTGATCCCTTGAGTTAGTATCAAAAGC
Organism: Acacia crassicarpa; assembly: GCA_034222035.1. Classification (NCBI taxonomy): domain Eukaryota; kingdom Viridiplantae; phylum Streptophyta; class Magnoliopsida; order Fabales; family Fabaceae; genus Acacia; species Acacia crassicarpa. The sequence continues at coordinate 39,849,394 of JAWXYG010000010.1, forward strand.
AAACCCAAGTCGAAACCTAGGGCTCTGATATCCTTTTGTAACACCCCCAAATTTCTAACAGTTATAATAACTTAAAACTGCGATAATATTTAAGATTAATTACTCAAAGTCAAAATAAACTACTTTGGGAAGTGTTACCGCCGCACTTGTACGTGGACAAGTGCAAGGCTGTCTTATTACATTAACATAAATCCAAACTTAAATAAAAGTATTTTATTCAAAGCATAAAAAAAATAAAATAAAACTAGCTAGAATTGTTCATTGGTCTTACTCACTTCTCACTGCTAGCCCCAACAGCCCAACTTTTGAAACCTGTTTCACTGAAAATCTGCTCCCCCGAAGGATCGTCGCAGCCCATGAACACAAGCATCAGCAAAAGCTGGTAATCCTAATAAAACACAATTTAAATTGCACAAATATAATAATCAAAGCGAATATATATATACACACGCATATAAATCATAAGGTAATTGCATCAAACATTATTCGTCATCTTTCTAAATTTATTTAGACCCGGGAAGTCCTGCCAGTCTTTTAGTGGGAAGAGAACCATAGTAAACCCGGGAAACCCTGCCAGTCACAATCAATCAAATTTGGCCATCAAGTATTTCTTCCTAGTGTGCACACCTCTTTCCAAAGTTGCTACTAGTGTCCCGGGAAACCCTGCCAGACACCACTTTGGGAAGAACGGATATCATCAGTTCACATCAAATAATATTTCGAGGGCATAAAGCCCGATTGTGTTCATAACTTTGGGAGGTACCATCCCAAAGCTATCCTCCCACTATTAAGTTATCTCAAATACACACAAATTAAACTCCTAAATTATTTACTTATCTTTAATATATTTCTATATCATTTTAATTAAATATAAATATAGGGATATTTTAAATTAAAATCTGTTCATATCATATTTTATGATACAGGAGATATTAATTACAATTAAACTCCTAAATTATTTCCATTATTTACTTTCTTTTATATATTTTATACTATTTTAATTAAATGTAGATATAGGGATATTTTGACTTAAAATCTGTTCATAACTTATTTTACTGCGTAGGAGGTATTATATAAAGAAAAAGAAAATCAATTAATAAATAAGTAAATGAATAAAAGGAAAATCACAAAAGAAAAAAAAAGAACGACGCACAGGGAAACTTCATCCAGGTAATTGTATTCATCTGTATGTAACTCACGCACGAAGGCCGAGGTGAAGCTATGGTTTTCAGTTCATCAAGAAAAGATAAGAGACTCACAATTTGGATTCAGGAAAAAGTGGATTAAAACGTATGTACGTGCAATTCAAGCACGAGGACCGAGACAAGGCAATACTATTCAATAAAATTAAAAAAAAAACGCATAGGAAGCTTTTGCAATTGAGCTTGCAGGCCAAGGCAATTGATTGGGTGCAATTCATAAAGCAAACAAAAATTAAATAAAAAAAACTCACAATGGTACACAGAGAATTGAAATTATCCAGATCGAGGCAAGGCACTTACCTACATCATATATATATATATATATATATATATATATATATATATATATATATATCTCTCTCTATTAATACAATAATCAAAAGAGCAATTGGTTTCAACTCATGGGAATTACCCCGGCATGGTGGAGGTTCCGTAGCGCTTCATGAGCACCGGGCTAAGGGGCGGTTGAGCAACTCAAGCGAACCGCCCTACCTTACTACAACATAAGGACAGAAGGGAGAAGGTTGTGAAGGTGGCCTCGTTATCCACACCTCCGGTCAGATGAATGGAGGACCAACCGACCCGGGTTTTCATGAGCGTTGGCGGGTCCTGGAGTGCCTGTCAAGGGCGCTAGCGCATACCCCGGACATGGACTCAAGCAGAAAAACGTGGAGATACAAGTCTACAATGCCAAAATGCTGATTCTCTGCTTCTACATCCTTTTCACTCTGTTTTACTTGTCTAGATAGCTTTGAGAGTGAAATGAATTGTGATTGTACTTCAGTGATTATCTATCCATTCCTTTGAGAGGAAATTTATTGTAAACACATTATCTTTCTGAGAGAAACTCAAGATTGGGTAATCTTGAGTGGGTTATACATTGTGTTGATTACAACTTGTAAGGGGGAGTGAATCCTAGTGAGAGGATTACTTCGAGTACAGAGTGTGTGATCAAGCGGTGTATCCTTACGGTGTGTAAGGGGGAGTATC